>CM076580.1:1698927366-1699527366 GCA_034641835.2 Pinus albicaulis | reverse complement strand
ATATCAAGTGGAAGAATCAACTAGAAGAAGAAGCCTCTTGGGAGACAGAAGCATTTCGCTAGAAAAACCTGTTGTTACGTATGCTTTGAGGACAAAGCATTTTTTAAGAGGGAGGCAATGTTATGTAAACATTATTTAATTTTAGGTTAATTAGGCGCAAGGGTACGATCATAGGATCATGCCCTTTCCCAAAAGGGTGCCCATGGCGGTATATAAGCCATGAACCCTCAGTGTAAAGTTTAAACAATCATCATTCAAAAGTATATATATATATATATATATATATATATATATATATATACATATGTTTATATTTCTGAGTTTTATACTCCATGATTGCTACTGGAAATCTAAATTGAAAATTATCATTGGGCTGCTAAAGGAACATTGAAGTAATTGTGCTAAGCATATAACATACCATTGTTAACTAAAATTAACAGGTTGTCACCAGTCTTGAACATGATTGCAAAACTGTTGAGTTAGCGTACATGTGATAATGAGAATATTTTAAAGATCATACTGTAGATGATATTACTCTTATCACTCCATATTTTGAAAGCATTTCAGTTGTAGCATGTTTGTTTCTCTTTCTGATTGTATTGCATACATCTATTGTAGTGATTATGAATGGTTTTCCCAACTTGTATCTTCTCTCTTAGCATTTCAAGTTTGTCTTCTACAAGATTGTTGCTTACTATAGCTTGTTTCTTTCTCTGGTGTACCTAACATACTTTACATTGTGACACATGTTTGGTGATGTCATGCATTTTCATTACCAGTAGGTTAGTGCAATCATAGGAGAAAAGAGCACAGATTAAAGAATCTAATTATTATTTGATCCGAGTAGAATCTAACAGAATAAGAAGTATTATTTAACATGCTGTTAAATGATCAGGTATGATTTCAGCACCAGGAAGGAGGATATATTGGGCAGGCATGAAGCTCCTGTTCGTTGTGTTGAGTATTCATATGCAGCAGGTTAGGAAAGCCCATGGCTTTACCTTGCTTCTACTTTAGATTTAAAGCTTGTTAAAAATATCATTTACAGTTAAGAATGTAATGGTTGAAATTTGAATAAAGGCATGATTGAACTGGCATAAAGATTGAATATTCAATAGTGAATGTAAATGATATCCTTAGACTTGCATTCTGATTTCAGATATGCAATTTTCTATTGCACAATTCACTAAAACCAGGAAAACAAGTAAAACCAACAATGCGCAGAAGCAGTTGTACAGTAGAACCCATCCATCACAAGCTCAGTACCCATTGGCAGCATCATATCAGGATCTCCCTTGGACATATAGTGACCCTTGAGAGGCTAAACTGCAACACACAACCCATTCAAATTCTAAATTGCTCAACTATGATCACAACCAACTATTTGATTGTAATATCCTTGTACTTAACTATGATCTACTTATGAGTGACTGCAGGCATAAGCCCACATATGCTTGCGTGCTTCAATTCTGGACCCGGAAATAAAATTTCTGTATGACAGCTTATGCTCTTTTCATATAATCTCACAGCAATCACAAGAAAAACACATTTGCGCTTGCATCTTCATTAGAGAATTTTCTTTTGTATTGCTTCTGCTATGCAGGTGCAATAGTGTTACTGTTTTCTGGGCTGCAGGCCATCCCTTTTTCAATGTCAATGAATACAGGGAGCCGTTTTTTTTTGTTCTTGTCATTGCTTGACAGCTTTGTCATCTTTGCTCACCGTGTTCTATTTTCTTTGAGTTGAATGTCTGAATGTGCTGGAATATGTGTACCTGAATGGGTTGCTGCAGAACACTATTCTCTGCTTCAAAGTGTGTCAGACATTTTCTGCTAGAAGCTTCCCAAATTTTCTCCTTTCTTTTTTCACTATCTCACCAAGAGTCGGCAGGTATGATGTTGTGGGATTTAATTACTATAGCACGGGTTGGGCATTGTCTATTTAATAAAATTCTTTTCCTCTTCCAGAGTTGGCTAAGTTACAACTGCTAGCTCTGTGTCTTTGATAATGTTTCCTCTTCTGGAGTTGGGTAGGAGGCTTCTGCTACTTCTCTGTCTTTGAGCATCACAAATTCTTCCTTGGTCTTCAACATCTCTCTCTCTCTGTGCGATGGCAATGTGAATCCCTTTCCTTCTTTGTGATGTTTTTAACTTTTCTCTCATTAAAAATCTTAAAAGTATATGGCTTCCTAAGATTTAAAAAACCGTTCTTCAATAGGTAAAAGCATTTTTTTCAAGATGAATGCCTTATGAATTCATGTATCTTCGTGAACCTTAGTGTCACAATCACAATCATCCTGGACTCAAGATATTACTATTCAAAGCTTCTACCTGTTAAATTTAGATAACCATGGTGTGTTCTATGCTTAAAGCAAATTTACTTCAATCTTTCTCAGGCCCGATTCAAATCAGCAATCACATAAACATGACAGTAAAATGCTGATAGAACACAATAATAGATCAAATGAAGACAAGCCAATAATATGGATCAGATTTTACAATTCTTCTTGACCAGCAAAGCCATAGGATGGTGTGCGTTACGACAGTCAGCAGGATGCTTCAGCCAGCAAAGTCTTTCTTAAATTAGCCAACCCTCCAAGTGTCACACCCACAGCCCTCAAAGACAGCTCATCACAAGTCAATGCTGGTCAACCAAAAGTCAACGCAGAAAAGTCAACACATGACATCAGCAGAAAGTCAATGCAGCAGATTAGGGCTTTGGTAAAACAGCTTTTTTTCCCTCAATTTTTGTGCCCAACTGTACAGCCTCCAAGAATCGAAATTTCAGCAAAAGTTTGAGGTCAAACGGACAAGGGTTGACCACGGTCAACGCTGGTCAATGCTTCAGGAAATCAGCCCTAAATATATCCGCAGAAAACAACAGCTCCAGCTCCGCACGTGTGAGGGGAAGAAGCCTCCAAAGGCTATCGAACCAATCAGATCACAATGAGAGATGTGTGATGAGATGATGAGCAAAATGACCTCCAAGTCTCTCTAATTTATATCCATCAGTGAGGGTGTGTGACACATCTATTAGGCTTGTGAGCCTACATTACAAATCTGGCCGACCTTGCACATGTGTGGAAAATAAATTCAAAATATATGTTTTGCTTATCCAAACAAGATGATCTTTAGATCAATCGTGCACCTCTCCGAAAGAGGAATCCAACTAAAATATGACCATTATCATATGAGCAGTGCAACATGGAGTTTGGAGCTAGTTGCCCAAAATTAACACTCTCTCTCAACTAGGGAGAACTCCATCTGTCCACAAGTGCCATCCATCAGTACCATCGTGTACTATTATCTAGCATCGTGCGTCATCTTGCCGTAACTTGCTTTGCTGGCTCTTCTTCTCAAATAGAACAAAAGGTGAGTCACAAAGACATCACACTCAACTGACCCAAAGTCAGCTTAGAGGTTAAAACCTCTTTTGCACTCAAAAGAGTCTCATACTAACCTGAAGTTAGTTTAGAGGTAAGAACCTCATCAGACTTAATCCCAGAACAAGGTGTTGGACACATGCCATCTTAGACATAGAGAGTACGACAATCTCCGATGCGTCTATCGGTCTTGCTATTTGTCTCTATCCACATTTCCCACCTCATTGGCCAAATGAGAGGTACTTCCCATGAGCCTTAAACTCCATGGGTAGGGTTTGTGCGAGGCATAGATAAAAGAGAGGTGAAGCAACTCAATATCATAACGGTGGGGCAGAAGCACAACAAGGTTCGACAAGCCTAGCCTTATGTGTGCTTATAACTCTAAGAAGCTATCCTCAAGCCCCCTGGAGCTCCCAGAGCTCATAGTCCAACTCAAGCAGGACCCTCAGAATAAGGTCTTTCCACAATTCCATGCTTCTCACAGAAGGTTAGGAACTTGACCTTCCCCAGGGGCTTCGTGAGAATATCCGTGACTTGCTCATCAATTCATATACGATCGAGCCTTACGGCGCCTCGCTGTACCATATCTCAGATAAAGTGGTACCTAATATCAATATGCTTGGATCGATCATGGAACACAAGATTCTCAGAAAGACGAATCCCACTTTGGTTATCACAAAGGATAATGGTGGTATCTAGCACATGCCCAAACAACTCACTGAAGAGCTTTCGCAACCAAACAACTTCACAATAGGCTATACTTGATGCAATGTATTTGGCCTCAGTGGTGCTCAAAGCCATCGACGTGTGCTTCCTGCTCATCCAAGATATCGAAGGAGAACCCAAGGTGAAGCAACATCCAGATGTGCTTTTGTGATCCACCACACCACCAGCCTAATCGACATCAGTATATCGATGGAGTCTCAAACTCTCGACAGTGTATCTCAACCCATGGTTGATTGTGCCTCGAAGGTATTTCAATAGATTCTTGGCACCAATCTAGTAAATGTGATGAGGATCATCCGTATGTTGACTCAAAGTGTTCACAACAAAACATATGTCCGGACGGGAGTTCACTAGGAACATTAGGGCCCCCATGAGTTGTTGATACTCGGTAGGATTTGCTAGCATGAGCCCAACAACGTTTCCACACAACTTCTTAAAGTTGAGTTCCATCGGTGTTGACACAGACTTACAATCCACCATACCAAATCTCTCTAGTAGCTTCACGACATATTTTCCTTGAGAAAGGAAAATCTCGCGTGGCCTTTGCCAGACTTCCAAGCCTAGGAAGTAATGCATCAGTCCTAAGTCTTTCATCTCAAATTCGGAAGCTAGCTCCCTCTTACACTGATGAAGCACCTGTCAGGAAGAGATCGTCCACATAGAGAACTAGAATGAGAGGCCTTTCTCTATCAACCTTAAAATAAAGGTTTGGATCAACATTACTTCGAGTGAAGCCCAGCTTCATCATGTAGCTATCTATCCTCTCGTACCAAGTCTTGGGGGCTTGCTTCAACCCATAGAGGGCTTTCTTTAACCTGCATACATAGGTGTCTCTATCTCGGACTTCGAACCCTAAAGGTTGCTCCACATACACCTCTTCCTTTATAGAGCCATGCAGAAAAGCGGTCTTCACATCCATTTGATGGAGACTCTATCCTTGCGTTGCAGCAAGGGCAATAATAGATCAGATGGTGTTATAGCGGGCCACAGGTGCAAATATATCATCATAATCTATGCCTTCTTTTTGAGAGAAGCCTCAGGCAACAAATCTTGCCTTGTACTTTTCAACACTTCCATCAGATCCATGCTTGATCTTGTAGAGCCATTTCGAGGTGACAACAGATTTGTCCTCCGGTCTCGGGACCACTTCCCAGACATCATTTTTCATAATGGACTCATATTCTTCATACATAGAATCCTTCCAAACTTGATGCTTTACGGCTTCTTCAAATGATCCAGGCTCAGATTGTACTATTGTACTCATGGCTGCTAGATACCCTTGGTATCTATTCGACTTCTTGCTTTCACGGAATGCCCCCCTTGGGGCAATATGTCTCTCGCCATCTGTGAGAGTATCCTTGAGCCATGAGGGTCTTCTCTTATTTGAAGGAGGTGGATCAATAGGATCCATAGGTCCTTTAACATCGGGCATCGTATCATCCTTTGGCTCTCCCTGCTTCCCTGCTTCTTCATCTTCTTTGTCTTCCTTGGAGCTAGGAAAATTTCTCACTTTCTTGAGGGCAACATCTTCATCGAAGGTGACATCGTGGCATATCTCTACTTCTCTTTGACCAGGCACATAGATTCTATATGCCTTCGAAGTTTCACTGTAGCCCACAAACATTCCCTTCTTTCTAGAAGCATCCAACTTGCTTCTCTTTTCTTTCGGCACATGAAAGTAAACAGGACAACCAAAAACTCTAAAATGAGAAACATCAGGTTTCTTACCAGAGAATACTGCTTCGTGAGTTTTGGAGTCCAGAGCGGAATGCGACATCTATTTTGAACATACACAACAGTGTTTGCAGCTTCTCCCCATAGAAACTTCGGAAGACCTTGGTCACATAGCATGGCGCAGTCAACTTCCACAATGGTCCTGTTCTTTCTTTCAGCAACACCATTTTGCTCAAGAGTGTACGCAGTTGTGGTCTCCCTCTTAATGCCAACTTCTCTGCAAAAGCCATTGAATTCATTTGACTCATTCTCGGTCCCATTGTCGGTCCTCAAAACTTTGATTTTCTTCTCAGTTTGGTTTTCCACCAAGGCCTTGAAGGTACAAAACCATTTGAATGCTTTGTCCTTCTTCTTTAAGAAATATATCCAGGTCTTGCGGGCGAAGTCATTTGTAAAAGTCATGTAATAGGAACATCCTCCCAAGGAGGTCACGGGCAGCATAATAGATAAATCAGAATGTATCAACTGCAAGATATCAATTGTCTTTGTGACACTTGAGGGTAATAGTCCCCTTGTATGCTTCCTTTCTGCACAACCCTGACATATACCTTCATGATCATCTCTAAATTCAAGCATCCTTGTCACCACCTTCCTTGCTTCGAGAAGGGCTTTATAATGAAGGTGTGCAAACCTCTAGTGCCATAACTCTGTTTGAAGAGTTGTATCACATGACATAGCCCCCAATGGACTTCTTCCAACCTGGTAGAGTGTATCAACTCTAAAACCAATAGTAAGAGCTTCCTTGAAGTTCTTCTTCTAGATACGTACCTTTCCATCAACGAATGTTGCCTTGAATCTTTTGTCTTCCATTGCCGAAATAGACACAAGGTTCTTCTTCAAATCAGGTACGTAAAACACATCTTGTAAACGAAGGACTTGACCTTGAGATCCCTGTTCCTTTCACGGGATAGGTGGCATTGTCTCTAAGGATAATTTCTAGATTAATATCCTTCTCAATCAAATCAGAAAGGGCTTCTTTATAACCAATGAGGTGCCTTGAAGCACCACTATCAATCAACAAGACATCTAAGGTGTCGGGAGGAGATGCAGCAGAGAGGGAAAATACAAGAATAAATTCATTTCTCTTATTATCAACAACATTAGACTCATCCTACCTAGAATTTCTTGACCTCTTGAAAGGTTGTCCATTTCCACTACGAAAAATGCTGATAGAACACAATAATAGATCAACAAAATACAAGCCAATAATATAGATCAGATTTTACAATTCTTCTTGACCAACAAAGATATAGGATGGTGTGCGTTACGATAGTCAATAGGATGCTTCATCCATCAAAGTCTTTCTTAGGTCAGCCAACCTTCCAAGTGTCACACCCACAACCCTCAAAGACAACTCATCACAAGCCAATGTTGGTCAACCAAAAGTCAACGCAAGACAACAACATAACGTCAACACAACAAATTAGGGATTTGGTCAAACAACTCCTTTTCCCTCGATTTTTGTGCCCAACTATACGGTCTCCAAAATTCAAAATTTCAACAAAAGTTTGAGGCCAAACGGACAAGGGTTGACCACGGTCAACGTTGGTCAACGCTTTAGCAAATGAACCATAAACAGATCCGTTGAAAACATCGACTCCAGCTCCGCACGTGTGAGGGGAAGAGGCCTTCAAAGGCTATCGAACCAATCAGATCACAATGAGAGATGTGTGATGAGATGATGACCAAAATGACCTCCAAGTCTCTCCAATTTATATCCATCAGTGAGGGTGTGTGACACATCTATTAGGTTTGTGAGCCTACATTACAAATCTGGTCGACGTTGTACATGTGTGGAAAATAAATTCAAAATATATGTTCTGCTCATCCAAACAAGATGATCTTTCGATCAATCTTGCACCTCTCTGAAGGAGGAATCTAACAAAAATATGACCATCATCATATGAGCAGTGCAACATTGAGTTTGGACCTAGTTGCCCAAAATTAACACTACCTCTCACAACATGCTAAACTTTTGAGCATATAAGAAAAAATGAGACATCATTAGAAATAGACTTATGTAAAATATATGCCTTTATTACAATGAAGTCAACTGATATAATAGGATTGACTGTCCTTTATTTCTTTAGCTAGATAGTTGAGCCCATATGATTAATTTATCTCTATTTTTTTAATTGGTCACTCATATGATTGTTACTGTTATATTAGATTGTCATTAGGTTGTGCATACTGTTCGAGCATTATACTCCAATATTATAATAGTATATACTAGCATTTGCACTGAGAGGTGCAAAGGAACGCTGATAGGAGTAATGGGGAATATGGAAGTAAGTAAAACTAACATTAACGTAAAATGCCACCAGATAAATTTAATTTGCATTTCCAACTGTAGCACCTAAAAATTGTCGATCAATTGCTCAAAACTCAGATCCATCTCTTTTCAGATTCTATGTATGCCTGAAATACATGAATGTGGTACAAACTTCAAATATCTTTATGAAAAAATGCCCATGATTTCATGTAACTACCATAGCCATAACTCCATTCCTTGGACCTAGATCCAACAATCTTCATCCACCAAAGCTTGAATAGGTTTAAAATATGCAAAGTATGACATCCTCTTGAAATATTATTAGATCCAAGCACTTTCAACACAACATTTGGTAAAGTTCAAAGCTTCGCATATAAGAAATCACTTTCAACACAACATTTGGTAAAGTTCAAAGCTTCGCATATAAGAAATTCAAAGATCTGATCCATAAGTAGTTCTTATATAGGGAATGGTTTCATATTAAAATATTCCATATCATCTTCTTTTGGTGGAAATCTTTAGGAGAAGGGTCCTCCCTAAACAATATCCTCTGCAACATAGGAAAAGCCATGTCTTCTGAGGACCTGGAAGTCATTGAAAGATTAGGATCTCATCAGTAGCAAAACTCAACAATACAACCAAACCATAAAATACCCACTCGCTTAACGTTATATTCCTCAATACATCCAAACCATAAAACATCCAACTCAAAGCTTAACTGTATATGCCTCTTAATGTGAGACAGGGGACTCAAACTTCCCAAAAAGCACTTGCATGTTGCGGTGTCCATCTTTTCAAATAGCATACCATACCGTGTCAATCTTGAGCACAAGAGAAGAAACCAAGTATTTTGGACAATCCATGGAATTGTATGGAATTGCAAGGTGAAAAGCAATGCCAAAATTGTATCAAAAGTTCTCCATGGAAGGTTTTCACACAAAAACTGAAGAAAAAGCCTGAAAATCATTAATATTATATCAAAATAAAAATTTCAAGCGTATAGAAAACAATAAACATTCCCCCCTTATATTTTTCTCAAATGCCCAATTAACTTGGTGCATTTTTTGAAGATTAATGAAACGTTTGAAGCCACTGATGATGAAAATCACTACCTTTGATCATTTTTTAAGTGCATAAGCAATGTTTCCAGATTTCTGGAGATTAATGAGGTTTTCTAGCCACAGGTAATGAAAGACACTAATTTTCAAAATTTCTTGGTGCCCAAGTAACATTTTTTCCTTTCTGTAAATATTAACGGAACTTTTAAGCATGCGGGTAGTTCAAAACATTCCATGAGAGATTTCCTTAGGAGCACAAACCTAAAATTATAGCATTTTGAATATACAATCTAGATTATTTTTAAGAACACACTTAGAGACTATATTATAAACTATCCATATGCCCTTTAAAATACTAGTTTTGAAGAGGATCTAGAAACATTGATTGTGAAATGTCAAAATACGTTAAACATTCATACAATAATGGCATTAACAATCTTGAAGAAGTGAGCTATAAGAAGTTATCGTCTTAAATATGTTTCAACTACCCACTTCATTGAAATTAACAATTATTGCTAGGATCAACCATCTCTCATCTTTAAAACGACATTTTGCTGGCTTTTCAAACCAACCAAGTTGTTTTCGTTGGTGTTTCAAGTTTTTCCACCCTTGAAGAAAAAACAAAAGAAACAAAAAAAGGCACATTTGTAGGACTCCCCAATACAAAAATATGCTTGGAAAAAACACTAATATCAAGCACCCATATACACAGAGATTTGTGAAAGAAAATAGTAACTACTAGAAATATTTGCGATATGGTCTCTCAACACTCTTGCTTTCCATAAGCTAGAAAACCCTTTGGCATTGAATCCTGCTGCTTGCCATCTCGTTTTCTGATCAAATGATTTTACCTTTTGAGAATTTTGAGGATGTGTGCAATTAATCGGCAATGGTTGAAAACAATATTATATGAAAAGAGGAGATGGAAATTAGTGAAAACATGTAGCAGACACTGATAGCTAACCTGGTGACATGGAATGCCATGAGAGGAACACACACTTGTGGTTTTCCTAGCGGTGTCGTGCTAACAAAGCAATTTTGATATTTACGTGCTCCAAAAAGAAATATTTTTAAAATAATGAGTTTACAATGTACATATTACGTGGTGCATGACGAAACTATGAGCATTACTCTAAGGAACAACCTCATAATAGAACTCAATGAGAAATAATCCTAATCCCTCAAAATGTGTTGTATATAAGATAGTCTTAGATAATAAGATATCGTACTTGATGGACCTGCTTTTGACCTTGAGCCAGAACGCCACCAAAGGCACTACCTCTCTTGGTCCTTAACAAATCTTGGGCCAAAGCTTTGGCATTTGCCTTGCAGTTGCGCCTGATATTCTCCTCGCCCTTCTCAGATAAAAATAACGAAAAAAATTTGCTATGTTTTTTCATAAGATTTACAACTTTTAAAATATGAAAAATATTGAGAATCAATGGAAACCCTCAAACCTCTAAAGGTAGATCGGTGCAATTGTTTGACTGCCTCCTCCATGGGTTCAATACCAAGGCTTTAATTAAATATGCATCAATCAACTTGATGCATATTTTGACATTGAGAAATTGATAAATATATGATAACGAATTCCAATTTTATACTAGTACAACCATACTCAGAATAGTAAAATTCGAGAACATCGTACTTAATTTCTTTGCAGGCCTCTTACCAACGAAACCATACGAAGAGGAGGAGAAATATAATGGTCTTGAATATGTTAATGCTTATGTATATAAACCCTACCATAATCTATTTGGTAACTTGTCAAAATAATGCTTCTTATTTCGAAGAATGCATCCTATTTCACATCTTTAATATCAAGAAAGGAATCATAGCAAAGATATTTACCTTCACTTGTAAATATTTGTGTTGGCCCCGAGATAGTGTTTGCACAGAAAGTATACTTGCGAAAGTGGGCAACAACATGAATGCGACTCGTCACCACCGCTCTTTCATGAGAAGCGCCATTGTCTTTCGACAACTACTTGTAATTCTCCTAGAAACTTAGAAAGAAAAAGTTGTCGGAAGGAGTAGGAATAGCCCCCAAACCTCCTAAACCCAACGTGTCCTTTGATTGACCAATGGTCTCTTATGATGAAATTGATGAATGTGAGAATTAATGAAAATGGTCACTTCTCGCACTGTACGTGACCAACCTAAAAAGTTGTTCTCATTACTTGAAGGTCATTTCCAGGTTGTTGCCAATAGTCGGTTTGCATTGCCTCAAGGTCTATTGTTTTGAAAAGAAATATTTTTAAAATAATGTGTTTACATATTACGTGGCAGACGATGAATCTATGAACAACCTCAATAGAATGCCTTTGGTGTAATGAATGAAATATCCTTAAATAAAAATAAGGAAAGGAAATACGGATAAATAAAAATTATTATATGAAACAAGAAAACATTAAAATGTTGCCTCAATTCAAGAAGGCTGGGTTAGGATCATATGTACAATAATATTCAAAATTTATTATCCAAATATATATTTTTTTTATTAAAAATTGAATGCTTGAAACAAGTGTGTATTAAAATCCCATCTCAACTCCAAAAATGCCACCATCAATAAATAATTTTAAATATTAATTAAAAAACTATATATAATGTAATAGTTTAATTCTAGAGTATGCCTTAAAATTAATTTTGTTTGCTTAAGAGCTTGGATGTTTCGAAACGCGTTGACCAAAATTATTCTGATGTGATTTTTACCGAAAGATTTTCTCACAATTTATGGATCACAGAAGCCAAATTCCTAAAGCTTGGATGTTGTTGTCGCACAAAATGTCTAGGCACTGTGGCAACGACTTAGATCGGGGGCTGTCACCCTGATCCCCAATCTCTCTATTTAAGTTGTCTCCTTGCAGACTAAGGGAGGTAGACCCTAACGAAATGGAAGAAAGAGAATTGGTTGGAAACCAACCGATTCAGGAGACACAGTCAAACGACCAAGTTCATTTTAAGATTTAACGAGATTTTACAGATTCAATTAGATTAAAAGTTTAAGACTAGTGCCTCGTGGAGTCAAAATATCTTGTTACGAAATTAAGATCAAGTAGATGGTAGATAATTGCTGCTAAAGATGACAATTATCTTGCTATGAAAATACCAATTCACCACCACACTCTTCGATTCTTCAATTAGATGCTCAATTTATCAAACTGGAAGATAAGTCCTTTTCATCAATGCGATTTAACATTCGATAAAACACTTTCATAATCATGCATCAACAATGTTTGATCTAGGAAATACAGACATGCAATTTATCATTTCTTGAAATATTCTCAAAGTTAGACTAAGCAATTAATCACCAATTTCAAGCAATTAAAACCACAGTTAGAGCTCATTAGACGACCATCAATCCTAGTAGATGCTAAGCATGAAAAATATTTCGAACCAAGTGCAATCTTTAAACAATTTAAATTCCGAAAAAGATATTATCATGAAAGGACCATCGAATTCAAATGTTAAACATTTCCAACAATTCCAAATTAAAAAGATATTCTCAGTAATTCTAATCCAGTATTTAAAATTTTCCTATAGTCGAACTTTCGACAAAATTTTAAAACCTCACCTTTGACTATGGATTATTTTTCCTTCACATGACACCCAAGATCATTATCATACAAAATTTCCTAATGTTAAAAGCTATATATATATATATATATATATATATATATATATATATATATATATATTTATTTATTTATTTATTTTTTAATTTATTTATTTAATCAGAATTTTTTAAAGTTAGAATTTTCATTAAAGTTTTGAGTTTTTTTAATTTTTATTTTTTCTCAAAATCTAAATTTAATGAAACTATAAAACTTAAAAATAAAATCTAAAACTATAAAAAAGGGAAAAATTTAAAATTTAAGAAATTTGATTTTTTAATACAAGGGTGACAATAAAAATAGAAACAGACAGTCAGGAGTTCAAACTTCAGGCTCCTGATGAAGAGGAGGAGTTTCATTCTCCGGTGGGAGAAGTGTGCTCAGGGAAGAGGAAGCCCAAGTGGCTTTAGGATACCTTGAGAGAGGCCACATTTGTTGCTAGGCCAAAGAGGCTGGTCAGAGAGAGCAGACCACCTGATAGGTTTTGTAGCTATATGGCAATGGTTGCCAACATCATTGACTCTGAGCCTTCTAGCAATGAGGAGGTAGCTAACCCGCAGGTTTGGAGAGAGGCCATGCAGGAGGAGTATTCTTCTATCATGAAGACTGATGCTTGGGAGGTGGTGCCGAGGCCTGAGGGAAAATCTATGGTTACTTCCAGATGGCTTTGCAAGGTAAAGCATGCTGCAGATGGCAACATTGAGAAATTCAAGGCAAGGTTTGTGGCTAGAGGGTTCTCCCAGGTAGAGGGAGTTGATTATGATGAGACCTTCGCTCTCGTGGCTCGATATACTTCGATTCGCTCCATCATATCGATAGCAGCAGAGATGGGTTGGAAGATCCACCAGATGGATGTGAAGACCACATTTCTCAGTGGCTTCATAGAGGAGGAGGTGTACATTGAGCAGCCACAGGGCTTTGAGGTGCATGGGAAGGAGTCCCATGTGTGCAGATTGAAGAAGGCTTTTTATGGCCTGAAGCAAGTTCCCAGAGCTTGTTACTCCAGGATTGATACTTACTTGCAGGAGATGGGTTTCACAAAGAGTGATGCAAATCCGAACCTATACTTTATTGTGATAGGTGAGGAGCCTCTCATTCTGGTGCTGTATGTGGATGACTTGGTTATTACGGGTGCAGAGAGACTCATAGAGAGATCTTGCGTCAGAGTTCGAGATGAAGGACATTGGCTTGATGCATTACTTTTCGGGTTTGGAGGCGTGGCAGGAGGAGGGGCATTTCTTCCTGGGGCAGGGAAAGTATATTGTGGACATCCTTAGGAGATTCCACATGGAGGATTGTAGACCCATGTCGACACCTATGATCACCAACTAGCAGAAGCTTCACGCTTCAGATTTCGAGTTGGTGGATCCCACATTGTATAGACAGTTGATTGGTTCCTTGATGTATTTGGTCAACACCAGACCAGATACATCTTTTGTAGTCAACACGATGAGCCAGTTCATGTGTGAGCCCAGGAGGGTGCACTGGGTTGCTGCAAAACACATTTTGCGGTATTTGCAGGGGACAGTGGAGTATGGTCTGGATTATAGCCAGGGAGATGGAGTGAGATTGGCAGGTTACACTGATTCTGATTGGGCAGGTTGTGCTTCTGATAGAAAGAGCACTTCAGGGTACTGTTTTGGGTTGGGTTTGGTAGTGGGGTCATGGTTCAGCCGAAAGCACCAGTGAGTAGCATTGAGTTCAGCAGAAGCAGAGTACATGGCAGCCAATCTAGCTAGTTGTGAGGCCATCTGGCTTTGCAAGATGTTGTTTGGCTTATTTAGTTAGCCGTTGAGACTTTTAGAGATATGCTGTGATAATCAGAGTTGCATTAAATTCACGGAGAATCTAGTATTTCATGACAGGTCAAAGCATATCGACATCAGATATCACTTCATCAGAGACTATGTTCAGAAGGGAGCTGTGAAGTTTGAGTATATTGAAATATTCCCACTAATGAGCAGGTTGCAGATATTCTTACCAAATCTTTGCCACGGGGCAAGCATGTCTACTTCAGAGACAAGATGGGTGTGGTGAGGAACACCTTTCTCGGTAAGAGGGAGTGTTGAAATTTGGTTACTGGAGAACAAGTGGTTCCCTAAGGCTTTGATCTTTGGCCTAGGGAAAAGTGTCCAAAATAATTTAATTTTTCTCCTAAAGTGAATTTATAAAGTTATAAAGTCAAATCTAATTTAAAAGTGACTTTAAGTGATAAAGTTACTAAGTCTAATTTCAAAGTGACTTTAATAAAGTCAATGTGAAATTAGTAAATGAAAAGTGACTTTGGAAATAAATGACTAAGTGGGTCTTTATTAAAGTGGGGTGAATTAAAAAATAGAAAGTGAGATTTAAATGAACATTTAATCTCAGCCCTAGATCTAAAGCTATCTCAGCCATTGGATTTAGGGATTTTCCAAAAGTCACTTAGGGTTAGGTTAAAGGAAGAAAAGGAGAGAAAAGATCATTCATTTTTTCATGAGCAGATTGAGAGAAGAAGAAGAGGAGAACAAAGGAGATTTCTGAGCAGTGAGGAGAAGGAGAACAGAACCTTGGCATGCATATCGAGGCAACACTTCAGCAAATTTGTACAACAGAGTTGGCACATAGTTCAAGGCAGTTTTGGCACATTTTTCAAGGCAATTTCCGTATAGAAGTTGAGGGTATGCATTCCTAGGCAGCTGTACAGTTTTCGACATAGATTTTGAGGGAGGAAAGTTGCTTTTGTGGCATGGATTTCGAGGTAGGCCGTACAACTTGTTGTTGTTGTGCACAAAAATCGAGGCAGTTTTTGTACAAAAGCATTTATTACTGCCTGCACGCTTTCCAAAGAGGCCGTACATCAACATTTATTATTGTTTTGCACGCAAAAAGAGGAGACTGTACAACAACATTTATTGCTGTATTTCTGGGCACGAAAAATGAGGGAGACCGTACAACATTTATTGCTGTTCTTGTTTTGCTGTTTGCACATTTTTGAAACAGTGGTTAAGCACGGAAAACGAGATAAGTTGTATTAGTTTGCTGAATTTTTTTGAGTATTTCTTTCTCACTGTAAAAGCTATTTATCAGAAATAAGAAGAGCTTTCGAACTGGTTTTCCCCAAGAGTGTAGGTGGTTTTTCCAGGGTCATATTGACCAAAAATCAACGTGTCTATTTTCTGTGTGTCGCTGATTTATTTTTTTGAGTTTTTATTTCTACATTTCAGCACTGTGAAATTTCCAGAATTTGTGTTTTCAGAAAATATTTATTTTTCCAGCTTGTTGAATGTATGGCTATGAGAATGGGCATTTAACTTTATGGGAGAAATAAGGAGAAACTGAAAACCGGGGTTGGGAACAGAAATTTCTACACTTTGCAATTGCTTGAGTCACAAACTTCTCTGCTAGTTTAGTGACTTGTCTCAAACTTCTGAAGGTATTCTGCGCTAATATGACTATTACTTTATTTGGTGCTCCACATGGCTTTACATGGCCTCCTATCCCAGCCAAGTGTTGCTTGAACCCTTTAATACCCCATACTTCAATAGATTTTTGGCAATATTTGCAGATAATTTTGCCATCAATCATATCACAATGAACCCATGTAGTATCCTTGGATTTTGGAGGCATGGTGGCTACTACTTAGCTCAAACTCTTCGTTGTTCCATTACTTTAGCAAAAACTCAATGCTCTCCAAGCTCACAAAGCTCTAAAAGAGATGTTTGAGGCAAGTGAGAGAGGGGACTTCCTTTAATTGGCTTGGAGGGGTTGTTTTTGGAGGGAAACAACCCTTATTTTCCCTCCAAACCACCTCACAAGGCTCCAGGAATGCCTCTGGTGTGTTCGCGACCGTCTTGGCAATGAACCCAGTTTGTCTAAAAAAAGGCAAATGATGAATTGAACTGAGTTTTTTGACCAGTTCGGTTGGTTTGGCCAAGACCGGTTTTCGATTTAGACTGACCAGTTTTTAAAACTATGTGTTTAACATGTTATTGTTTAAGGAGCCATATAATGATATTTTGTAGGTTTTGATGTCTTCATTCATGTCATTTATATGGTCCTTAAAAGTGCTTTTTTTCCAAGGAAAATATCATTATTTCTTTTTATAAAACAAAATTACATAGTAATATGCTTCTTGGCATTCAAAGAGGTGCTCAATAGTCAAATGGAGCAACAACTCTTCATACTCGTCTTTAAAAATATATCAGGAAACTGTATCTCCAAAAATAGGGTTGTTCCTTGACTCAAAAATGTACATAAATAGTTACATCATGCAAAAAGTAAAAACTGTAAACATTCTCTTTTCTTAATACAAAAAAATATATCATTATATTCAAGGTTCATTGGTAAATCAATGGAGTGGCCATCTTGGAGGACTGGTCGTAATGCAAGCACCATGATTCAATCCTAGTCCATCTTTTGAAAGACTATCTGTGATTTTGTCCTTGTCTCTCTATATGTAAGACAAAGTGATGTGAGAAAGCTTTCATTTTCCAAATGACCTCGAGAGTGGAGCGTGCGAAGAGGGTGTACATATATATAAAGCATGCAAAATGCCAAATTAGTTGCAGACTATATGAAAACATGCATATTGGTACATCGCTGAAAGTAGAAATGGCATTCATAGTACATCAATGATTAATCATTTGAGCATTGACCATTTAGAATCCAGATTCTGAAAATTACAAACAAACACACAAATTTATAAGCCACATAAAAGAAAGTAGACTATTGACTTATGGAATGAAATAGGTTATCTAGCAACTATCAACAACAACATGACCAAAGAGTTGTTGGAGTTTTGTAGCTTTGGTCGGTCCTCATAATTTATATTAGCCCTCCAAAATTGACAAATACGAATTGTACTCCAAGTCGACTTCATATATTAGCCCTCCAAAACATTAATTTTGCCTCCAAAATGTAAAGTTGGCTCCTCCATTTGTCAAGTCGTCCCTAATGAAGGGTTATACTAATTGGAGCTCTTGAAATGCCCATATATAGGCCATTCATCCCCCTTCAATCAAGCAAGAATTTAGATCACTCCTGAGATAGACATTAGACCAATTTGAGGTAGAATTTCAGGCTAATTTGAAGCTTAATCTAGAGCTGGAAATAAGGACAAATCTGAGGCCTAATCTAGGGCTGGAAATAAGGACGAATCTGAAGCCTAATCGAGGTTTGGAAAGAAGGACAAATTTTCTAAGGCTCAAGCTGATTGAATTTTTAGAGACTACTCTTATGCTTGTTGACCAGGTTTGATGTGGGTTTGATTCTAATTGTTCTTGTTCCTTATTTTGACTCGAAAGAACAGATGGATTCCTTGTTGAATGGACAAATTTCTGTAAGGAAAAGGTTGCTGGGTTTTTCCTCCATGTGGGCTTTCCCAGGGTAAATTTTGTGTCCTCTTGTTTGATTGTCTCTTCTTGATCTTACTAGCATTATTGTTTACTGTTGAATATTTTCTAAAGTGTAATTGATTAATGATGAATATGAGATAAATTAATAGATAAAATCATTGGAAGTAATTATTAGTCTAGGAAAGCTTGAACCGCATCGAGCGCTGCGCAATGGCTAGGGTTTCTGCATTCAAACTATGGGCCGCCGCCTCTCCACAGCAGCCGCCATCCAACTCGGCCAGATTCGGAACCTGGGCTCTCTCGTTACAGTGGAAGCATACTCTTGATACACGGGGTTTGTTTCACGACGGTCTCTCAAACCCCAATGAAATCTTTTTTTTCAGCAACAAACGTCAAAGCAATTCGTAGCGCATTACAGCATTTGATAGTCACTGCCGCCATAGCTCTATGGCTGCCTAACTGCGCGAAGGCACGATGGCGCAATCTGGCTTTCACCTTTTTTGACTGTCGGCTTGTTTTTTTCTACGCCTCTGCCCGCAGATTCCTTCCCTTGGCTACTTCTGCACTGTGCTTCCACATGCAGGGGCAGTATCGCCGGAATCTGGAGCTAGAGCTGAAACCCTGCGAACTCACTGAATATACTTCGATTCCTAACTCTGACAGCCAGGATCCTTCTCATCTCCAGCAAACGACTTTTCAGATTGAAATAATTCTTCTGACGGGCAAAACCCTGCTCCTTGGGGTCCAACGCTCTCTTACAGTGAGCCATCTCTCAAAGATCCTCGAACAGAGGCTGGGGATCCCTTCCTCACTTATGCGGCTTCTCTACGCAGGTAAGCAACTTGATAATAATCTTCCACTTTCCTTTTACAATATTGGAAGAAATGCCACAGTCATACTATCACTTAGGCTAAGGGGAGGTGTCGTAGGGCAATCCTCTGCCTCCAAGGGTTTTTCCTATAAAGATGCGGTTCATGCACAGCCTGAAAAGAAGACTGCCCATCCTGCTGAGCCTCCCAAACCTTTCTTGGTGGAAAAAATGGAGGAAACCCCTGCCATCGAAATCACTCACCCATCTCTGGATGATCAATACCAGACATTTGCAGAAACAACCATCATATGCAGATTTAATGGACTATGGCCCCGTACTGTCGATCTTTACCAGTGGATCCACTCCAATTGGACCAACAACAACAAAGTCTTCTTATGCTCGAAAGGCTTCTTTATTGTCGTCTTTGCCTTCAATGAAGATTACCAGAAAGCCTTAACAGGAGGCCCATGGTTCTGGAGATCAGCTGGACTTTTCCTCACCCCCTGGTTCCTAGAATTTGACCCCTCTACTGCTGTCATCACCAAGCTCCCTATCTGGGTCAGACTTCCAAATCTTCCTGCGCATCTATGGCATTTTGCTGTCTTTCAAGCAATCGGGGACACATTAGGCCGCTTCCTGGCTACAGACACCTCAAGGGGGGAGAAAGGAATATCTACCTTTGGCAGAATTTGCGTGGAAATAAACATTAACCAAGGGCTGCCAGATCAGATCATCCTTAAAGTTGGGGACTTCCATTGGACGCAAACCTTGGACTATGAGAACACAGCCTTCAGATGTCGCCATTGCCATCAGACGGGGCATCTCCAGAATACATGTGCAACGTTCCTCGACAAAAAGAAGAATATCTATCGCAAGTCCAAATCCAAGAGCTGGAAACCTTGTGCTAGACCCCCTATGGATGACTTAGAGACCTCTAGCTCTGATGAGGAGGACATTGAAGTGGAAGAGGAGCATTCGGAGCATCCAAAGGACTCGCCCTCAGCTTGCCCCGAGGATCCTTCTGCGCCTCTGATCTCGCAGAAACGCTCGCATGAGACTTCTTCATCCGATTCTGATAAGGAGACTTCTCCTTTAGCACAGAACAATATGCAAGTAGTTCCGGTCCAGCCAGATCAGAAGGGTTGGGTCAAAGTCAGTAAAAAGAAAGGGAAAAAATGTCGATTGGGAGACTCTGCCCATGCTGGGTAGACTCCTTAGTCTTGCTAGTTCTTTTCTGTTCTCTTTGACTTCTTTTTGCTTATGCCATGGATGCTCTTTGGGACCAAGGTTGATACTTTATCATTTCCGGCTCCCTTGTTCTCTTGCTTCGCTTCTCTGCAAGCTATGATTGTACCATACGTTTTTTCTTAATAGAATTAGTCTTATTCAGAAAAAAAATTATTAGTCTAAGAAATTTGGAAAATCAACATGGTCTTAGAGGTGTGGTGGAAGAGCAACCTTGGAGGAGTCAAAAAAGTTTGAAGCTAGTTATCCTTCTAGGGTTTGATTAGGCCTCCTCATTTCAAGAGATAAATCACATCTACGCTCATCTTTCTAAGTAATTCAGTTGGCTTTCTGAGGCCATGTACTATCACGCTGATTAGAAGAGTAGGGCAAGCGTTTCTGGGTATATTTATGTTTATTTGATTATATTTTGGGATTAGCTCTAAAATTTCTAGGTGATTTGTATCAAGAATCTGAAGTTTCGTGAGGCAAGACAAAGGTAATTTCATATGTGGATCAAGGCAACAGATTTAGGGCATTTATGTTGGGATATTTCTTGATTATTCGAAGCAACGCAGTAAAGGGTTGTGCTTTTGAGGTCACTCATGCACAAAGTTGTTCATTGTTCACGATTTCATATCACAATCCATTTCAACAAACTCAAATGGTTATACCTTGAATTCTTTGTTGAAGCGTGAGCATGGTAGCATTTAGTGCGTGATGATTTGTGTAAATCTGTGGGTAGTATGATTATAGTGATAAGGGTAGCCACAATTGATCCAAGATTTCAAACTGTCGAAACTTTTGACATAAAATGTCATATCACTGTTTCTTGAGTATTCGAAGCAACTCGGTACAGGGCTACGCTTTTGAGGCTACTCGAGTACAAAGTTGATCATTGTCCACGATTTCATATCACGGTACTGAGTTCCATCACTCTATCATGATTATGAAAGAACCCACCATCTCTATACTGCTGCCTTGGTCTTCTTTTGTACTTGAGGTGACAAAACTCTTGGAAACTCAAGTGGTCTTTGAATCTCTGATTCTGAGATTCATATTCCACAAAGTAGTCTTCAAGGGATGCTTGCTCTTGTGGTCCTTCATTCTCCACAGCCAAGAAGGTAGGCATAGTGGAGCTTGTGGGGCTTGTGGCTGGTTGACAGGTTGACCAATCTAGTGGTGAGACATGTCAAAGCTTTCCCAAGGATGAAATCTCCTCGGAGATTCCCTCATTCTGTCCATCCTCATTTCTTTGATCTCTCTAGCAAGATCTTGCATGGCCACCAGAAGAGTCCTTGCAAACTCTTCTCCTTCTTTATCACTTGCAGTTTCAGGGGCTTTACCCTTGTCTTGATCATCAGTGGTGTAATCAAACTTTTTGTGACTTCTATTCTGATACCTCTTCTCCCTCTCAGTGAGAGGCTCATCTTCTTCTGAATGCAACATAGCTGTGGTTCTCCAATGAAAGCACAGGTTGTGCCAAGAAAGGAGCTTTGATACCACTGTAATATCCCAAAATTGGGATTGCACAGCAAGCCTGCTGAAATAACGCACTCCTGAGAGATCTATGCACATAAATGAGTTTGTAGCCCTTGGATCCCTTAGATCAGCAGATCTGGAGTCTAGATCCAAAAGGGGAGCAAAAACAAATCAAACTAGGTGTGGTAAACAGATCTCCCACCACCTAGTCTAGCTGAAAAACACCCTACAAGAGGGGCTGTAGCTAGGCACAACAAACCGCTTCAGAAATAACGCAGTCTTGGAAAGCATGAGCAGGAGGCCATCAAATAAGATCAACTTGTGAATATACAACAGCAAATCAGAATTACAATGATGCTCTGACATTATACAGTAGAATACAGGAGACAATAGAGCAAGAAATCTTCAGAAAAGAAGGCTGCAACACATATATAAACTGCAAAATGGATTAACAGCGTTATTTTAAGGAGCTGCAGCAGCTGAATGTTACACTTCATATCTAGGACAGATCTGTGGATGAAAGATCAGATCCATTTCAGATCTGTACTCCAGAAAGACTCTATTACAAGATCCCCTTGGGGTTTTGACCAAAACATGCATTACAAAGAGTAGATCTGAGTTTTAAGTTGCAGATCTGCAAAATGATTCAGAAATTTCTGAAGATGACTTTACATTAAAACAGATCATATCTAAACAGAACATGGATCAACAAGCTAATCCATGGATCACCAAAGTAAAAGGCAAAGCCCAGCACCAGAGATCTCTCATAAAAAATGGGGTCAAAATACCCTGCAAAACCTCCATTGAAAATAACGCAGTCCCTCAAGGGAAACTGCGCTGTAGCTTGAATAACAGAGATGGCCTGATGCCAAGATACAAATCTGAAGCTCAAACAGTGGATGCACTCTTCCAGGAGGTTAAAAGACACACTCATTGAGAAGAGGCTCCAATACAAGCTAGATCTGAACAGATCTAGAGTTCCACTTGCTGCAGCCTACAAAAGCAAACAAACCCTCATTGAAACTGCATTGCAGTTGGAAGTAGAGCTTGGCCCAAAGCCTAATAGTGGATCAAATCAACAAGACTCCTCCAAGAATCCTCAATGGAAGAGGTGAAATCTCTGCACAGGAACTCCAAGTGCTAAGCAGCACATTTCTCCACTGAACAACAGAGAATGGTATTTGTCTAAACAGACAAGATACTCAGAAATATAGACAATCAACAACCTTCTCTTGCTGCCCTCCCCTTCCTTTTATAAGATGAGAGCCTTTGCAAACCCTAAACCACCTTGATGACTTAGCTCCTTTCACATGAGGGGCCTCCTTTTAGAACTGCACTGTCCCTTCATGAGGTGCATTGAATCTAGACAATGCTGTAGATTTGGTCAAGGTTGACCCAGTGTCATAGCTCAAACCCCTTTCATACTTGCAAGTTATTTGTTTAGATGGCCCATATTAAACAAATCACTTGCAGGTGTGAAAGCGGTTTAAGTTATGAGACCCTTTCACACTTGCAAGTGATTTGTTTAGATGGCCCATATTAAACAAATCGCTTGCAGGTGTGAAAGGGGTTTGAGCTATGAGACTGGGTCAACCTTGACCAAATCTACAGCGCTGTCTAGATTCAATGCACCTCATGAAGGGACAACGTAGTTCTAGAAGGAGGCCCCTCATGTGAAAGGAGCTAACTCATCAAGGTGGTTTAGGGTTTGTAAAGGCTCTCATCTTATAAAAGGAAGGGGAAGGCAACAAGAGAAGGTTGTTGATTGTCTATATTTCTGAGTACCTTGTCTGTTTAGACAAATACCATTCTCTGCTGTTCAGTGGAGAATTGTGTTGCTTAGGACTTGGAGTTCCTGTGCAGGAATTTCACCTCTTCCATTGAGGATTCTTGGAGGAGTGTTGCTGATTTGATCCACTATTAGGCCTTGGTCCAAGCTCTACTTCCAACTGCAACGCAGATTCAGTGAGGGTTTGTTTGCTTTTGTAGGCTGCAGGAAGTGGAATTCTAGATCTGTTCAGTTCTAGCTTGTATCGGAGCCTCTTCTCAGTGAGTGTCTTTTAACCTCCTCGAAGAGTGCATCCACTGTTTAAGCTTCAGATTTGTATCTTGGCATCAGGCCATCTCTGTTATTCATGCTACAACGCAGTTTCCCTTGAGGGATTGCGTTATTTTCAGTGGAGGTTTTGCAAGGTGTTTTGACTCCATTTTTGATGAGAGATCTCTGGTGCTGGGCTTTGCCTTTCACTTTGGTGATCCATGGATTAGCTTGCTGATCCATGTTTTGTTTAGATCTGATCTGTTTTAATGTAAAGTCATCTTTAGAAATTTCTGAATCATTTTGCAGATCTGCAACTTAAAACTCAGATCTACTCTTTGTAATGCATGATTTGGTCAAAACCCCAAGAGGATCTTGTAATAGAGTCTTTCTAGAGTACAAATCTGAAATAGATCTGATCTTTCATCCACAGATCCACATTTAGCTGCTGCAGCTCCATAAAATAACGCTGTTAAGCCATTTTGCAGTTTATATATGTGTTGCAGCCTTCTTTTTTGAAGATTTCTTGCTCTATTGTCTCCTGTATTCTACTGTATAATGTAAGAGCATCATTGTAATTCTGATTTGCTGCTGTATATTCACAAGTTGATCTTATTTGATGGCCTCCTGCTCATGCTTTCCAAGATTGCGTTATTTTTGAAGCAATTTGTTGTGTCTAGCTGCAACCCCTCTTGTAGGGTGTTTTTCAGCTAGACTAGGTGGTGGGAGATCTGTTTACCACACCTAGTTTGATTTGTTTTTGCTCCTCTTTTGGATCTAGACTCCAGATCCGCTGATCCAAGGGATCCAAAGGCTGCAAACTCATTTCTGTGCATAGATCTCCCATAAGTGCGTTATTTCAGCAGGCTTGCTGTGCAATCCCAATTTGAGGATATTACAGTGGTATCAGAGCTCCTTTCTTGGCACAACCTGTGCTTTCATTAGAGAACCACGACCATGTTGCATTCAGAAGAAGATGAGCCTCTTACTGAGAGGGAGAAGAGGTGTCATAATAGAAGTCACAAGAAGTTTGGTTACATCACTGATGATCAAGACAAGGGTAAAGCCCCTGAAACTGCAAGTGATAAAGAAGGAGAAGAGTTTGTAAGGACTCTTTTGGTGGCCATGCAAGATCTTGCTAGAGAGATCAAATAAATGATGATGGACAGAATGAGGGAATCTCCGGGGAGATTTCATCCTTGGGAAAGCTCTGACATGTCTCACCACTAGATTGGTCAATCTGTCAACCAGCCACAAGCCCCACAAGCTCCACAACGCTCCACTATGCCTACCTTCTTGGCTGTGGAGAATGAAGGACCACAAGAGCAAGCATCCCTTGAAGACCACTTTGTGGAATATGAATCTCAGAATCAAAGATTCAGAGACCACTTGAGTTTCCAAGAGTTTTGTCACCTCAAGGACAAAAGAAGACCAAGGTAGCAGTATAGAGATGGTGGGTTCTTTCATAATCATGATAGGCACCACTCTATGGGCAGCTTCTTTTTGCCCAAGTTTGACGGGTCATCCACCAGTTCTGCCAAGGCATGGGTAGAAACGCTGGATATCTACTTTTAGTTGAACAAAGTCCCTGAGATTGAAGCCATCAAGATTGCAGCGCTGCACTTTGAAGGTGAAGCACACAATTGGTGGTTCCATGGGTTGTCTACATTGGGCCATGCCAATGTGACTGCCTACTTTGAGTTCACTAGAAGACTGGTGGAGAGGTTTGACAGAAAGGATCCAAAATCACCTTTCATGAGCCTTGCAAAGTTAAAGCAATCGGGAAATGCAGAAACTTATATCTCTGAGTTTCTGAGATTATCTGTTATGGTTCCTGATCTGTCTGCAGCAAGGAGGGTGTACATGTTCATCGATGGCTTGGATGAACCTTTGCATGGGTTGGTTAAATCTACCAAGCCCATCACTTTGCATGATGCCATTGAGAGAGCTAGAGACCTCCAAGATGCCTTGCCAAAAGCAAAGGCAACTTTCCAGAGCAAGGCCCTTCACCTTTCTAAAGGGAAGGAAGAAAAAGATGCTCCTTCCAAGGAGAGCTCATTCAAGAAGCCTCTTGATATTGAACTCAGGAGGAAGTTGAGAAAGAAGATACTATGTTTCACTTGCCAAGAGTCATGGGCACCTGGACATAGATTTGTTGCTGGGAAAGCACACTACATAGAAGTCTTTTCAGATTTTGAGGAGGAAGATGAAGATGATGAACCAAGGAGGGGTCACAGCGCTGATAATGTTGAGGGAGATGCAACACCATCTCGGGATGGGGATGGAGCCTTTGCTCCAATAGGTGGAACTCTTGCATCTTTGAGAGGAGTGCCTAAGTACTTGACCCTAAGAGTACAAGGTTCAATCATGAATCAGAGGGTATTTGTACTGATTGACAGTGGGGCAACCCACAACTTTATTGATGCTCGTCTTGTACAGATGAGAGCAATTCCCACTGATACTTTTGAGGGATTCTCTATTTTGGTCCCAGGAGATAGGACAATGCAATGCATGCAATATGTCCCATCGCTCTAAGTCAGTATGGGGTCTTACACTTTGGTGGATCACTTTTTTGTAGTTGACATACCTGACACCAATATCATGGGTGTCCAATGGTTCATTACATTGGCGAAAGTCACCATCGATTGGAAAGCCTTGCAGATGGAGTGGGTGGACATGAAGAGTGGTAAACCCCAAATGATCCAAGGCATGCATACTTATCCCTCACCTAGCACTTCCACACAAACAACAGAGATGGATTTGCGCAGTGGAAGCAAGGATCTCACAATCCCTTCTCTTATGTTCATGATAATTTTGCAAGGGACATTCCTATCTAGTGGAAAACCACCTGGGAGGCCACCAGATCTAGATCTTGTGGGGGAGGCCTCACAAAGTGCTGCTCCAGATCTATATCTAGGAGGGATTGGAGCAATGGGAGAACAAGCTACAATGCTGGAGGGCTTAGAACATCTTAAGAGTGAGGGGAATCTTATTCCTGCATCATTATCACCCTCTCTCTTCCCTAGATCTACGCTATGGGAGGAGAAGAATGGGAGGGAAAACCTTCCAACACACAAATTTGGCATGAGGGATGTCAGAGAAGAGATCAGCAACATGACAGACACTTCCATGGATGTATCGCTATTGTCATTGTTGTGAACAATGTGGATCCGTATTGGAATCTTCACCGCTTGTAGAGTATTCCAAAGATCTCCACACATGTATGATACTAGATGACATGCAGCAAGAAGGGGGCTACTTAGTCCAAGGGGGAGTCATCTATCATCAGGGTAAGGTCTTCTTGGCTAGAGCTTCCAAGCTCAAGCAGAAGATACTACAAGGGGCACATAAAGAATTCTTTCTCAGCCATATGCATTCAATGAAGATCTATACCTCGATCATGAGGAGCTTTGATTGGGAAGGCTTGAGAGAGGAATTACATCAGCACTTTCAAGAGTGCATGAGCTATGTGGAGTTGGGACAACCAATGGACTCTATGCAAGAGTCATTTCAGCGATTCCTTCCTTCTTTTGAGAGAAGGGGAATGCCAATGCACAACTCCATGTGTATGAGGAACTTTGATGGTGAAAGATCTGATCATGTAGAGAAAGCTTTATCTTCTGATTTGTCATAATCTTTTACCATGTTTTTGCAGGATATGACTCCTAAAGGGAGTGAGAGATCATGTGGATCTCATGGCTTTTGGTGGGCCAATAGAAATGTTGAACTTGGCCACTCCCTTGTTGTGCAAAGGGAGATTCCTTCTCATGATGGGTGCTTTCCAAAGGCACCAAACTTATCTAACATCTTCAGCCATGTTAAGGTGACTCATGCAGCAAATGTGTGGTGGGAATGCCACTTACCACACCTTGATCTAATGCAGGCAGGAGATGCACTGCGCTGGCATCACATGTGGGATTTTGACCCACCTGCTCAAGCTCAAATTTCTGTTTGCATATATGTAGTCTTGCTTCCATACTTGGATGATATAGTTGTACTGTTTACGGATTGTATCGGGGGAGGATGGGTAGTTTGTATGTACTACATGGATTGGAACTTCTCCTTGTACCTCATGCTACATGTTTTAGATGGAGCATTTCTCTAGCCATGTTTATTTCTGTTGAATTTTTCACTCTTGGTGGGATGGACTATGCACATCTTATGTTGACCTTTGAGGAACAATTCATGATGTATTGGCTTGATGAGCACTTGGCTTATGATGAGGACTTGATCATTGATGGTGTCATCGATGGAGGAGGGGAAGTACTACAGCTCTCACCCTATCCGTTGCTTGAGGACAAACAACATTTTGAAGGGGAGGACTGTAATATTCCTACTTAGCCTAAGTTAAGAGGAATATGCAATTTTGTCTCATTTTCTGTTGCATGAATAAATGAATAAAGGAGGACATGTAAAACTCCCAAAAGAATGAATAAATCAATGCCCATATGAACATGGATAAATTTGGGCCATGTAAACAAATCACTTGCAGGTGTTAAAGGGGTTTGAGCTATGAGATTGGGTCAACCTTGACCAAATCTACAACGCTATCTAGATACAATGCACCTCATGAAGGGACAACGCAGTTCTAGAAGGAGGCCCCTCATGTGAAAGGAGGTAACTCATCAAGGTGGTTTAGGGTTTGCAAAGGCTTTCATCTTATAAAAGGAAGGGGAAGGCAGCAAGAGAAGGTTGTTGATTCTCTATATTTCTGAGTATTTTGTCTATTTTGACAAATACCATTCTTTGCTGTTCAGTGGAGAATTATGCCACTTAGCACTTGGAGTTCCTGTGTAGGGATTTCACCTCTTCCATTGATGATTCTTGGAGGAGTCTTGCTGATTTGATCCACTATTAGGCTTTGGGCCAAGCTCTACTTCCAACTGCAACGTAGATCCAGTGAGGGTTTGTTTGCTTTTGTAGGCTGTAGCAAGTGGAATTCTAGATCTGTTCAGATCTAGCTTGTATTGGAGCCTCTTCTCAGTGAGTGTATCTCTTAACCTCTTGGAAGAGTGAGTCCACTGTTTGAGCTTCAGATTTGTATCTTGGCATCAGGCCATATCTGTTATTCAAGCTACAACGCAGTTTCCCTTGATGGACTGCGTTATTTTTAGGGGAGGTTTTGCAGGGTGTTTTGACCCCATTTTTGATGAGAGATCTCTGGTGCTGGGCTTTGCCTTTCATTTTGGTGATCCGTGGATTAGCTTGCTGATCCGTGTTCTGTGAGATCTGATCTGTTTTAATGTAAAGTCATCTTCAGAAATTTCTGAATTATTTTGCAGATCTGCAACTTAAAACTCAGATCTACTCTTTGTAATGCATGATTTGGTCAAAACCCCAAGGGGATCTTGTAATAGAGTCTTTCTAGAGTACAGATCTGAAATAGATTTGATCTTTCATGCATAGATCTGTTCTAGATTTGAAGTGTAACATTCAGCTGCTGCAGCTGCATAAAATAATGCTGTTAAGCCATTTTGCAGTTTATATATGTGTTGCAGCCTTCTTTTCTGAAGATTTCTTGCTCTATTGTCTCCTGTATTCTACTGTATAATGTAAGAGCATCATTGTAATTCTGATTTGCTGCTGTATATTCACAAGTTGATCTTATTTGATGGCCTCTTGCTCATGCTTTCCAAGACTGCGTTATTTCTGAAGTAGTTTGTTGTGCATAGCTGCAGCCCCTCTTGTAGGGTGTTTTAAAGCTAGACTAGGTGGTGGGAGATCTGTTTACCACACCTAGTTTGATTTGTTTTTGCTCTCCTTTTGGATCTAGACTCCAGATCTGCTGCTCTAAGGGATCCAAGGGCTGCAAACTCATTTTTGTGCATAAATCTCCCAGAAGTGCGCTATTTCAGCAGGCTTGCTGTGCGATCCCAATTTTGGGATATTACAGTGGCATCAGAGCTCCTTTCTTGGCACAGCCTGTGCTTTCATTGAAGAACCACAACCATGTTGCATTAAGAAGAAGATGAGCCTCTTACTGAGAGGGAGAAGAGGTATCAGAATAGAAGTCACAAGAAGTTTGATTACACCACTGATGATCAAGACAAGGGTAAAGCCCCTGAAACTGCTAGTGATAAAGAAGGAGAAGAGTTTGCAAGGAATCTTTTGGTGGCCATGCAAGATCTTGCTAGAGAGATCAAAGAAATGAGGATGGACAAAATGAGGGAATCTCTTGGGAGATTTCATCCTGGGGAAAGCTCTGACATGTCTCACTACTGGACTGGTCAACCAGTGAACCAGCCACAAGCTCCACAACGCTCCACTATGCCTATCTTCTTGGCTGTGGAGAATGAAGGACCACAAGAGCAAGCATCCCTTGAAGACTACATTGTGGAATATGAATCTCAGAATCAGAGATTCATAGACCACTTTAGTTTCCAAAAGTTTTGTCACCTCAAGGACAAAAGAAGGCCAAGGCAGCAGTATAGAGATGATGCTGTCTGTTTTTAGACATTCTTTATTCTCTGGTTGTTTAGATGAGAATAGTGCTATTTAGCACTTGGGTGTTCCTGGTCGGGAATCCCACCTCCTTCCTTGAGCAACTCTTCAAGGAGACTTGTTCTATCTTGTCCACTATCAGGCTTTGGGTCAAGCTTCATCTTCCAACCACAATTCAGATCCTGTTGAGGGTTTGATTGTTTTTGCAAGCTGCAACAGTGGAAGCTAGATCTATTCAGATCTAGGCAAATCTAGTGCCTCTTCTCAATGAGTGTGTCTTTTAACCTCCTGGAAGATTGTATTGGATCATTGGAGCTGCATTTTCAGATCTAGGCATTAGGCCTAATCATCACTGAAGCTAACAACGCGGTTTCCCCTCCATAGTTGCATTATCTGCAAGAGGAAAGTTGCAGGGTGTTTGAGCAACGTTTTTGAGGAGTGATCTCTAGTGTTGAGGAGCTTTCCTTGCACTGTGGTGATCCATGGATTGGCCATCCAATCCATGTTCCCTTCAGATCTGACTTGTATATGGTTTTATTTACTGCATAATTTTTGAATATTACTGCAGGACTGCAACTTAGATCTCAGATCTACTCGCTGCTGTTCATGATTTGCTCAGATCCCCAAGGGGAGTGTATTAAGGAGACCATCTAGTACACAGATCTATATTGGATCTATCTTTTTGTGTACAGATCTGCTCTAGATCTGATGTGTAATATATATCTGCTGTAGCATCAATAAAATAACGTTGTTAGGCTTTGCAGTGTCATTTTGTTGTTGCAAGCACCTCAATCTTGAGGGTTTCTCCATGTAACGCTTCTGTTTATCTATTGTACATTGTATGAACCATGCTATAGATCTGATTTACTGATGTCCATACCATACACCTTCGGAAAATCATGTTGCCTGTGCTTCAGTAAATTCTGCAGTAAGTAAGTCATGGGGATTGGGCATTTTTAAGCCATATTGAGAGTGGGAGATCTGTTTAACATAGCTAGATTCATTTGTTTGTGCTCAAATTTGGTATGTGAGTCCCACATGATCTAAGCTACGAGATCCCACCGTCACTTGCCCTTATTTTTATGCTCATCTCTGAAATTAACTTTTTAGGGCATAAATTGCTACTTTTCCCCGACTTTTGGCTCATAAAATGAAGTACAGTTTGCTGTTGTAGCTGGGATTGATGGCTATTCATAGATACATGCAACAACTAGCCCTAATTATATCGAAGTTCAATGGTATGCAACAACAAGAATATATCATTAAAATTACTTACAATGTTAGAGAGTATATCCAACGAGCATCAATTTTGTAAAAAACAAAGCTCCAAGATAAAAATGGCCGAAATCCATATTCAAAATTTAATCCATTTATCCAAAATAATCCTCCAAGAAGAAATACGAAATTCTTTAAGAGTAGAGAGATCCCAAGTGAAGTGATGATACAAATGAATGTAGCTAACATCAATAGATACCCTCCTAAGAAGTTCGAATTAGCTTATGGGTCTACATTCCCCTAATGATAAAATAATGTGCAAATAAAACCCCTATTTGTGACAAGCTCAACAAACTAGCTCACAAATGGAAAATTAAGCCTCACAGGGGGTCAAATAATAATATGTACATGTTGTGGGGCCCTCCAAAGGCCTAATAATGTCTTGAATTGGCATAATGAGGAATAAATTCCTCAGAATATGATGGACAATGGGGGGGCCCTTTGTTCTCCAAGTAGTAGACTTATGGTGCTCCCAGTGGGTTTGGGGGCACATAAATGGCCCCATGGGTCTCCATATGAATCAGGGGTGCCTGTAGATCCTTAGCAAGGGCTCGAGTGATGGAATAATTGTTGCCATGACATTGTACAAGTCCTGAGACATCTGCCAAGAGTTTGGGGCTCCTGTGGGGCCTGCTGGGCATAATGTTCCATGCACATCACCATCATCCCAAAAGTGGGTCGCTAGTAGTCTCTGAACATCAATGAGGATCTGTGGAGTGTTGTCTGTTGTTGTGGAGGCCCATGGCTCTCTATGCACACTCTATATGTGCCAATGTAGCCCTCTTGGGGTTAGGATCTCGTAAATGGAGATCAAACCCAAATGGAAACCACCTGTAATTCTGCATAAGATCCAATGCGTCCTCTAGGCTTCTAGTACAACCAGTCATTAGAATAATCTTGTAAAAGAGCTAACAAATCATGGATAACAAAGTGGGCCCTTCACAATGGCATGCCCTTCCGTAGTGGGTTTTGTTATGTGCTAGTGTCTCCCTGCTCCAAAGTGGGTTAGCCATGTATCTTATTAAGTGGTTTCAACTCTTAAAGGGGATAGTTGGTCCAAGGTACATCCTTTGAATGGGGGGTGGTAAGTGATAAATAAGTGAAAGGGAGTAAGGAATGGGAGGGGCAATCCTGGGCCACATATCGGGGCATAGGGGCAGCCAGATAAGGGGAAGCCCACACCAGGGTATATAATGTGTAGGAGGGAGCAATCATGGTACATGAAGTGTCCTGACCTTGGATTTTGCACCCTTCTTTATATGCTTTTTGCCTTTTAATGAAATTTCTTTAATTAATCGCTCGGGGCTCAAGAATAAGAGCATAATGTGTCAAATATAGCAGTGATTACCCCTTTTGAGGTAGGGCAGTTCATTTCCCTCCAAGGGGTTGGGACAATCATGTGTTTCTGTATGACAAAGGAGGCTCATCTAGGGCCTATGGAACCAGGGTGATGGCCATTAGGAAGGTTTAGAGTTCATTCATTGGCTTTTGCCCACGTGCTAATTATTTTTGTCCCAACCATATTTTGCATTTTGTGGTTCAATTTCCTATTAAGCGTGGCCAATTATGCTTTTTCTTTTTCTTCTAGCTGTTTTAACCTCTGGGGCATCATTCCAGGCCTGACCCAAGGTGGGGGCAAGGGGATAGGGAGTCTGATCCTATGTGGACCCATGGGGGCTATGTCGACCCAAGCGGGAAAAACGATGAATGGGAGTATAATGAGTGGAAGGGGAGTTACACATGCGGATAAAAGAGTGGGACCACGCACCCGAAGTTAGGGTTTCCCATGCAGTACCACCTTAGAACCAAATGGTCATTAAAGGAGATCCCACAAGACTAAGATGCAAGGGTAACACCTAAAAGAGATTAAGGTGATAGGAGCACAGACTAAGCCCACTCTTTTCGCCAAATCCCCGCATCATTCCATGCCCACAAGTATCCATGGTAAGTAAACCCAATACTCAATTACCAAATGACAAGACATACCTTTAGATTCGGGAGGCCCACATTCAAACATACGATCAATACAGATGGGTGAGGAACCACATGGCTAGCTCAGGCGACAGAGAGATGGCACAACGAACTAGTAGGAGGTTGCAAGGGGTTGCTGGCTGCCATCATGGAGAAAAGTTTCTCTTAGGCATATCACCTACGAAGTGGTGGGTAACAAGGCCATTTATCCTCCTCAACAGAGCAAGAGTTCAGATCGCTCCTGAGACAAAATTCAAACCAATTTGAGGAAGAATTTCGGGCTAATTTAAGGCTTAACCTAGGGTTGGAAAGAAGGATGAATCTGAGGCCTAATTTGGAAAGAAGGACATTTTCTGAGACTACTCTTATGTTGGTTGACTAGGTTTGACTTGTGTTTGATTTTGATTATTCTTATTTTTTATTTTGACTAGAAAGAATAGATGTATTCGTTGTTGAATGGAAAAATCTCTCTATAGTAAAAGTTGTTGGGTTTTTTCCCCATGTGGGTTTTCCAAGGTAAATTTTGTGTCCTCTTGTTTGGTTGTCTCTTCTTGATCTTACTGGCATTATTGTATACTATTGAAGATTTTTGGTGTAGTTGCTTAATGATGAATATGAGATAAATTAATGCATAAAATCATTGGAAGTTATTATCAGTCTAGGAAATTTGGAAAATCAACAATAGTTATGTTTACATGATTCGCCATTGATGCAACCTCCACTAATGGTACAATATATGACTACTAAATTTTACAAGTAGAAGTGAGCAAAGTAGCATGAAAAAATGATACTGCCAAGCGATCTTGTAACAATGTCACCTCCCCCCTTGGTTGTTGAAGGGTTAGTTAAACAGTGGGGGTAACACAGAATAACATGTGCAATAACAAAGCAAAGTAGCATGAAAAAATGATACTGCCAAGTGATCTTGTAACAATGTCACCTCCCCCCTTGGTTGGCGAAGGGTTAGTTAAATAGTGGGGGTAACACAAAATAACATGTACAATAACAAAGCCCCCTAGATCTACAATTGGTTCATTGATCTAGATTGGATCACTATATAAATTTTCATCCACCTCGATGCTTTCAAAGTGGAAAAATTGAAGGAATCAACTTACGGGAGTAGTTTTATTGATGGGACCTAGTTGGGAGGATTGAGGTTTGAAACCTTCTGGGGCCAGTTTGAGGCCTTAAACGACGTTTTTTGGGGTTAAAACTTTCCTGCTTATGTGTTAGACCTTCTGATTTTCTATACTTGAAGACCTTTCCAACGATGGAAGAATCACATCAATTAGAGTTCAAATGGAAAAGTTATGCCTCATGAAAGCTGATCTATCGTGATTGGCCACCATAATTTGAGAGGATGCCACGTTACCCCCTATTACTCATGGAAAAGGTGCTAGCCATGTGGGTACTACGAAGAAGATTCTGGAAGGGTCAAGTTGTAACTCATGATGAGGGTGTAATGGGTCAAAATTAACCCCTAGTTGGTTATTGAGTTGTGAATCGTGATATGTCAGGCTACTAGGAGGAAAATGAGTTCCATTCTATCTGCTTGCATTTTGTTCCATAGTAAGTAGTTTGTCTTGATATATAGAGAGCATAATAGAGGGAGCTTGTGTTTTGTAGGAAGCCACGGGCCACAAGTCTCAGGAAACTCCATAGAAAATGCCTTATCCTTTGTACTTGAATCATTTCCATTCCAAAAAGAGGAGAGTGGAGCAGCCTCACCTTCTAGCTGGGTTTTCTCCTGTAAGGCTTTCCCAAAGCATATCTTGGTGTTCATTGTGGTTTGCGAGTGATTGTGTTTACATGTTCTTTAAACAAAACAGTGATAACAAATTTGGAATTTAAAAGGAATTAACCCTTACATAGTATACATTTCGGTTTATTTTAATAGATCTATTGTGACGAATTGTCCAGTGGAATCCATGGCAGTTTACAGACCATTCATAGCAAGTCGATAGGTGTCATCTTGCAAGGTGTATCCTCAGCACAAGAGCAACTGCAAAAACAATAAACTCAGAGTAGGCTAAAGTATCTAACTCTTTGGCGTTTTTAACCAAGGGAGATAGCCTTTGCCAAAATTGACAAAAATATTGCGTTCTGTCCTCATCAGAAAAAACATACTTGCATCTTAGCTTCCAGATTGCAATAAGGCTGCAATATGAAAACAGTGCCAGATGCCCATGAAGTGACCAAGGAACCCTGAGTTAACAAAAAGAATTGCGTGCCAATGAAGTTGTCCCTGAAGCACCAAATGCTGATTCTGAACATACCTCCGGTAACATCTTCAGCTTTGCATAGCATTGTTAATGATTATTCATTTTTCTAGCTTATGGTCGAGGTTCTACACTTCATGTTTCCTTATACTCTGGTTGTCCAATCTCGTATGGTTCTTGTAAGATGTGCACCCATTTTGTTTGACGGCTTTGTTATCCTTGGCATCATATTTTTGTTTTTGTTGTCATCAATAACTGTAATTTTTACATCTTGATTTATTCATTTTGTTGATACTTGAGGTTCTCAAAGAGATTGATGCATTGAACATATGCTATCTAAACAATGGCTTCAAACTGACTAACTTATACTTTTTAGTTTGGAATTCTTTGAACATGTATGCTTGAAAATTGAAAATAAAGTTGGAAATTACTTCATTTTTTGTAACATTTTATGAATTGAAGGTTTTGAAGATGATCTCAAAATTTGTACTTTTTCTAGGGCAAGTGATAACGGGGAGTTGGGACAAGACATTGAAATGCTGGGACCCTAGAGGTGCAAGTGGGCAGGAGAAGACTCTTGTTGGTACATATTCACAACCGGAGCGCGTGTATTCTATGTCACTAGTTGGTCACCGGTTGGTGGTAGCCACAGCTGGCAGGCATATAAATGTTTATGATCTCCGTAACATGTCACAACCTGAACAACGAAGGGAATCGTCCTTGAAGTATCAAACTAGATGTGTGCGTTGCTATCCAAATGGAACAGGTAAATGCACTTTGTAAGGACTTCGATCTTTAAGAATCTCATCCTTTTCCTTGGTATAAGCCAAAATTATGTGGTTATTGTTAATGTATTCGATATAGTTTTAAAAAAAGGATGTTTGAGAATCTGAAGCAGTGTTCAAATTATTTGAAGTCTATAAAATATCATGTCTGGATATTTCTTTCTATTTAAATTTCAGTTGATATGGCGATACAGAATTCCCAACTTTACTATCTTTCAAGCACATGCATAAAAACTTGAAATGAAACTATTAGAAATTAGAATTTATCTTACATCTCCTCTATTTAATAATAGGTAGCCACATGTCTGAGTTGATTTCTTGTGACATATTTATTAACTTCCATGGTTTTGGTCTTAAAGACCATGCATGGATACTGCTTTTTATTGGACTTGTAGTTCATATGGTATTTTCTCTTGTCTTTAACATCAAAGAAGTGGACACAAGCAAAGTATTAAAAGTTGTGCATTTACAGTATTTAACAATGTTCAGATACAGATTTGAGTTTCTTTTGTCTTCCCATCAGTCTGAATATATATTCAATGATGTTTTACAGTGAAAATTGCATGCTTGTTTATGGTTCTTCTAGTAAGGCCATATATAACACCTTATAGTTTCTTGAAAACACTTCAAATTTCTAGCTGATTTAAGTATTGGTTGCTTCTATGTATGTCTATTTAGTATTTACTATTTAGTATATTCCTCAAGGACAAAGTATGAAGTTATGAACTGCATGCCTAGTATGAATGAAGCTCAAATAACAGTGTTAATAAAAACATTTCTATATAAGTTTTTGTTCTTCCTTTGCTTTATTTCGTTGTTCTACATATTATTCAATTGTCATTTTCATAGTTTCAGTAAAATGCCATCTGGAGTATAGCCCCTTGCATCTGACACCCCCTCTATTTCACAGTAAGAGGCTTGGTTACTGGGGATTTGTATATGGGCTTGTTTTGATCTTGGTGTCTAGTCTTTTTCAAGGATACGTAAACAATATAGGATTTGAATACTGGGTGTCTCATAGAGCACTAAACTGAAAGTGCATTGTTACAGGTTTTGCCCTTAGTTCTGTGGAAGGTCGTGTGGCTATGGAGTTTTTTGATTTATCTGAAGCTGGTCAAGCTAAAAAGTAGGTATTCTTTTTTCCACCCTTTCAAAGTGTAAAGGTTATTTTATTTATTTTAAATTTCTTTTTAAAAAATGGTTACTTTATTTTGCCATATTGGAAGCTTGACGAGCTGTTGCCTTTTTAGTAATCTTTTGGAAAAATAGGAGGAGAAATTCAAATTGTCTGATAAGTGCCATATTTAATCTGCAGCATATGACACTGTAATAGTATGATTTGTTTTTTTTTTAAAACTATTTTTTAAACGAAATGGTTAGGAATTTTCTATTAATTTCAATCTGGTTTCAAGGCCAGGACCTATTACATCAGCAACAGTATCTTCATCTACTAAGTTCAAAAACGTCCAAAAAAGACTTGCTTTCTTCCTACAATGTCTACATATAGCACTAATAGCTGACATTGCCTATAAACCCCACAATAGACTTCTAAAATTAATACATATTTGCAATACAAGAATTAACACAAAAGACAAACTACCCTGCACTGTTTGAATCAGAATCATGGTTAAATTCTTCATTTTTCTCTTCAGACTGCCTTGGTTGCAATGGAGCAGGATCCTGGATCTCTTTCGCCACCTCAGCATCTCTTCAGCATCTCTGCGACTACGACCTATTGTGCCTCCAGCACTATGCTCCTGTCCTCTTCCACTCCCACTGTAGCTGCACCATTCTTGCCAAACGAATCCTCCAGTAAATCAGCTTTTGACTGCAGTCTGTCTATCTTGGTCTGCACCAGGCCAATTTTCTGATTTAGTAGAGTGAATTGAGCATGAACCTCGACGGCCCCCGTTTCCCTCTGCCTGGTTAACAAAGTCAAAATATATTCCATTGTTGCCATGAGATAGTCCAGTTGCCGACCGAAATCATCCTTCTCAGAGCCAGACAACCTTTCCATGTTGACACCAACGCAACAATCCTCATTCCCTGCAGAGACTTTGATGAACCAGATCTGAACTGCGGATGAAATGGTGTTGAATGACAGCGACTTATAACCAGAGATGTCTGCCCCCACTATGTCTTTAAATCTCTCACCATCTTTCATGCAACTAACTGCCCTGTACATTCTCAAACTCAGACATTCGAATTCTGTTTTAAATTCAATGCAAATTCCTTCCATTGCCATTAAAGCTATGTACCCTGAGCATGCCTGCCTCTCTCTGGATTTGGAAACAATGCTCCTTCGCATCCTCCCACATTTATTGAAGTTTTGAGCAAACATCCATCTGCCCCAGGTCTTGCATGTGATCTCACATGGACAGGCCAGCTTTACCCACGGACCTGGATCCTGTCGGCAAGGAGAGCCAGCCAATATGCTGAGGAAAGAGTTTGGAAATCCGAAATACATGGCTGTGGTCAGACATGAGGCCATCAGACTGACACCCAAATAATTCCCCCTTTTTTAGTACTTAAAAAATTTAAAACACCTAAACTCTGATTTATGCTTAGAATTTTGAATTTTCAAGGTAACCGTTTAAACTTTATACACACCACTTATATCGTTGTGAGCCAAGATCCCTTGATTGAAGGAGGCTCCCTTATTTGTGAATGCATCTGCTTTTGAGCTGAGATGCATCTTGACATCGTAGAACTCAACAGTCTTAAATTTTGCTATTTGTAAGCTTATTCTTTGCAGAATAGAGGCCCCTTAAAGGTCCGAATGTATATTACTGTTTTCACATTTATATGATTGCCTCAGGTTCTATATAAGTGGTAAACAACCTTGATTAAACATAACTTCAAGTCTTGGATAATCAGTGGCAAACATTAAGCCTAGCGTTATGGCTGTAGACCATTGAATATTGAAATGTTATTATTTTCCATCATAACCTATATAAGCCACTCAATTTCTTCTTGTTAATTTACTGACAAAACATTGATTTGGAAATATCAGATATGCATTTAAATGTCATCGCAAGTCAGAGGCTGGCAGAGATACTGTTTATCCAGTAAATGCAATTGCCTTTCATCCCATGTAAGTTGCATAATAGTTTTAGCTTCTCCCTCCCCTAATGCATATTGCTTGCCTTTTTAGTTGTATTTTATTTTCTTGTCGGAATGTTAGTTTTATAATGCTTTTGCAGCTATGGTACTTTTGCTACCGGGGGCTGTGATGGCTATGTTAATGTATGGGATGGCAACAACAAAAAGAGGTTATACCAGGTAATTCTTTCTGTTTTGTTTTCTCTGTTTGGTGCCTATAAATTATTCTGTCTTCGTGGAAATTGTATATCCACTATATCTGTATATTTGACATTGACTGTTGTATATATAAATGTCACTAGCACATATAGTTGTTGCTTTATCAGCCTTTGATCCCGATGTTACAAATTTGATACAAGGTATAATGGGATGTGTTATCACCCTAGTAATTCTTAGGTCGTGGGATTTTGGTTTATAGTTAAAGAAAACCAGGGGTAACCAAGAACCTCTTTTGAAATCTAGGATCTAGCCTTCCTAAGTTCCGGAGAGGGATCTCTCCTCAAGATTTAGCTTGATTTTTGTTATAAGATTTTAAGCCAAGTATGATTGGACAATTGGTTTGTTTTGAAAGTTTGGTGGGAATAAAATGTACTTCAAGGTAAACCATAGAGGGATCTACCAGACCATTGGGCTATGGAGTCAACTTCTTGGCAAGTAGAGCTGGGAAATAAGGTCAAAAGAGCAAATGAACTAAGGGCAGGGTAGATGACCTTCAAAGGGTTTTGAATAGGCTTTTTGATGAAATGACAAGATCTGAACAAAAGGGCAATTAAGAATCCTAAAGTTACGGAAATGAGGATGAAAGAAAGGGGTCAAACATGGACTAAGAGCATTTAAGAATTCTTAAGTCCGATTATCAACGGAAAACATATCAATGAATAACTAGTAAAAAACAGGGAGCTTTTGACACTAATCCTGTATAAATCCTCCTAGTTAATCATTCAAGACATAAAACGTGTAAATGTATGTATGGAACTTAGAAAGATAAACAGTGAAAACAGGAAAATACTTGACTTATCTAATCAGCACAAGAATCCTAAGTTATGATGTCTGTTTGACTTAGTTCCAGTCTGCTGCTTTAAAAATCGACTCACACAAACTCCAATGTATTCAGCGAAAATGTCTATAGTAGTCTTGACAAATTTTATTCCACTCTTAATACTTCAAAAAGAGAAGTATTTATACAAAAATTATTACAAAATATCTGAGAGATATGTAGGAATATCTCTAGTCAAAAATAAAGATTATTACATAGAAAGAGTGACAGCGGCAAAACAAACTGGCAAGCTGTCCTCTTATCAATAAAAAATAGGACTAATTATCTTGACTTATTGCTTTGTTGTAGTTGCTTGCTGGTACTTGGAAACAATATATGTTAGAAGATAACTTGGAAGACACTCTTTCCAATTCACATTCTTTAACCTGTGCTTTATCTCTGATACTCTTTACGCTGTTTTCTTATTGCTTTACTGTTGTAAAATAAGGAATAACCCGCAGTAAAAAAGTGTTTTGACTGATACTCTTGAACTCTGATCATTACCTTTAGGTAACAGTAATGTTCTGCTTTTCATGTAATTTTCTGCTCTGTTTGCAAACCTTTATATCAAATCAGTGAATTCTTGCCATTGTTCTGCACTAGGAATTCTCATGTTCTTCAATTTCCTGTAGCTCTCATCTGCCTCTGTGTACTTTGCAAAGTTGGGCTTGACAATGAAAATGTGTTTCATTTCATTTTGTAGAAAAAATAAGTTCTCAAAATACTCCAAAATAACTTTGCCAGTTGGGGACTCTTGCGGTAAAGGTTTGCTGATCTGCTCTTTGGCATAAGCCCTGATTTTCTTATCATAATCTTTCTGCGCCATTAACTTTTCATTTAAGGCATGAATGTTTGGAAGGCCTGCTTGTGTTAGTATAGTGTATTTGGCCCAAAACCTTGTAATTGACAGGTTCATGTTTTTACATTTGTCCTCCAAATTGTTCATCATATTCCTTTTATTCAGGACTTTCTTGATTTGTAGTATGCTTTCAGTCATATCCTGAATTTTTAGCTCTTCAAGCTCCTCTCGTGTTTGCTGTTCAAAAATGTAATAAGTTTCAAAGCTTGAGAAGGTTTGTCAGCCAGTTCTTCTTTGGTTTTCTGAATTTCTACTTGTGCTGCCTTGAGTAAATCCTTCTGCTCATAAATGATTTGGATTGAAGGCCACTGTAGATGTATGCCTTGAATTATGTTGTTCCAAAGATAGTTTTTGATATATGCTACCTGTTCACTGAGATTGACCTGTTGCTGCAAAATTACCTGCTCTTGAAGTCTGTTTGCTCTTTGTTCATGTCCCTTGGAAGTAATCAATGTATTTCTATTTGATGTTTCAAGAGTTTGAATGGTGCTTTTCAAGTTGATTATCTCTTTATTCTTTAGGGACATGTCTTCCATAGCCTTGACTATGTCAGTTGTTTCACCTGTTTGATTTATTTGTGATGTAGATGATGAAGTGGCAGAAATATCTTTAGATGTAATTGACACTGCAGTTGCCAATACTCTTTTTGGTGCTAAATGTTTTGCCAATGTAGAAGGAACAACTGTACTGACAGTTGGAATGACTGTGGGAATGGAGACTTCATGTGTTTTTTTCAATGTTTCATTTTCCTTCACTAGAATTTCTGTCTGATTCTCCATTTCTTTGATCTGAGCTGTCATCTTTAAAACTAGCTACATTAATTCATCTTTTTCTGTTTTCTCCTGAAGAATTTCTTTAGCCTGTGGGTGCTCACTATGTGGAAGTTTAAGTTGCTTTCTCAAGGCAACAATATCTTCATTCTTTTGCCTTATGAGAGTTTTAGCAACTTCAATATTGGAGGGATCCATTCCAATTTCTATCACCAAATCTTCTAAGGACTTGATCCTCAAATCCTCAGCATGTAGGGATGCTTTATCTAATTTCATTTGAGTTTGTAAATTAGATACTGTCTTTTGAAACATGATAGCATTTATGGTTTTGTTAACTACTTTTGAATACAACATGTCTGAAGCACTTCTATGAAACTCTATCTGGTCAAGTTCGTGTATGGTATCTGCATTTACTTCAAACTCTGTTTTCCTATAATCTGTAGCTGAATTTGGGTCTGTAACCATTGGCTGGAGAAAAGACATAATCATTTTATTTGCTGAATAATCAAAAGCTGTCACAAGTTTGTCTTTATCTCCTAGTTTTTCTTTAGGGAGTTTAGAATAGACCTCATTCTTAATTTCCTCATTTTTTTCTCTAATCTGCTTGAACTTTTTCTGGATGTCAGAATCAGTTTCTTCCGCTGCTCTAGAAGAGGAGGGAACTTCTGTATTTATCCGTGTTTCAACCATTTCTTTGCCTTTTCCCTTTGATAGTACCTACTTATTCTGAATTTTTTAAAGTGTTTCATTGACAATTATTGTGGCCTCATCATCTGTTTGTTGATCATTGTTGTTTGCTTGATCTTCATTGTCATCTATCTCTATGGCCTTTTCTTTACTTCAGTAATCATTCTGGCCTTCTTGCTGCAAATTGTCTTAAATTTATTTTCTATAATGGTTTTTGTTAAATAGCCTTCTTCTTTTCTAGTTATTTTATTGGACACTTCTGCTTGTTTGCCAACTGTAATCACCTGTGTATTACCCATCTGTTTTTTCTGCATGTTATCTGTTTGCATCTCCTGAATATCATCAATCATTGTGTTTGCAACCCATTCAATCTGATTAACATACTTTTCAATTTGTGGTTTTGAATCATGGAGAAATGGGGTTAACTTACATTTGACCCTGAGGTTACTTATAACACCTTGAGGGTCATAATTCCAGTGAAAGCTCTTTTGGAATTTAAATTCTGATAATTTGCTATGTCTCTCAAAGCATCTCTGCTATTGACTATGAAGGGGCCAATTTGACTTTTTAGCTTGAACCGTGCTTTCTTTTTGGAGTTTATGAAATTCAATGCATCTGCATTCAATATTTGTCTTAAGTACTCCAAAGAAAAAATCCTGGTAGTTAGAAACTTGGGTAATTTGTAAGGAGCCAAGAGTGCACCATACACTCTGATTTCTGTGTGATTCTCATACAAATACCAGTCTCCTACTTACAGTTTTCAGACAACTGTAAAATTCTTTTGATGTCTTCATTAATCTTTGGTGGCTCTGCTTTGTTCAACAAACTCATGGCAGGTTTAATAAACAAATCATTGAAGTCCTTGTAGCTGTATTCACTGCTGTTTTTCCTGAGTAGAGAAGTCCAGAATATCACTGAAAGAGGTTTACCTTCCACATCCATATTTTGTAATGCAATTGGGAAATTGTTTGCTTGAAAAAATAGGAAGAGATTTAACAGATATGATGAATATCTGAATACTCCTTCATCAGGTAATTTAATCAACTGATAATGCATATTATCAACAATGAATTTGGCAAAGTTGAAAACTAGTTCTGGATGTTGTCCTGGAGACAAGGTAGAGAGGAAACCTAGAATGGAGGCATCTGTAAACTCATCATTAACATAGCCTAGTATGAATGAAAGCATTGAAATGATTTGTCTTGAGCCCTAAGGGAAATCAAATTATCATAAGGTGGATTTACCTTAGGAAGGTTAGCATAATTAGGCATGAAGTTTTGGAGGATCATAAACTTCCTAGGGAAATCCAAGTCTAAATACACCTGAGTCAAATTTTCAATGGACAATGATACTGCTCGTGGATCATGGCTTAGTTGGAGCATATTATTGATGGCTTCAGCAGTTATGTAAAACATGACCTCATTATCTTTGTTCACCATGCATCTCTGATCAGGGATATAGTGTAACTGACACAACTTAATGAAATCTTGTGCTGGATGTGTGATGGGAATCACGTATTTAGGCAAGTTGGAGTCCCATATAGGTATATCATTTTCCACTTTCTTCTCAAATTTCTCATGACAACAGCTATGTACTTCAAGTGGATCGAACTCTAAGGTAGCATCAGCAATTCTATAGTCTAAATCAATCAAGGGACTGTTCTCTTCAGAGGAGACATGTGGTTGCAAAGGTCTGACTACTTCAGTGGAATCTGCAGTTAGGGCAGGAGTAGGTTTATCGATTTTTGAAGGTTTAGGGTTTGGAAGCTTGCTGGAGGCAGACTTCTGAGGTTTGGGACCTCCAGTCCTAGGAGTGACCTGCTTTTTTGTCATTCTGAATAAAACTGAGCAAGATTAGACTGATTGCTTAGTTTCTTTTGGGAAATAGAAGGCTAATTGAGTTGCTTTGGGAAGAATTCAGAATTTGGGCGAGGGTTTTAGGGGGAAAATGCAGACTTACAATGTGCAGAAGACTGGAAAGGGATTTTAATGGTTTTTTCAGTAATTCAAATGGATTTTAACTGTAGAAATAGCATTTGGATGGTCAAAAACTCTTCAGGCGGAAGTGGCAAATTTTGAGAAAATTTTGACAGGGTTTCCTATGTTTCTTCAGGGTTTGAATACTTTCAAATGGTTTATATTTTCGAAGTGTTTTAATTTTGTTCTTTGAAATTAAGATTTTGCAGGTCGGATTACTGAAAAATACCTTGAAGAGGTAGGGTTGCGGTCGAAGAGGGTTTCCAGGTTTATACCAGTCTTCAAATTGGTCGCATTTGCTTGGTAGAAGGCACTGAGAGTATTTGGCGGTGAATTTCAGAGGGGAAATGGTTTTAGAACGACAAACTGGTTCGAAAACAGCGCTGCAATAGTGTCTGTGAATGATTTCTCAGAGGGCAAAGGCGCAAAGGTATGCAAAACAATGAAAAACTAAGGTTAAAACCTTAGGTTTTATCGATATGCAAAGTATTAATTACAGGTCAAGTTGAAATGGCGGGAGTGGTTTTCGCATTGAAGGCGAAACCATTAATGGTTATCGCATTGCTTCTAGGCGTTAAATGGTTTTTCACTTTTGGAATGCGATCTAGTAGAAATGAGACACTTAGCAGGTGGTGGTTTCACGAAACAACTTTTATCGCATTATTTTTTACACACTGTGCCCGATCACTTTTGTTATGCGATATTGAATATGCACCGTCGGATTTGATTGAGCGATGCGAACGGTCGAGATCTTTCAGAAAGTTGCAGGGAAACAGTAAGGTGGGGCCGGGCTTTTACGGTGCGCCGTTGATCTTGAAAGTTTAAGATCTACGGTGTGAGACAAATGCGATATCGGGGACAAGTAGGGCATGAAGCAATGGAAAGTGAGACCTGGGTTCAATATCATCCGTTGATTTTGATAAGGATGATCGGACGGTTGAGGTTGAACCCGACGCTGCGAAAATGGAATGGATAATGGGCTTTAAATATATAAAATGAGTTTATATATAGAATGAGGCGGTTTAAATAAAGGTTTGACGAAGGTTCAGAATTTATATGAAATATGAGGTTTCACATATTTTGAAGGGGAAAAGGCTTAAGGCAAAAATAAGCTTAGGCTTTTTAACCTTGGGTTAAGGGTAATCCGGGAAGGGTTCAATGATGTAAGTATTTTTTGTGGGTTATTTTAAATACACAAAATGTAAATAAAATGCGCCTTTTTGTATTATTTAACTTTATTATATGGTTTTAGACTGCGGAGAGGTCTAAAAACCATAGGGGAAAGGGTTATATTTTTATAGGTAGTTTTGTGTCAAAGGGGTAATTTCGGGATGTTATTTCAACATGTGATTAATATCTTTAACCACAGTCATAACGCGTAACACACCTCAGCGCACCACAATCATACACATCAATCACCCGCCACGCCATCCTGAGCACACTAGCAAGTGGCGGCACCTCAACCCCTATACTGCAACACCACATCCTGGCATTCTACCATCTACCACAGCCACCAACGCTATATAATTTGCTGAAAAGAAGTTCTAAATAAAATCAAACATATATGCTAGGTAATATGTAAAATTTACGGGATTAATATAGAAACTTAACATTTTCAACTAGTCAGTCATTGAGCCTTGGATCTGGTTTCAACAAAAGTCAAGAAAATGCCTTGAGCCGAAAGTTTAGAATATCAAATTGCTATGGGAAGGGGAAATTAGTTATTTATCGTGGTGAAAGATATTAACAATGATTTTTCCACCTCCTTCTACCTACCCAATCTTTAATCTAACATTTTTTTCTTCCATTTGTGCAAGTGCATTTGGACTAGCAACCTTACAACTTTTTATTCTTTTGAAAGCAGTAAACTATCTAATTCTACACTTATTACATCAAAGAATCCAGATTAAACTATTGGATTCTTTTATTCTCTACCTAACTACTGAATTGTCATGATTAGACTGTATGACAATTGTTTATTCTCTATTTACAACATTTGAAATTGAAAAATGACAAGTCAAGATTAAATTGTCGACTCATCACAGATTATGGCATTTATTGACACTCCGCCATAATCAACTGCAAAAAGCAAAAGTAGTGGCACTTAGACTTGCACACTTTCATGTTTTATTCATCTTTTTTCTTTTGGGGTATATTATTTTTTCCAAGTCCTTTGATTTATTTTTTAGGACTTTTTACTCTCTTTTTGATTTTGATTTATTATTTATTATTTTTATTTTTTACAAAATATGGAAATACAACTTGCAGAAAGCAAAATATGTACATATTTACAAGACTACCATTAGTCAAGTCAAAATTATGAATCCTATATTTATAGGTTACTAACAGGATGTTTCAAATAGTGTACATGCCGTACACTAGATGATTTTTTAGCATTTATACCTGTCAGATTCTGTCAATGGCTCCATTTCTTTAGGTTTTTGGCATTGGGGTCCATCCTTTGTAGAGAGGAAACATGTTGTGCCAGTGTACGATTATGCAATCCAATTACTGTGTTTTTGCTTGAGGGTGTACTGAATTTTTCTAGATACACGGCCTAGAATAAAGACCCACCTGTTGCTGGACACTAAATGATTTTTTTAGCATTTATACCTGCCAGATTCTGTCAATGTCTCCATTTCTTTAGGTTTTTGGCATTGGTGCCCATCCTTTGTAGAGAGAATACATGTTGTCTGGTTAGTATTAGCCAGTGTACTATTGATTATGCAATCCAATTACTGTGTTTTTGCTTGAGGGTGTACTGAATTTTTCGAGATACACGGCCTAGAATAAAGACCCACCTGTTTGCTTTATAAAATTATATCTTGAAGCCCCTTTATACTTATGATCTAGACAGTTTTCATAAATTAGAAAACTCTTCTGCATCCATGGATATATGTATATTTACATTTAGGGTCAAAATGCACAATTCTTAAGCCTCTATTCACACTTATGGGCTTTTACATTATGTTTTCCTAGAGGAGAAGAGCTTTTATGGTTATGCTAAATATTATGTACATTTTTATTGGAAATGTTTGTGAATTCACCAGGGTATTCAATCTAACTGACTGTTTTTTGATTGTTTTGATCAGTATTCAAAATATCCTACAAGCATTGCAGCTTTATCATTTAGTAGAGATGGTCGTTTGTTGGCTGTGGCATCAAGCTACACATTTGAGGAGGGTGAAAAACCGTAATTTCTAAATCCCTTAATCTTTTAAATTTCACGTCAGATGGTTGATTTCTGTGGCAAATGTCTTGAATTGACCAGTCTAATAACTTTGTAAATTTCTTGTTACACTGTGCTTTTCTTCACTACTGAACTTCATTTTCTCTATTTTGTTGACACGATGGCTGAGTACTGGTGACATTTTACCACAATGAGCGTTAATGGTCGAATATCTCTTATCTATTATGACACACTGGAATAAGTCAGTTTCCACAAAGTTGTCTTACTGAATAAATTTCCATTTTGCAGGCATGAGCCAGATGCCGTTTTTGTACGAAGTGTAAATGAAGCTGAAGTGAAACCAAAGCCCAAAGTTTATGCTGCACCCCCATGAGCCCCTCTACATTAATATCTTTCGTAGAGTATGCTTCTAGTACAGCTGTGCTTGTCTTCCTGGTGTACTTGATTGTTACATTGTTACTGTGTTGGGTATATAAGATACGAGATTCTCTGTTTTAGTTGGCTGCTATGGTGTTTCTTTTATAATTTAATACTCTATGGATTAATCTCTTGATTCTAAACTATTACCTTGTGGGCATGACTGAGCATCTCTCTAACAGCTTGTGGGGGATGCCTCGCTATTTTAGGGGTTTTGTTTGCACTAAATTGTACAGTTGAAATTTCTTACCTTCAAGTGTTTTACATTCTAGTAAATCCCAAGTGCCAGTCAAAATTATCATTGAAATAAAAAGCTTGTGAATCAAGAGAGAGACCTAATAATTATGGCTGGAAAGGTAACGTACAGTTCCTTTTAGAAAGAGCATGCTGGTTCATTCGAAATCCTTATAAGATTATGGAAACCGAATATATGGTGACGTTTTAGGGTTTAACAACAAACGATGGCTAAATGACAGATTGTTGTAGAAAGCTGAGAAAGGTTTTACCTTGCAGGGATTAGTATTATCACACGCGATTGGTCACGTGGGGATTTAAATTGACAAGTTCAAATAGGGTAACAATGTCAAGGTAGCCTTTATTTCAACCTAATACCGAGTAAGTCTGCCCCGTTTTCTGTGGGAAAGTAGAGTGCTTTGTTGTGATATAGGTTCATCTGCAAATCTGTTTCTTTGATTAGTTTTCATAGCTACCTGTCTATTGGGTTCATTCTCTTTGATTGCATGCCTTGATGTAAGGTTAGCCAAAGCCTTGGAATAGGTCTAGCAGTCTGTTTCTGGCGGAAATAATACATTCACTATCTGTGCAGATTCTACTAAAGTGTACAGTTAACAATTGTGCAGCATGCTGGTGTTTTTGTATCATTCATCTTCTTTTCTATAAAGTGTGTGATTGTAATAAATTAAATGTATCATTCATCTCCTTTTCTATAAAGTGTGTTTGATTTTAATAATTTAAATCTCTTTATTAAAGAAAAAAATGAAAACCGAGACATTTTGGGGTAGTGTCAATGTTTATTATTATTATTAATACTGTCATCATTATTATCAATTATTATTTATTTTTTAATTATTATTTTATTTATATTATTTATTATTATTATCAGTTATTATTTATTTTTTAATTATTATTTTATTTATATGTTGTATTTATTTTTAAAATTCAACATCTCAGTCTAGTGTGCCGCCATAAAGTATGATTCTTGAAAAAAAAATTAATGAAAGTTTGTATTAATATGTGATTAACTAGAATTTTCTTTTATAATGAAAGTTTCTAAAACCAATGTTGTGTTAATTAATGGTTTTTTGTTTTTTTTTTTAAACTTGTTGTGTTAATTAATGGTTTTTTGTTTTTTTTTTTAAATCTTAAATTTTAAGTTTAGCTTCAATTTTAATTTCAAATATTGCTTAATTTCTTCATGCATTAATAATAATAATAATGTGCACTAAAATTTTTTATTATCATTTAAAATTATATTCATAATTATAATTTCACATTACAATTGTGATACTTAATATGACTCACTTTTATTATTATTATTTTGAAATTATATTCCTAATTATAATTTCACATTACAACTGTGATACTTAACATGACTCACTTGCATAGTGTAATGTTAGAATACAGTTTTTGTTTCTTTTTTAGCTAACTATAATGATACATGTTAAGTTATTGGGATGTTCTTCAATCTCAATAGCCTTTCTAAATTTACATTTAGCTGTGTTGATGTTGGCTAAGACCTAGTATCTTCAATGTAAATTGGTACATATTCTTGTTTGAGCCTTAGTCAAGGTTGAAGCATGATCATGGTTGTTATTAATGTTGATCATGCAATATTTTTACTTTGATGTTGATGAAATAACCCATTTCATCAATATAGTGTGAACCACATGGACAAGAAAAAATGTAAACACCTTTTCGTTTTGTCAGATTGATGGATTCCTTAACAAACTTGAGGAAATTCTGTATTGTTAGAGGTTTAAGAGTATTTCCAATAATATTCTTTTCATAAACTTAGACAATCAAAACGTAGACAATCATATGAGTAGTCCCTTGAACGTAGTATAAAAAGACTGTAGAAGTGCCTTCGAGGTCATTTTTTACTAAATGCATTTTGGATGGCTTTCATTATTTGATATTCTTGTAACAATTATCCTTGGAGATCTTAAGATGAATTTCCTTTTTCGTATAAATGCTCATCATTTGAGATCTTATGTGCTCTTGTTGGTGTTGAGGACCCGATTATGAATAGGTTGAATTTAAGAAGCATAGCTATAAATGGCTTTATCTTCATCTTTAGAATGATTCTATTGTTGAATTGTTCTAAGTAAGTTCCTTCATTTATCATTGTTGTATGATTAATTACAATGTAACAAAAATAATGATTGTGATAATGACAATGTTGTCAATTTGGACCCAAAAGTGGGATCACTATGACCTAAATTCATTGTATTAACTAAAAGAAAAAAATGCAATACATTAGTTTCAATCAATAGTATATATTTGAGTAGATTATGTAAATAAACAATGCCATTGTTGATTATTGGGGATTTGAGGGATTAGGGATTTCATTCATTCTCTGTGTACAATGAAAGGTTGAGGCAAAAATAAATAGGGATAAGTTTTAGAGTGCTTATGTTTAAGTTATTCTTATTTGAAAGTAGAGGTTTATAATGTTATGCGTCAAATTCTTCTAAGATAAATTACAAATACTTATTAAAAGGAAAAATGTTGATGGTAAAGACTTGCTCAAAAGAAAAGAGGGAGGGGGGGGGATTCTTTTGAAATAAATTACAAATAATTATTAAAAGGGAAAAGGGAAAATGTTGATGGTAAATATTTGCTCAAAAGAAAAGAGGGAGGGGGACGGGGAGGAGGAGGGGAATTCTTCTAGTATAAATTACAAATAATTATTAAAAGGGAAAATGTTGATGGTAAAGACTTGCTCAAAAGAAAAAGAGGGAGGGAGGGAGGGAGGTGTTTAGTGGATAATGAAACATTAATATGGGAAGATAATGACTTGAAATCTTTGTCATTTTCCTCTTGTGTGGTAGTAAGGGTGACAAAAGTATGCAATATTTTTGTGTCCATGATTGTTAAGTTAGATGATAATGTCATCAACATATGTTTTTAATTGAGTGTGGTTGGTGGCAAAATGGGACATATTAGATTTGTACTTCTAAGTTGTTCTTTTAGCTACTGGAGTTCCCATGTTATTCTCTAATGTGGATCCTACTTAATCCTTGTCCTCGTGAAACAATAATAGGGGAAGATAATGGCATGAAATGATGTACATGAGCGGAACATGTTTGTTATGTTCTACATGTGTCAATGGGTAAGGATGACAAAATGATGCATGGGGATGGAGAAAGGAGAGGTTAGAGGAGGGTGACTAGTGTAGAAGGGAAGGCCATCAATGTGTAATTAGGCCAAGGAGAAAGGAGGATTATGGAAATATATACATAGAAATTTCGATTAGTAGAGTTTGTTCTATTTTGTTCAATCAAATAGAAATTGTAGCCCATTTTCTTGGTTACATCGTTTGGTGTCAAAGTAGGAAGATGGTTGGGAGAGGAAGAGGAAGTCTTGCTTAGATGCGTAGAGATATGCAAAATCGACAATGACAAGTAATAGATCTTACAAACATGTTGGGAAATCAAGGAATGATTCCAAGAGATGCGTCTAATAAATAGATAAACCACAAATATGCAAATGAACATGCAAAACTTGAAGAACAATTAGAGCACTTGCTCTTTGAAGAGAGATTGCTCAAGGCTCCAGAAGAAAAAAGTGATAGGATCAAAATGGAAGTTTCAAAGTCTGCATGTAGTGTTATACTAGAGGACTTAATAGATTGGTTGAACAAATGGGATATTTCTCTTGAAAGGAAGCCTATGAAAAACAAAAAGAAGGTAACATTTACATGCACCAAGTTGAAAGGTCATGTAATGATATGGTGGGATCATTTGCAGAAAGAAAGAATAAAAAAGGGAAAAGACAAAATTAGGATATGGAATAAGATGGAGAATAAGATGAAATAGAAATTTCTTCCTTTGGACTTATGCAAAAAAACCACCTTCGTAGATTTCAAAATTTGAAGCAAAACTAGTCTATCGTGGAAGATCATATGAAGGTGTTTTATGAATTGTCCATTTGTGTGGATCACCAAGAAATTGATGAGCCATTGGTTGCAAGGTATGTGGACTTTCTAAAATTTTCTATCCAAGATGAATTCAACATTCACAGGTTAGCAACATGGAAGAGGAATACTAGTTAGCCTTAAAACATGAGGAAAAACAAAATTGACAATAGTTTCAAAGGAATAGAGGAGTAATGAGGGGTATATCTTTGTTGCGAGGTGGTTCAAACTATATTAAAAGAAAATCATCCTAAGGAGTAGAGAAATCAAAAGATGCTCGATAAAATGACCCAAATCAACAAAGAGGAAGAGTATATCTGTTAATCAAGGTTGTCATTGGTGTCAATAGCTGAGATAGCAAATATTCTTGTAATGTCAATTAACGTCATGCAATCCCTAGGTGCTAAGGATGCCATCAATGAAGAGGTCAACCAATGAATATCTCAAGCCACTAATGAAGAAGTCTTGCCTGAACAAGTCCTTGAACTAACTATAAAGGTGCTAAGTGTCAATCATGTACCTTGTTTGGTAACCTACAAGACTACACTTGATGATGTCATTCGATGAAGGTCTTGATGGCATGGTTGGAAACTATATGACGACATTTTTGGAAGATCTCATTTAATGATCTAGATGGTGGTTGGAAGACTCTTTGAAGATCTCCATATGGAAAATTATGGATTCACTATCATGATGACTTTGTTGGATATTCTCATGATGATTGTCCCAATCACTCCTCATTCTGTCCCAAATATTTTCTGCAATAAATTTCAATCATTAAAAAGTAATTTTCACCACCCTAGAGGCAACTTCTCAATTTGACTCCTGTACCATCTTTTAGGGCATAATTTTGCCTTTCTAATGAGTCGTTACACGCCCCAAAACTCCAAATAGTTTGTGATAAATTGAATTTATAAGTTAGAAAATTTATTATTTTTCGCCAACCGACCTAAGCCGACTTGTAGGCTCATGTCCCTTGGCCAATAGATGTGTCTTTTCGTCTGTAAACAAAACCAGTATATATTGGAGTCTGAATTCCTCATTTCAACATCATTTTCAGTGAGAATTTCAGAGATAATACAGTGAGATGACAGATAAGTAAAAGAGGTTGAGAAGGATATATTTGGGCAAATATTTTTTGTGTTTGAGATACCTTAACTCAAATTACAGCAGTGTGGTGGACTGTCATAATTCTAATATATTGCAGACCTAGGATTATCAAATTGTTTTTTTTCTTTGCTTGGATTGTTGTAGACTGTGTCGACAGCTCAGACTAGTCATCTTTTTAGAACTCAGACCTGAAGTAGTACACTGTCATACTGTGGTAGTTGAAGCTTACTTTGGCCTCTTCTAAGGCATGTTTTGAAGCAGATAGTTGAACCCTTTTAGGACTGTTTTTGTGGTGATTCCAAAGGCATATTCGTGCTGTTCTTGAAGCATGGTTTGGTGGATTTGTGGATAAGTTTGTTAAGGCCTGAAACAACCCTCTTTTGTGACAGTGCTAAGAAAAACTTTCAGATCTCTATTTGAGACTTATTTCAAGGTGTGAATGGTAGTCCTGAAGGGTAATTTTGGGCTGTCTCGTGGAAGCATCTTGTTGAACTTGGAGCAGCTAGTTGAGTAGAACTGGAGCAACCCTTTAAGAACCTTTGTGTTGACTTGTAGCAAAACTTGGAGCACATTTGATGTCATAATTTGGAGCAGCATTGTTTGAAGCAACCTATCCTATTGAAGAAGATCTTTTGGAGCATTCCCAAGGTTATAAGTTTTAAACATCTGTTGGGAATTTGTAGCAGTGTTTCAACATCCTTTTTGAATACCTAAGATAGATTCAAAAGCAAAAATAATTCCTTGGAGCAATATTACTGAAGTTTGTTGAAACACTTCTTTTAGAGAAGCCTATTGAATATATCTTGAAGGAATGTTGTCTTGAAGCTCTGTTTGGAGCACATTAACATCACTCTTGGAGTACCTTGTGAAGACACTTGAAGAATCCTGAAAGACATCTTGGAGTAACTTGAAGACATATTGAAGATCTTGTGGAGATAATGTTGAAGACAAGGATGCATTGATGAAGCCATCATGAGGTAACTTGGAGAAATTGTTTGGGTATGATGAAGAGCAGCAATGACACCTTCTACGAAGAAAAGGTTGTCATTGATGACGTGATGTGTAGATTACAATGAAGAGTAAGCTGAAGATTGTCAGGGCTAGACATTGGGAGTCGTAAGTATAACCAAATATATCTTGACGAAATGAAGCAGGAGGTTGGAGCCTCATAGAGACAAGGTTGGTGCCTTGAAAGATAGGGTTGGAGCCCTTGAGGTTAGTGCCTCAGAATTGACAAGGTTGGTGCCTTGGAAGATAGGGTCGGAGCCCTAGAGGATAGGAGTCCTCAAGAGATCAGGTTGGAGCCTGTACCAGATATAGGGTTGGAGCCCTTGAGGTTGGTGCCTTGGAAGATAGGGTTGGAGCCTGTACTAGATATAGGGTTGGAGCCCTTGAGGTTGGTGCCTCAGAATTGACAAGGTTGGAGCCTTGGAAGTCCAAGTCGGTGCTTGGAAAATAGAGGTTGGAGCCTCGTGAAGTCCAAGTCGGTGCTTTCCAAAGTACAGGTTGGAGCCTGGTGGATTGAAGATTGGTGTCTTCATTTAGGGTTGGAGCCCTACATATATTGTACTTGATTTATTGTAAAGAAGAAATTAATAAAAACATTATCTCTTATTGTTCATTTTGTGTTCTAAATATAGGTGATCTAACTGGTAAAATTAACAATTGAAAAGAAACACTGATTCACCCCCCTCTTAGTATTTCCAACAATATCGAAGGGGTGGGGATTACAATGGTGGCAAAGGATTGGGAAACCAACAAAGACCTTTGTTTCTTTTAGGTGTGGTGAAGAGGGCCATAGAGCATTTGAATGCCCAAATTATAATATGCAAGAACATGAACAAGGAGAGCAGCCTAGATCGAACTTGGCCCAACTTGACAATGAAGGAGGAGTTGAATGCCAAGTTCCATCAGATGTGGGGGAGAATCTTATTATGAGGAGAGAAAAGGTGATTCCAGAAAATGAATAATGACAAGGCAACAACAATGAAGATTCTTGGCTTCAGATGAATATTTTTTGAACTAGGTTCACTTGAGAGAAAGGTACGTCAAGTTATTTTTGATAATGTTAGTTCCGAGAAAATGGTTTCTAGAGAGATGGTAGATAAATTGAACCTACACAGTGATAAACTTCCACATCCTTATCGAATTGCATGGTTTAATAAGGGGAATTGAGTCAATGTTGACAAAAGGTGTTTGGTCAAGTTTTCTTTATCGTGTGATGTCATCCTAATGGATGCATGCCATATGTTGTTGGGGATGCCATGACAATATGAGAGAAAAGTCATGCATGATGGTGGGAAAAATACATATACATTTTGGAACGATGGATCTAAAGTCATTTTACTGCCCCTTTAGGATGAAGGGAAAGTTAAGAATACTATTAAGGAAGTGAAGGTAATAGGATTTTACTGCGTGCTAATGGTGCAAAAGGAGAAGGAGAAAGAGAAGGTGAACAATAATGGTGGGATTGCCTCGTTGGGGAAGTAAACCCACTTTGGTTACTAGATGGATTTTGAGAGCAAATATTAGATTGGGAATTTGCTTGGGCATGGCTAATTTAGCTACACTCATGTCGCTATAGACAAGGCTACAAACAAAATAGGTATAATCATAAGAGAATTGAAAAGCAAAAAATGGTTCTTCCCATTGCTATGGAAGATGTTAAGAGAGAGGTGAAGCCTACTGCAAGCCTTGATCGAGCACGAGAATGTGGTTTAGTTTTACAATGCATTTGAGGATGATGATTTTGTCTACATTGTAGTGGAATTATGTGAGGGAGGGTAACTCCTAGATTGAATATTGTCAAAGGATAGCAAGTAGAGTGGAAAAGATGCAACAAGCGTTGTACGAGAAATACTGAAAGTTGCTGCTCGCTATCATTTATATGGTGTTGTCCATTAGGACATGATACCTCAAAATTTTCTCTTGAAGTATACATAAGAAGATTCACCTCTTAAGGCAATAGATTTTGGACTATTAGACTTCATAAAACTAGACAGAAAATTTTAGGACACTGTAGGTAGTGTGTATTATGTTGCACTAGAATTTCTAAAAGACAAATCTAGGCTTGAATTTGGTGTTTGGAGCATTGGTGTTGTAACATGCATTTTACTTTGTGGGAGGCATCCATTTTGGGATAGGATAGAGGATGACATATTTAAAGAGATTCTAAGGAAGAAATATTAATTCCATGAAAAGCCATGGAAAAAAATTAGTAATAGTGCTAAGGATTTTCTCAAGAAATTGTTGTAAAGGATCTTCGTGCTAGGCTTGCTGCAACTCAAGCACTATCATATCCATGGGTGAGAGGAGGATTTTCTTCAGAAATCCCATTGGATATATCCATGTTGTGACAAATGCGTGATATTGTTAAATACACATTAATTGAAAATTTAGACAAAAAGTGCCCATGAAATTTTCACGTACATAATATGTAAACCAATCAAAATCCTTTAAATTTAAGAAGAGGAACATTGATCCAGATTTATGCAGGAACGCAACAGAATAAACATATAAACATAAATACAGAGATGCAGCGGAAATAACACTTCATTTCATTAATATCAAAGAACTGAAATTTGCTTACAGACAGAATGGAAATAAAACTAGCTAGGGCGCTGGTAGCTATCTCTGAGAAGAGATGTGGCAGATACAGGCCTCTGAACTGAGTTACAATGAGGCTCGAGGGCCTATTTATCATTTAGAAACAATGGGAAGTCCTAAACAGCCAAAACCCTAACCCTAGGAGATGAAGCGCCAAAACTATGGGCCCCGTTTGGGTAAATTGGTGTTTCAACTTCCCAGGGGCGTAACTTTGGCATACGATCTTCGTTTGACGCGTACCATACCTCGTTAAAAAGATCTGTCCGAGGACTACAAATTTGGAACAAGAAACATCAGTCCATGGACCCATGTTGCTCTCTGTTTTCCCAAAAAAATGTCATTTAGGGCCTCAAAACGGCTCCGGAAGTTTAGGACCCGAAAAACTGCTAAAAATAGTAAACTATGCCGAAACTGAAAAACTGAAATAGACAATGGTGGAGCCCAAAGTGGAATAGGCGGGTGACCACCAATATCCACCTGGATCATTCCTCCCCCCTTAGGAAGCAATGGTCCCCATTGCGTTAAGTTCCTCCATGAGATGAGGAAATTTCTGCTGAACTTGGTCCCTGGTGAACCACTTTCCTTGGTGCAGGAGTTGGCCGGCTTTGACAACCCGATATAGTTGGATCTTCTGCTGGCGAGTGTTCTTGATTTGCATGTCCATGATGCAATCTGTGGTGGCCTGTTCCATGCAGTCTGGATTTAACTCGGTTGGTGTGAGTTGTTCTACAATGTCCGAGGTGTCCAGTAGAGGTGGGAAGTAAGGACGAAGGCGATCCACATTGAAGACTGGGTGCAGACCAAGGAATGGTGGAATACTGAGCTCGAATGCATTGTTCCCTACAGCCTTGGTGATGGTGTACGGCACGTATCGGAGCGGGCGAAGCTTGCGGTGGGGTCCAGTGAGGCGCTCCTTCTGCAAATGTAGCCATACTTTGTCACCCACCTGGAAGTTGTGTGGCACCCGGTGTTGATCATGGTGTTGCTTGTACTTGGCATTGGCTCTGTCCAATATATCATGAACCTGTTGGCGAATGTGTTGAATGCGCTCGATCAAGCTACTGGCTTTGTCAACTTCAGACTGGACATGAGCTGAATTGGCTTGAGCAGCTGCAAATGGCATGGCTACGTCAATGGGACATAGTGGCTGGAATCCCAAGCCCACCTGAAAGGGGCTATGGCCGATTGAACTGTGGAGAGCCCGATTATAACTATGTTGTACATAAGGGAGGCTCTCGTCCCATGTACGTGGATGCTTTGAATTGTACATGCGCAGAATGTGTACAATCATTCTGTTGACGACCTCTGTCTGGCCATCTGTTTGGGGATGGAAAGCTGTGGACTTGGTGAGCTTGGTATCCAACATTGACCAGAGGCTGGACCAAAATGTGTTGAGGAACCTACTATCCCGATCTGATATGATAGACTGTGGGATCCCAAAGTGCACCCACACTCGTTCAAAGAAGAGTTTAGTAGTGGCTTCTGCTGTGATATTCTTCTTGCAGGACGCCATAATGGCCATCTTCGAGAATCTGTCGACGACCACAAAAACACAGTCATTTCCCTGCTTAGTAGAAGGCAGGCCCGACATGTAATCCATGGAGATGGATTCCCAAGGTCGACTAGGGGTAGGTAGAGGAGTATATAGGCCTTACTTCTTGATGGTCGGTTTGGCAATGGCACAAGCAGTGCAGGATCTGATGTGCTTCTCGACATCCTTTCGAAGGTTCGGCCAATAGAAATACTTCTGCAGGATTGCTACTATTTTCTCGACCCCGAAATGCCCAACAACTCGACTGTAGTGTGCTTCCCATATCATCTTGGCACGCTCGCTTGAAGGAACACAAAGGTGTCCCATGTGACATAAAAGTGCATCTTGGAGGTGAAAATTTGGAACTTACGTACCCCCCAAGAGTGCCTTGTAAGTGTGGCCGAATTCTGGGTCACTCTCATAGAGAAGCGGCCAATCAGAAGTCTCGTGCCCACAAGAGTTGAGCACAGTGGTGAGCGCCACGATCGGTGGTCAGCTGAGGCAGTCTGCAGCATGATTGGTGCTACCCTTCTTATACTTGATGTTCAAATGGCCCCATTGCAGATATGTGGACCACTTCGATGGCGATCATTACGCAGCTTCCATAATGCATATAGATGCGGGCGTGTGAGGTACTGTGTGGATGATTGTTTCCTTCCCCAAAATGTAATGCTTCCATTGTCGACAAGCCTGCACAATGGAATAAATTTATTTGTCATAAGTGGGATACTTTCGAACTGTGTCAAACAATGTCTCACTATGATATGCCACTGGATGCTCTTTTTGAGTAAGAATCGCCCCAATAGCATAGTCAGAGGCATCTATCTTGATCTCAAATGGCTGTTTCAAGTATGGTAATGTGAGCACTGAGGTAGAACAAAGGTGATGTTTCAATTCTACGAACGCCTTCTGTTGAGATTCCAACCAATAGAATTTTTCTTTTGCTCCTCCCTTGGTGACTTGACTCAAGGGCTAAGTGATATGAGAGAATCCCAACACGAACCTCTGATAGAAATTAGCAAGACCCAGAAAGCTGCGAAGCTCTGTTATAGTGGTTGGGGTTGGCCAATCCCGAATGACTTGGATCTTGGCTGGATCCACATGCACCCCCCTTTCATCAATAATGTATCCCAGATATTAAAAGATTTTATGAATTAGTTTTTCAGCATGGATTAGTCCTATCAGATTCAGAAGAAAAATTCCAAATTGGCAAAATCAAGATTGATTATCTTGGTTTACATATTGAAAAGGGACATGTGAATTTGCAAACCCATGTACTGACACATTTGTTGAAGTTTCCAGATGAAATTGCAGAAGTCAGAATGTTACAAAGATTCCTTGGATGTTTAAATTATATCAGGCAATTTTATGAGAAGCAAGCAGATGATACAAAACTTCTGCAAAAGCGACTGAAAAAGCAAGCTGTCAAATGGACAGATGAAATGACAGATGCAGTCAGAAGAATAAAAGAGAAGATTGCTGAATTGCCAAAATTAAAGTTTCCAGAAACTGATCTTCCCTTTATTTTGGAAACTGATGCTTCTGATCATACTTGGGCTGCTGTTTTATTACAGAAGCATGGAAGAAAAGAACTGGTTTGTGCTTATGCTTCAGGAACCTTTAATGATACAGAAAGGAAGTATCCATCTTCTCACAAAGAGATACTTGCAGTAAAGAGAGGAGTTAAGAGGTTCTATTTGTTTTTGAAAAGTGTTAAATTTTTTGTTAGAACTGATTTAAAGCATATGAAACAAATGTTGGCAAACAAGAGATTGCTTGAGCAGGGCAGCACTAGAGTTCTAAGATGGGCACTATGGTTCGATGGTTTTGATTTTGATATAGTGTATAAGTCAGGAGCTGAGAACTATCTTGCAGATATGTTAACCAGGGAAGGCGCAACAGAAATCAAAGAAATCAAAATGTTAAGACCTTTGAGGTTTGATGGAGCTTCAAGTTCAAGTTCAGTACAGTGTAGTCGAGTCAGTCAGGTCATAGTGTGTAGTCATTGTCATTATGAGTATTGCTGGGATTGTCTTGTAAAGGAAGTCTGTAAATTACCATTGTGTCTTAGACAAATAGTATTGCAAAAATGGTTTGATTCTGAGGAAGCTCATTGGATGTATTCTAGAGCGTTACCTTATAGAAATAGGTCTTGGAGAGCATATTATGCATTGTCTAGAGGTCCAGAACAGATTTATTATGTATTCGTCCAAAAGACAGATTGGACATGGCAAGATTATTTTACTATTCACCAAAGGGCTAGGATTCATAGGTCCGTAAGAGTCATATTTTATGCTATAGATATAAACAGTGCTGTAAATTGGTGGAGTCCATGGTTCAAATTGTTTCTTGTCAAATACATGCCTAGAGCTGACTGGATAGTAGCATATGATCATAAGTTAACATTGAGTACTTTGATGTGGGAATTGTATATAGCTGCACATAATGATTATGTCATAGAATTTGAGTTTGCACACAATGACACAGTTGTGGTACCAAATGAAGAAGATGATTCTTTCAACCTCTTTGTGAGTTTTGAGGGAAGAATCACTGTAGATGAAATTTTCAGGCCATCTCAAGTTTTCTCATTTCCTTTCGCCTGCTGCTTCAGAGAACATGATCCGCCATGGCTGTATATTCCTCATGAAGTAATTGCTCCCGAAACAGAAGAGTTGGTGGCATATTACGGTGAGCATTATAATGATCAAGAGCATGACTATGATGATCATGCCAACAGTGATTGATTGTAAGGATCACTCAAATGAAATCCTTACAAATCTTGCTTTATGTACATATTAGGTTTTCGTGGGATTTTGCCTCAGAAAATCTCCACTGTGTAAAAGAGAGCCGATGTCCTAAATTCCGACCTTGATTTAGCTTTTTAGATTTGGTCAGATTCGGTCCCCATATGGCCTAGCCTTTAAGGGACGAGATAACAAGAGGTTGTCCCCTCTTGCCCGAATTCAGGTAAGGTTTCACCGTTGATTTCCTTTTGTACACTCGCGATAGGTTTCTTGCATGACAACCTATCCGAGTACGTATATTTTAGATTCTAGTATCCGGTAAAAGTGGTAAACTTGATGACCGGGTAAAAGAATTATAAATACTCACTCCCCCAAGTCATTTGGGCATTCTGAGTTGAGAGTTTGAGAATGTTTTTGTGTCCGAGTCTCGAGTCCTTGACTTCCCTCGCTTCCGCATCCGCGTAGTTTCTCGATCTCGCTCGGCATCACGAGATCCGACTCGTCCAGTATATCTTGTGTCGTAATTTTTTGAGTTTGAAGTTTGAAGCTTTGTTTCCCTGCTCTGCATCTGCGCGAAACCTCGCGATCTACTTGCATCATGGTGACTAAGTCTCAAAGTTTGAGTCTTTTTTGTAAACTTTGAGTCGTAGTCAGAATCGGCTGTATTAACTCTGAGCACGCTTCATACTATGAGTTGTCAGATTCGGTGAATGCCATTACAACATCTGAAAAGAGTTATAATAGTTCATATGATAATGTTAATGAATAATTATGAGTTTGGTTTCTTCTAAGTGTATGAGCAGTTAAAAATAAAATTGGTATCAGAGCCATCTGGTTCTTTGTCCAAGAAGTTATCTGTTCTCTATCTAGTTTTTCCATTGAATGGTATTTGTCTGAGTATCTCATCCCAGCTCTCACGAGTCTAAGTTGGAGGTAAGGCGCCGGTTGAGAGCCATGGAAGGCGAAGGACCCGCCATGTTTGCTTTCCGGTGCGCAAAGACTTTGTTTCTCCTCCGTGTCGTGTGTTCCTACTCATACTTTATTTCAATGGTCGGTCCAATGAATGAGTTTACTCTTCTGAGCACCCGAAGATAGAAAAGATAGTACAAAAAAAAGTATGGTCATTTCAATAAATATTGGAACGTAACAAATAAAGATGATGAGTTTGTATGATGAAAACGTTTTAGTTCAAGAATTTAACTCCCACATCGATTGACATCGCCGTGAGATTGGAAGTAGATAAGCTCTATAAGATTCTCGTGGTTTCGCTTTCGTGCCGCTCAACTCGTTTCGTGCTTACATCCGTCAATATTCCCTATTTCTACCGATGTTATGTGTTTATCAAATTCCTTTCGATTAAGAAAGAAGATGTTGATTGGGGATTAGTAAATCATGGATACAAGTATGTTCATATTGGAATGATCCAATGGTATAAACCCATTAGTCCGACCCGGATTAAATACATCCCGTATTACTTGTGTTCTTGATACATAGATGAATGATTTCAATGATGCTCCGTTAGGTGGTTTTCGTAGTCCACTTAATAATGGCCCCTCGTTTGGTCTTCCGTTATCCTCGATATCAAGTCTCCTTGATCGATCCATACATAATTGAGTTCTTGAATGCCTCATATACAGCGTTCATGGTTTCGATGTAGCACTATCAGCCTCAAATTGCTCAACTCCATGCATCCATCTCCGCTTACGTTTGTTTCACTTCTATGTCCGCTTTTAATCCTAATCTCAAAAAGAGAGCTCTTAAGGAAGGAGTTATTGTTGGCTCCGGTAATGCTACTCCACTTCAAGTAGGTTTTGTGTAATGCACTTTACCCGAAGAATGGAATAACACCTATACTCCTCTTCTCGTAAATATCCACACGCTTGCGCTTCTAAAGAGCCACAACAATTATCCATTGTCAAACATGCCGGATGGGTCTTCTGTCTTCGATTCACCACTCCTTCTTCTCGGCATGCCTCTCTTCTTCAAATGGGGACGACACTATAATATTCATCCAACTTTTTTCTCGCTTCATATAAATCACCCTATGAAGTATGTCCCTGCCGACATATCGTTCCTCCTTCAAGAAATGTTCTCAAACACGCACATCCACCCCTCTCGCAACCCATGATCGCGCTCTCGTATCCCAAGTATATCCTATCGGATCAAGCATCCAAACCTTCGCATCAAGAGACAAAGCTTTTTTATATTCTAGAGATTAAGTCTTTCACCACTCCGAGCTCAAGGAGATCTTCCCGCAAAAAATCAATGAGAGATATTTAGAGCATGGAAATTCTAGACGAATTTTCAATAATGGCACAAAGAAAGTAGAAATTCAAATGGTTGTCTATGAAGGATGTTGCGTATCCTGATCAAACCGAATCTTCCAAAATGCAAAATTATCCAAATTATCGCATTGCATGTATGTTAATAATATGCATGATATTGCTAAAGATGTGCTTGAAGTCAAAGAACATATTAAGAGATTACATACTGTGTTGATAATGAAATATTGGGCATTCAAAATGAACATAGCTAATGCTTGAATGATATTAATTCTAATATGGGAATTATATCTAAATATCTTGATAATCTCATAATAGCACTCCCTACACCAACTTCTCCTCCTCATTATAGAGAAGTAGCCTTGTCTAGTTCCAAACTTACATTAAAATCCTTAGACTCTTCATCGCCTCCCCGAAGCATTCTTTTTAAAGGGGTAGAGGATATTGGTAAAATACGTCAGACAGACATACAAAAAAGGAATTGATTTAGCCAAAGAGAAAACAGAATTAATGAGGACTAGGCTAAATACATTTCCTTCTCTTGAAAGTTTAAGACTCCCTAAAAAACTATGTGAGTCTAAAAATTTTTGATTGAAAATGGTCAACCATCTCGCTTTAAAGAGATCTCTGGCCATGTCTAGTTACCGTCTGCAGAACCCTCGGTGCACCTACTAAAGTGAATCAAGTTCTAAGAGAAATAGAAATGAACCTTTTAACTTTCCTAATAAAGGTTCAAGGACACAAGATGATGACATCGCTCATGATGCATCAGCTACTAGTCCTTTTGGAAGATACTCGAAAAAGTTTCGTAACATGCAGTAAAAAAGGAAAACCCTTCCAACAAAGGATTTGGCAATACTTTGCTTTTCGTCAATCTTGACTCGCTTTAGTTATGAAGAAGTGATTGATGTTTTGCATAATTCTATGCTTGGGCTCTTCAAAGAAAAAGTCAAAACTAAGGAAGTTGGACCGATATTGTTACTCAAATTGTTTTGTTCTTTCACCGTGTTGTTAAAATGTGGTGGGATAAGTCAGTCTCGATGAAGAAATGAATCACATTATAGAAAAATCCAGATGATCCCTTAAAAGCTCGTTTGATGCTTTAAGGCATGAGTTTGTAGGGATAGTACCAAGATTCAAAATCCCATCATGCAAAACTATTTCTATCATCAAAGGCTATGCAATATCGATTATTTGCCTCAATATTATTAGGTTATGATGCTTTTGTATCGAAAGTAATGACTTCTAATGCTGCATACTTGAGATATTATATAGCCTTCCCTTCCAGAAATATTCCAGATTTGATTAATCAACATATCAAAGAGCGTAAGGTAAACCTTTGAAAATTCATCTTTTTGCCGCCGTCCATCAAATGGTAGTATCCGTACTACAATCAAAATGTGCATCTACTAAAGCTAAAAAGAATTTCAAGAAACAAGATGTATTTTGTAGTACAAAGATGTGTAATAACTTCCGCAGACATTTGATTTTGTATGTCATTCAAAGTCCAAGAAAAAGGCCATGAAAAAGAAAGATGACCGTGCATGCAAAACAACCAAGTATTTTCCAAGAAAGAAAAAGTATTATCCTTCCAAAAAAATCTTTCAAAGGAAGAAGGATAGTATTTAAGAAAAGATCCCGTACCTTCTAAGAAAGTGACTTGTTTTATTTGTGGAAAAGAAGGCCATTATGCTAATGCTCGTAGGGAAAGAAAAGATAAGAAACAGTATGAAAGTTATGAATATTTTCTCTACCATGCATGATCCAAAAGAATGGGATCTTATATCTCATTCGAAGGTGAGTATTTTGAAATATCTAGCTCTTTCTTCGAAAGTGATGATAGTGATGTTCCGTATATGAGAAGATTAGATTTGAATAGTTCATCCGACTCAGTATGAAACATTTATTGGCGAAAATGAAAATGTTTTCCTCATCTAATGAATTGAATAAGAAAATTGCAAAGCAAAGTCCAAGGAAGAGTCGAATCAACTTGCTCCAAAGACAGCATCACTCGTCTGTATAGCAAGTAGAAGTTTGAAAAATCTAGAAAAAAAATGCTGTGTCTCCACGAAGAAGAAGAGAAAGATTCGCATGATGAATCTTAGTAGAAAAAAGAATTTGATTCTCCCGTTCAAACCTTTACAGACATTACAAACAATATACTTGTACTCGTGAATGAACAAAATCAATTCTTTTGAAAAATTAGATAAGACATTTAGAATCTAGCATTCATCAAACTAGATCCGAAATGCTTCAGCCATGTCACCTGAAAATTGCATAAACTTATTACTGAATATGATGATTGCAATTCTAAATTGTCAAGCCTATTGATCCAAGATATTCTCTTGCAAGCGTAGTGATTCTAATTTAGAAGATGTCAAGATAATGGGAATTAGAGATAGAATAGTAATTCTTGTCCCTGTATAAAGGTGCCAAAGATAAAAGAATATACTCTTTGATGCACAAATTGACTCGTGCAATGAGTAAAAGGTAAGTATGGAGCCATCCCTAGCTATTATTGGCAACCTACCAAAGTTACTTGGCTATTACAGAAAGGATGTAATGGAAATTAATCATAGTAGCCCCCGATTTTTCCCCATCTATTTGAATGATGTTGAAGGTAGAATCACTTTGTACGGGCTTTTTAATCTCGCTCGTATATTTTGTTGGGTCAAGACCTTTTGAATAAACTTTTGCCTCGTTACTTTTGAAAAGGAATGGGGCTTTTTACGGCAAAAAGACAAAAATTGTCCTCATTAAATTCCTCCGATGATTATCAGATCGTGGTGTAGCCGTCACCGTAACATGATTTAATTTGTTCTAGTCTTCGTGATCTTACCAAGATCAATAAAATTGTAAAAAATGCTGAAATTCATGGGGACAAAATGCATATAGAAAAGGTATCTCAAGCAAACTCAAGAAGGAATGTACCGCCCAAAGAGACTCGTATGCTTTCCGGACTAGAGAGAAGTATTTTTGCTGCACTACCATCTGCAAGGAAAATTGTGTTCCTAAGCCATCGTAAAGCCATAGCAAAATCATATGAGTCCTTCTCCGAGTAAGTTTTTGCAAAGAGGAAATTACACAACTTTTAGAGCAAAAATTGATCGAACCTTGTAAAAGCCCCTGGGCTTGTCCTACCTTTATGTTAATAAACACATAGAACAAAAAGAGAGGAAAGAAAAGGCTTGTCATTAATTACAAGGCCCTAAATGATGCCTCTACTTCCTATTAGATACCCATTGCCCAATAAAGAGCTTCTTCTTGCTGATATTGCCAAGGCTAATGTTTTTAGCAAGTTTGTTCTCGAAAAGTGGTTTTTGCGCATTGGTATTATTCCTCACAGATAGATACAAGATCTGTCTTTCACTGCTTCCCATGACAAGATCATGGGTCAGCCATGCGTATTTTGGTCCTGAAAAATGCTCCCATCTTCCAAAAGCGTATGGAAGACATTTTTGCCGGGGAGGAGTTCATTATTGTAATATATTGATGATTTTCTTGTATTTAGTAAAGACGTAAAGGTGGTGGGAGCATTCGTCAACCCGAAAGGCATGACCAGCCATTCGAAAAGGCCTTCCTTGGCTTTGAAGGCAGTCTTCCACACATCGGAGGGTTCAATTGGTACCTGGTGATACCCAGACTTCAGGTCGATCTTGCTGAAATATTTTGCACCTTTGAGTTGGTCGAGAAGGTCATCAATCCGTGGGATTGGGTACCTATTCCGGACAGTGATCTTGTTCAGCGCCCGATAGTCAATACAGAGTCTCCACGTCCCATCCTTCTTCCGTACCAACACGATCGGGCTCCCACAGGGCGATGAACTTGGTCTGATGTGACCTTTCTGCAACAGCTCCTGAATCTGCCTCTTGATTTCATCATTCTCCAGAACAGAGTGCCGATAGATCGGTCCATTAGGTAGCGGCGCACCGGGGGTCAGATCAATCGGGTGCTTGACTTGACAGTGCAGAGGAACCCCTGTGGGTGAGGTGAATATGTCCCCGTACTCCTCCACAACCTTATCCATTTGTTGTTGTTGTGCAGAGGAGCCCTGTCTGGAGGTCGTGGCCACGGTCTTCTTCTTGCCCTGGGGGCGGATCATCAGGAAAACGAATTTCCTGGTTTGGGAAATGAGCTTACTGCATTGTTTTGCAGTAACCAAAGAGATAGCCGCAGGAGGTGGTACCTCTGGTATCCTGTACAACTTATTTCCCAAAGTAACAATGACAGCACGAGGTCGAGACTCATACACAACATGGCGCTTCCACAAGTATGGTTGTCCTAATAATACATCAGAAACATCAATAGGAGCAACATCACATAATACCTCATCCGTGAAGGGCTTGATGCTATAGGGAAGACGACACTGCTGGCTGACGCGGAGATCTCGTCCTTGGTGAAGCCACCCGATGGTGTATGGATGTGGGTGAGCTGTGGTCGGCAAGCCCAACCGCTTCACGGCGTCTGCTGAAATGAGGTTCTTTGGCTCCCATTGTCGACAATGAACTGTACCGGGGAGCCCTTTACCCACATCTGGGAGTGGAAGAGACGTTCCTCCTCCTCTGGATCTTCCGGTTCCTCCTTTTGGATCTTTGCAGTGGCAACGGTGGCGTTGGGCTCCGCATCAATAATCTGTTTCCCTTTTTCATTCGCCTTTTCAGGTTCTGATTCAGAGTCAGAGCATGCATCTGACTCAGAAGCCCTCATCTCGGCCACTAGCGACTGCTTGGCCCGACACTCACTTGTGTTGTGAGTGGAGCTCTTGTGGAACTCACACCACTTTCCCGTGTCCTTCTTTGGCTTTGCGGTGCTGTTCTTTTCTTGTGGCTTCGATGAGTTGTCTTTAGCCGCCATGCCTTGGCTCGGTCCTTTGTTCTGCGGTTTGGAAGCACCTTTCCCTTGCTTTTGATTCGCAGATCCAAAGTCTCGCTTCTTCTGCTTGAATTTCTGCTCAATCTTGGCAGCATACCGATATGCCGTACCAAGGGAGGGGATGTCAAGGAACTCCATTTCCTCCTGAATGTATTTGAGCAGACAGCTGCGATACTTTAGCACCAGATGTTTCTCTGAATCTTTGATACCCAACTTTGTGCGCAGGGTATGGAACAGATTCGTCAGCTCATGCACATCTTGATCCCTTTGTTGTCGCAGCGTGGTCCATTGTATGTACTTGTCCTCATAGCTCCCCACGGGATAGTACTGTTCCTTGATGGCGTCTCGGAAAGAATTCCAAGTTGGTACGGCCGAGAACAGAGAGGGTTCTGTCTGGTCCTTGTTCTCACAGTAGGTTTCCCACGAGTCCTTAACATGGGGGGTAGCTTTGAGGAGTGCAAAAATAATCTTCTCCCGGTCTGAAAAGTCATGAACCGAGAAATATCCTTCTAACAGATTCAACCATTTATCTACAGCATCTGCGTCTATTTGACCCTCAAATATGGGAATGTCAAAATTTACTTGTACCTTAAAAGTAGTCGCGCCTCCAGAGTGGCTGCTGGATGCAGATGCGCCGCCGGTGGGTAGCCGTTGAAGGATCTGAGCAAAGTTATCCATCATCACGTTCCTTTGTCTTTCGAGGGCCTCCTCGAGCAATATTTTGATGGGATCTCCTGCTCCCTCATCTTTCTTTTCATCCCCCATGGGCGTCCGTCGAGGTTTGCGAGGCTGATCTTGCAAAGGTTCCACCAGATCGAGCCCTAGCTCCTTATACCCCGACCTCGTTGGGGACATGCAAAGAAGGATCGAGAAAAAAGCAAACCCCTCTGATACCACTGATCCGGATTTATGCAGGAACGCAACAGAATAAACATATAACCATAAATATAGAGATGCAGCGGAAATAACACTTCATTTCATTAATATCAAAGAGCTGAAATTTGCTTACAGACAGAATGGAAATAAAACTAGCTAGGGCGCTGGTAGCTATCTCTGAGAAGAGATGTGGCGGCTACAGGCCTCTGAACCGAGTTACAATGAGGCTCGAGGGCCTATTTATCATTTAGAAACAATGGGAAATCCTAAACAGCCAAAACCCTAACCCTAGGAGATGAAGCGCCAAAACTATGGGCCCCGTTTGGGTAAATTGGTGTTTCAACTTCCCAGAGGCGTAACTTTGGCATACGATCTCCGTTTGACGCGTACCATACCTCGTTAGAAAGATCTATCCGAGGACTACAAATTTGGAACGAGCAACATCGGTCCATGGACCCATGTTTCTCTCCGTTTTCCCAAAAAACGTCGTTTAGGGCCTCAAAACGGCTCCGGAAGTTTAGGACCCGAAAAACTGCTAAAAATAGTAAACTGTGCCGAAACTGAAAAACTGAAATAGACAATGGTGGAGCCCCAAGTGGAATAGGCGGGTGACCACCAATATCCACCTGGATCATTCCTCCCCCTTAGGAAGCAATGGTCCCCATTGCGTTAAGTTCCTCCATGAGATGAGGAAATTTCTGCTGAACTTGGTCCCTGGTGAACCACTTTCCTTGGTGCAGGAGTTGGCCGGCTTTGACAACCCGATATAGTTGGATCTTCTGCTGGCGAGTGTTCTTGATTTGCATGTCCATGATGCAATCTGTGGTGGCCTGTTCCATGCAGTCTGGATTTAACTCGGTTGGTGTGAGTTGTTCTGCAATGTCCGAGGTGTCCAGTAGAGGTGGGAAGTAAGGACGAAGGCGATCCACATTGAAGACTGGGTGCAGACCAAGGAATGGTGGAATACTGAGCTCGAAGGCATTGTTCCCTACAGCCTTGGTGATGGTGTACGGCCCGTATCGGAGCGGGCGAAGCTTGCGGTGGGGTCCAGTGAGGCGCTCCTTCTGCAAATGTAGCCATACTTTGTCACCCACCTGGAAGTTGTGTGGCACCCGGTGTTGATCATGGCGTTGCTTGTACTTGGCATTGGCTCTGTCCAATATATCATGAACCTATTGGCGGATGTGTTGAATGCGCTCGATGAAGTTATTGGCTTTGTCAACTTCAGACTGGACATGAGCTGAATTGGCCTGAGCAGCTGCAAATGGCATGGCTACGTCAATGGGACATAGTGGCTGGAATCCCAAGCCCACCTGAAAGGGGCTATGGCCGATTGAACTGTGGAGAGCCCGATTATAACTATGTTGTACATAGGGGAGGCTCTCGTCCCATGTGCGTGGATGCTTTTAATTGTACATGCGCAGAATGTGTACAATCATTCTGTTGACGACCTCTGTCTGGCCATCTGTTTGGGGATGGAAAGCTGTGGACTTGGTGAGCTTGGTATCCAGCATCGACCAGAGGCTAGACCAAAATGTGCTGAGGAACCTTCTATCCCGATCTGATATGATAGACTGTGGGATCCCAAAGTGCACCCACACTCGTTCAAAGAAGAGTTTAGCAGTGGCTTCTGCTGTGATATTCTTCTTACAGGCCGCCATAATGGCCATCTTCGAGAATATGTCAACGACCACGAAAACACAGTCATTTCCATTCTTAGTAGAAGGCAGGCCCGACATGTAATCCATGGAGATGGATTCCCAAGGTCGACTAGGGGTAGATAGTGGAGTATATAGGCCTTGCTTCTTGATGGTCGGTTTGGCAATGGCACAAGCAGTGCAGGATCTGATGTGCTTCTTGACATCCTTTCGAAGGTTCGACCAATAGAAATACTTCTGTAGTATTGCTACTATTTTCTCGACCCCGAAATGCCCAGCGACTCGACTGTAGTGTGCTTCCCATATCATCTTGGCACGCTTGCTTGAAGGAACACAAAGGTGTCCTAGGTGACATAAAAGTGCATCTTGGAGGTGAAAATTTGGAACTTGCGTGCCCCCCAAGAGTGCCTTGTAAGTGTGGTCGAATTCTGGGTCACTCTCATAGAGAAGCGACCAATCAGAAGTCTCGTGCCCACAAGAGTTGAGCACGGTGGTGAGCGCCACGATCGGTGGTCGGCTGAGGCAGTCTGCAACATTATTGGTGCTACCCTACTTGTACTTGATGTTCAAATGAAACTGTTGCAGATATGTGGACCACTTCTGATGGCGATCATTCTGCAACTTCCCTTGTGTCTGTATGAACTGCAGGGGCCGGTGGTCTGTGTGGATGATTGTTTCCTTCCCCCAAATGTAATGCTTCCATTGTCGACAGGCTTGCACAATGGAATACATTTCTTTGTCATAGGTGGGATACTTGCGAACTGTCTCAGACAATGTCTCACTGTGATATGCCACTGGATGTCCCTGTTGAGTAAGAACTGCCCCAATAGCATAGTCGGAGGCATCTGTCTCGATCTCAAATGGCTGTTGCAAGTCTGGTAAAGTGAGCACTGGGGCAGAACAGAGGCGGTTTTTCAGTTCTGTGAACGCCTTCTGTTGAGGTTTCGACCAAATTTTTTTTGCTCTCGCTCCTCCCTTGGTGACTTGACTCAAGGGCCAAGTGATATGAGAGAATCCCAACACGAACCTCCGATAGAAATTAGCAAGACCCAGAAAGCTGCGAAGCGCTGTTATAGTGGTTGGGGCTGGCCAATCCCGAATGACTTGGATCTTGGCTGGATCCACATGCACCCCCCTTTCATCAATAATGTATCCCAGATATTGAACCTGGGTCATGCCAAAAGTGCACTTCTCCAAATTGGCACACAACTTGTGTTGCCGCAGTGTTTGGAGGACTTGTCGGATGTGGTGAAGGTGCTCTTCCAAAGTCTGGTTGAAGATCAGAATGTCATCCAAGTACACCACTACAAATGAGTTGGTGAATGGCCGCAAGATGTCATCCATCATCCTCATGAAGGTGGCGGGAGCATTCGTCAATCCGAAAGGCATGACCAGCCATTCGAAAAGGCCTTCCTTGGCTTTGAAGGCAATCTTCCACACATCGGAGGGTTCAATTGGTACCTGGTGATACCCAGACTTCAGGTCGATCTTACTGAAATATTTTGCACCTTTGAGTTGGTCCAGAAGGTCATCAATCCGTGGGATTGGGTACCTATTCTGGACAGTGATCTTGTTCAGCGCCCGATAGTCAATACAAAGTCTCCACGTCCCATCCTTCTTCTGTACCAACATGATCGGGCTCCCACGGGGCGATGAACTTGGTCTGATGTGACCTTTCTGCAACAGCTCCTGAATCTGCCTCTTGATTTCATCATTCTCCAGAACAGAGCGCCGATAGATCGGTCCATTAGGTAGCGGCGCACCGGGGGTCAGATCAATCGGGTGCTTGACCTGACAGTGCATAGGAACCCCTGTGGGTGAGGTGAATATGTCCCCGTACTCCTTCACAACCTTATCCATTTGTTGTTGTTGTGCAGAGGAGCCCTGTCTGGAGGTCGTGGCCACAGTCTTCTTCTTGCCCTGGGGGCGGATCATCAGGAAAACGAATTTCCTGGTTTGGGAAATGAGCTTACTGCATTGTTTTGCAGTAACCAAAGAGATAGCGGCAGGAGGTGGTACCTCTGGTATCCTGTACAACTTATTTCCCAAAGTAAAAATAACAGCACGAGGCCGAGACTCATACACAGCATGATGCTTCCACAAGTATGGTTGTCCTAATAATACATCAGAAACATCAATAGGAACAACGTCACATAATACCTCATCCGTGAAGGGCTTGATGCTATAGGGAAGGCGACACTGCTGGCTGACGCGGAGATCTCGTCCTTGGTGAAGCCACCCGATGGTGTATGGATGTGGGTGAGCTGTGGTCGGCAAGCCCAACCGCTTCACGGCGTCTGCTGAAATGAGGTTCTTTTGGCTCCCATTATCGACAATGAACTGTACAGGGGAGCCCTTTACCCACATCTGGGAGTGGAAGAGACGTTCCTCCTCCTCTGGATCTTCTGGTTCCTCCTTCTGGACCTTTGTAGTGGCAACAGTGGCATTGGGCTCCGCATCAATAATCTGTTTCCCTTTTTCATTCCCCTTTTTAGGTTCTGATTTGGAGTCGGAGCATGCATCTGACTCAGAAGCCCTCATCTCGGCCACTAGCGACTGCTTGGCCCGACACTCACTTGTGTTGTGAGTGGAGCTCTTATGGAACTCACACCACTTTCCTGTGTCCTTCTTTGGCTTTGCGGTGCTATTCTTTTCTTGTGGCTTTGATGAGTTGTCTTTAGCCGCCATGCCTTGGCTCGGTCCTTTGTTCTGCGGTTTGGAAGCACCTTTCCCTTGCTTTTGATTCGCAAATCCAAAGTCTCGCTTCTTCTGCTTGAATTTCTGCTTAATCTTGGCAGCATACCGGTATGCCGTACCAAGGGAGGGGATGTCAAGGAACTCCATTTCCTCCTGAATGTATTTGTGCAGACAGCTGCGATACTTTAGCACTAGATGTTTCTCTGAATCTTTGATACCCAACTTTGTGCGCAGGGTATGGAACAGATTCGTCAGCTCATGCACATCTTGATCCCTTTGTTGTTGCAGCGTGGTCCATTGTATGTACTTGTCCTCATAGCTCCCCACAGGATAGTACTGTTCCTTGACGGCGTCTCGGAAAGAATTCCAAGTTGGTACGGCCGAGAACAGAGAGGGTTCTGTCTGGTCCTTGTTCTCACAGTAGGTTTCCCACCAGTCCTTAACATGGGGGTAGCTTTGAGGAGTGCAAAAATAATCTTCTCCCGGTCTGAAAAGTCATGAACCGAGAAATATCCTTCTAACAGATTCAACCATCTATCTATGACATCTGCGTCTATTTGACCCTCAAATATGGGAATGTCAAAATTTACTTGTACCTTAAAAGGAGTCGCGCCTCCAGAGTGGCTGCTGGATGCAGATGCGCCGCCGATGGGTAGCCGTTGAAGGATCTGAGCAAAGTTATCCATCATCGCGTTCCTTTGTTTTTCGAGGGCCTCCTCGAGCAATATTTTGATAGGATCTCCTGCTCCCTCATCTTTCTTTTCATCCCCCATGGGCGTTCGTCGAGGTTTGCGAGGCTGATCTTGCAAAGGTTCCACCAGATCAAGCCCTAGCTCCTTATACCCCGACCTCGTTGGGGACATGCAAAGAAGGATCGAGAAAAAGCAGACCCCTCTGATACCACTAATCCGGATTTATGCAGGAACGCAACAGAATAAACATATAACCATAAATATAGAGATGCGGCGGAAATAACACTTCATTTCATTAATATCAAAGAACTGAAATTTGCTTACAGACAGAATGGAAATAAAACTAGCTAGGGCGCTGGTAGCTATCTCTGAGAAGAGATGTGGCGGCTACAGGCCTCTGAACTGAGTTACAATGAGGCTCGAGGGCCTATTTATCATTTAGAAACAATGGGAAATCCTAAACAGCCAAAACCCTAACCTTAGGAGATGAAGCGCCAAAACTATGGGCCCCGTTTGGGTAAATTGGTGTTTCAACTTCCCAGGGGCGTAACTTTGGCATACGATCTCCGTTTGACGCGTACCATACCTCGTTAGAAAGATCTATCTGAGGACTACAAATTTGGTATGAGCAACATCGGTCCATGGACCCATGTTGCTCTCCGTTTTCCCAAAAAATGTCGTTTAGGGCCTCAAAACGGCTCCAGAAGTTTAGGACTCGAAAAACTGCTAAAAATAGTAAACAATGCCGAAACTGAAAAACTGAAATAGACAATGGTGGAGCCCCAAGTGGAATAGGCGGATGACCACCAATATCCACCTGGATCAAACATGTAAATATTTTGGAGGGAAAATAAAATAAAAACTACTTTTTAAATTTTATTTTTGGCTTATCTCCTTATAGGTTTACTCAAATTTCAAGTGTAGACACTCGTTGGATTTTGCATTCAACGAGTGTCTATACTTGAAATTTGAGTAAACCTATAAGGAGATAAGCCAAAAATAAAATAAAAAAAATAGTTTTATTGCTTTCCCTCCAACGTTAATAATTTTTATTTTATTATTTCCTTAGGAGGCCAATTTTAGGCTGAAATTTCCTCTAATGCTCGCCTAAAGCAGTTTGCACTTAGGGTGCTGGCATCTATCCTAGCCCAAGAAGAGCTTGCAGGTCTTTGAGATCAATTTGATGCAATTGATATAGACAAGAGTGGCTTAATAACTCCAGGAGAAATCAAACGTGCACTTGCAAAAGATCAACCTTGGACCTTGAAGGAGTCACGTGTCCTTAAGATTCTTCAAGTGATGGACAACAAAATAGATGTTCTTGCAGATTTGAATGAATTTTTTTGCTGCCACACTTCATGTGCATGACTTGAGGAATATGATTATAAAAAATGGCAATAGCTATCGTGAGCGACTTTTGATAAATTTGATTTTGACAAGGATAAATATATCACTCAGTTTGAGGACAACAACTTGCAAGAGCTACGTTCTTTTCAACCAACAAAGAATGAGTCACGGGGACGAAGAAATGAGATGTTAGAGGAGAAGGGTGACAAGGGTAGTCGGGAAGGCCATCACTGTGTAATGAGACAAAGGGGAAAGGAGGATTATGTAAATGTATACACATAAATTTTGATTAATAGAATTTGTTGAAGTACATTTAATGCAACAATATAAATTGTAGTCCACCTTTTTTTGGTTACATCACAAAAGAAGAGGGGGATAATGAAATAGTAATAGCAGATAGTGGCAGGAAATGAGGTAAGTGAAACATGTTTGTCATTTTCCACATGCCCTCCTTCAAAAGAGTGTTGTCCTCAACGCTTGAGTAGTTCTGGATGCTTTTGTATAAAATTCTCATCCTCCCATGTTGAATCTTCAGCGAGTAAGTTCTTCCACTTGATGAGATACTCTGAAATTGATTGATTTCGTAGCTGTCTAGTTATTGTTTCTGTGACTTCTTTAGGTTCCAATATGATTTTTCCTTCCTCATCAAGTTCTGAAAATATTGTTTGAACTGGAAGCTTGTCACTTATAACTTTCTTTAAGCATGAAACATGGAAAACTGCTTGCACTTGAGAAGATGCAGGAAGCTCCAATTTGTATGCCATAGTAACGATATTTTGAAACACCTTGTAAGGACCATAGTAATTTGGTGATAATTTATTATCCTTCTTAACTTGCTTGAGAGACATTTGTTTGTATGCTTGTAGCTGTAAAATATCCTGGTTGCCTACATCAAAACTTCTTAAGATGTGACGCTGATCTCCCTGTTGTTTCATACGATTCTGTGTCAAAGTGAGGTTAACCTTTAAGAGTTCGAGAAATTTTTGTTGATGCTCGATGTGATATTCCACTACTTGAACCTTAGACTTTTCTCTTAAAGGTGATGTGATGGAAGGTGGATGATATCCATAAAATGCTATAAATGGGGTCATTTTTGCTACAATATGGAAAGAAGTGTTATACCACCATTCAACTAGAGGTAACCACTTGAGCCATTGTGTTTGTTTATAGATACAAATCAACGAATATATCCTTCGAAACATTTATTCACTATCTCAGTTTTCCCATCAGATTGAGGATGTTAAGATGAGCTATGAACTAATTGAGTATCGAGACAAGAAAATAATTCCATCAAAAAATTTCCAGTAAAAATTGGATCTCTGTCGCTTACAATAATCTTTGGGTTTTCGTGTAGCTTTTGAATTGTTTCCATAAATGCAGTAGCAACTATGCTAGCTTTAAATTGATGAGATAATGCACAAAAGTGTGCATACTTGGTAAGTTTATCAACTATCACCATGATGAGACTCATTCCTTTGGACTTGGATAAACCTGTGATAAAATCCATTGAAAAATCCTCCCAACATTGACTTGGAATGGATAAAGGTTGTAACAGACCCATGGTCTTAATTTTCTCAACCTTTTTTTTGTTGGAAAATAAAACATTCCACCACAATCTTTTGAATATCAGATTTAAGGCCATCCCAAAAAAATTCTTTCTTGACCCCGTGGTAAGTTTTTAAAAATATTGAGTGCCCTCCTAAGGGAGAGGTGTGCAATTCCAAAGAAATATTTTGTTTGAGTTGATAATTCTTTCAAAGATATAAGTGATCTTTGTACCACACTGAATAAATTTTCTGGCTAAATCTATGAGATGTACTGGGATCTTGCTACAACTTTTGAATGAGTGTCCACACTACTTTTCCATTCTTCCATTCATCCCTTGTTTTGGTTATCCAATTTGGTTGGATAATAGAAATGACAGAAAACAATGCTTCCACATCCTCATCCTTTGTTAAGAGTGCATCTGCAACAACATTTGCTTCCATCTTTTGTAGAGGATTTCAAAGTCATAACCCAACATCCTTGTGATCCATTTTTGTTTCTCTTCTGAAGATAATCTTTACCTTGAAATGCCTTCCCATTATGTAAGGTTGCCATTGCTTCAGTGCATGTAGTATTGCCGACATTTCCTTCTTATAATTAGGTTTGTGTAAATACTTTCCTTTGATTGGACATCTTTCAAAAGCAACGTGTCTTCTTTCTTGCACTAAAACGACACCAATTTCATTTCCTCAGACATCACATTCCACAAAATTTTTTTTTGTGAAGTCTGGCGTAGCTAAGATTGGTGCTTGGGACATTGATTTTTTAAGATGTTCAAAGGCCTTAGTTGCTTCCGGAGTCCAAGAAAATGCATCTTTCTTTAGTAATGTTGTTAGATGTGTTGCTATTCTCCCATAATTATGAACAAACTTGCGATAATACCCTATTAGCTTGAGAAATCCTCGCAGATGCTTTATGGTTGTGGGGATTTTCCATTCCTTAATGGATTTAATTTTGTTAGGGTCTACCTTAACATCCTCATGAGGTACAATATGACCAAGATATTCCACCTTCTATACTCCAAAAAAGATTCTTGAGGTTTTTGCATATAATTGTTTCTCCTCCAATAGTTTGAGCACCCTGCCAACATGTTGAACATGTAGAAATTTTAATACAATTATGTATTGCCTGGATTCTCCTAATCTAACAATTATATGCCACTGTTAAATACAAAATCCTTCTACTTAAATCTTTGTGGAAATTTAATCGCCAATTGCAAACACATGAAGAAAGATGAATCACACATAACACAGATGTTTTTACTAGGAAAGCATAATGCTAAAAAACCCACTATCATATTTTATGTATATATCATGGATCATGAAACAATCTCATGCAAAAATATAATCCAAGAGCTCTCAGTACAATATACAAACGTCTCACATTGCAGTGCAGAAATTTGCATATTCATGCACCAATTTACTGCCTCTTGACAACCTGCCTCCATTGCGCAATCCTTGCTGATCACAATCCTTGAATGAATTCAATGTTGCCTTGCCTTCACTATGAAATCCTCATTGGAATCTTCAATGTGTGTGTGGTTGCCACTGAGCACCCACTGATGTCACAACAGATAGTCAAACTGTCCCTTTCACCTACCTCTCAACTGGGTCTCCATTGGATCTGACATGCATGTAGTTAACAATAATATTTCTTCAGTTGCATGTGAGACCATTGCTTGTGAATTAATTAAATAATTAATTCACTGATCTCTCACTAGTGTATCTTTAGTTACAACTAGCACAACTGATTTTAACTCACTTAACTGAGTTAAACTAATTTACAACTCACATAACTACACATCCAACTATGTTACAACTTCGAATCACTCAGTTATAAATAATTCCACTTGCATGTCCTACCAACTAACCTTATAACTTGAAATTCATTCAGCTAACTGGTTTGCCACATCAGTTAATTGAAATCAAGTGTTTCAAGAGAATAGATTAATATTTATTGTCTAATTATTATTAAGAGATAATAATAATCGACATGCATTCTAATTTTAGACATGCGATCTATAAATAGACTTCGCCCATGCACCTAAAAATATAATCTCATCTATAAATAGAATTTTCTCAACCGTCTATAAATAGACTCCCGCTATAGATAGAATTTTCTCATCATTCTAAAAATAGACATACACCTAAAAATAGCCTGCGGGCCCCACCTAGTGTAGGTGCTTAATTTTCACTAGGATCATCATCTTGTTGAATCTCAACACTCCTGTTCAACAAGAAATGGATTATCCTTCACCCCAATCCTGTCTCTATGGTATTCGAATTTTCTCCTCGTGAACGCCTTCGTCAGAATATCTGCATCCTGATCTTTCGTAGGAATGTACTGAAGCAACATGATCTTCCACTACACACAATATATGATATGATGATACTGGATATCTATATGCTTAGATATATCATGAAACACTAGATTAATTGAGAGTTTAATGCAACTCTGATTATCACAATGAATCACTGTAGGATCTAAATGAGAACCAAAAAAACCAACCAGGATCTTTCTCATCCAGATAGCCTCACATGCAGCTTGACTTGCTGCCATGTATTTCACTTCCGCTGAACTGAGTGCCACGGATCTTTGTTTCCTGCTGTACCAAGAAAAAACTGTAGATCCGATACTGAAGACCCCTCCTGATGTGTTGTTTCTATCTGTTGGGCTACCTGCTCAATCTGCATCCGTGAAGCCATGCAACTTCACCTCATCCGTCTGTCTGTACCATAAGCCATACTCAGATGTGTCCCTGAGATATCTCAGGACATGCTTGCCCGCCTTTTAAAAGAGCTTGGTAGGCTTAACCATCACTTGAATAAGCTGGCTCACCGCATAGCATATGTCCGGTCTTGTATTTACTAAACACATGAGCGAACCCACCAACTGTCGATAGACAATAGCATCCACTACCTCTCCAAATGTAGCATCCTCTTTCCTCCAGTTTCCTGGAAGAGGAGTATCCATGGGTTTGCAGCCCTCCATGTGAAAATTACCCAGTATCTCCCTTGCATACTTTCCTTGAGACACAAAAATTTCACCATTTCGTTGCCATATTTCCAATCCAAGGAAATAATGAAGGAGGCCTATATCCTTCATCTCAAACTCCTTTGCAAGGTGTTCCTTGCATGAGTGTATCAGCTGCTCATCACCAGTCAATATTAAATCATCAACATAAAGAACAATGATTAAAATCTTACCCTCCACCACAATCTGGTATAGATTTGCATCCGCCTCACTCCTGGTGAAGCCAAGTCCAGTGAAATAGTTGTCGATCCGAGTGTACCAAGCACATGGTGCTTGCTTTAACACATACAATGCTATTTTGAGTCTACACACATGCAAATTGCTGCTGAAGATCTCAAATCCTTCAGGCTGCTCAATGTACACTTCTTCCTTAATGATCCCATTAAGGAACGCAGTCTTCACATCCATATGATGAATGTGCCAACCCATCTGTGTTGGAGATCAAGGATGGTCCTTATGGAATAATACCGTGTGACAGGTGCAAAGTTTTCTTCATAATCAATCCCCTCGATCTGTGAGAAGCCCTAGGCCAAAAATTTGGCCTTTTATTTCTCAACACTCGCATCAACAACTTGCTTTACCCTGTATATCCATCTTGAACCTACCACTGATTTATCAACCAACCTTGGAACAATTTCCCAAGCACTGTTTCTAACAATGGAGTCATACTCCTCCACCATTGCATCTACCGATGTGGGATCCTGCACTGCTTCCTGAAAGGAAGATGGCTCAGTCACAATACATTTTCTCATGAGAGCCATGTATCCAGTGAATCGGTCAGGAGACTATCTCTGTCTGCGTTGTGAAGTAGGGACTCCTACATTCTGTGCCACATCAAGCTTCAACCTCTCAGATTCTGTGGTATGTCTTCTACCAGTTCTGATGTTTGGCTCTGCATGAGTGGACTCCTCCACTCCATGAACCTCCTCTTGTGGCTGATCCACATCTAGAGACTCATTTTGGGAACAAGCAGTTCCTCCTCTACATGCAATTCTAACTCCCTCTCAAGCGACAACTTCATGGATTTCTCCTCATTGAATTTTATATCCCGTCGCATCAAAGTCATTCCACTGTTTAGAAAATACACACGATAGTTATGAGGTGTTTCTGTGTACCCCACAAATATCCCAACTTCAGCATTCGGCTCTGACTTCTTCCTGGCGTTCTTGGTCACATGCACATAAACAAATGAACGAAAAATATTTGAATGAGAAACATCCAGTTTCTTACTATTAAAAGCTTCTTTAGGTGTACTCATGCCAAGTACCCTATGAGGACAATGGTTTTGCACACAAATCGCAGTGTTGCATGCTTCCGCCCACAAATGCATTGGTAGGCCCTGATCATGCAACATCGTTCATGCAACACCCGTGATTGTTCTGTTCTTCCTCTCCGCGACCCCATTTTGCTGTGGGTTATGAGGCACTATGAGTTCTCTTCGAATTCCTTCTTTGCTACAAAAGTCTTTGAATTCGTTCGAGATGTATTCTCCACCATTATCGCTCCGCAGAGCCTTCACCTTCTTCCCTGACTCTTTCTCCTCCAATGCTTTAAACTCATAAAAATTTGAGAATGTTTGATTCTGCATGAAGTAGATACAACATTTACGAGAAAAGTCATCAACAAAAATAACATAATACCTATTTTTTGCTGTTGAAGCAACCGAGAATGGTCCACACACGTCTGTGTGAACTCTCTCCAAGATCATCGAAGCACGGTTTTCCTTTTCATGAAAGGTGGATTTTGCATACTTCCCCATGGTGCAACCCTTGCACTGATCTAACTAAGCAAGTGTTCCCATTGGAAGTCAAGTAGATATTTGCTGCATAACTTTCAAAGCTCCATGATGAAGATGGCCCAATCGCCTGTGCCATAACTCGCCCACATCCCGGTTCACCACTTTTTCTGCCTTGCCAATCATTACAACGCAGCCTTCTACGTCCAGCTTGTAGATATTATTGACTCGAATCCATATCCTCTTGGATTGACCCGTTGTTTTATGTCGCAGGAAATATTTTCCATCGCCGAAAACAACATCATAGCCTCTGTCCTCCAACATCGCGACTGAGACCAAGTTTTTTCTTCAGAATTGGAACATGCATAACATCTTTCAAAAGAAATGGTTTACCTGAATCCCTCTCAAAGGTAATGGTACCAATGCCAGTCGCACTGTATCGTCCATCATTGCCCATATCTATATGCATTTGGATATATTTCTCCTCCAAGTCACTGAAAATATCCTTATCTCCCGTCATGTGGAAGGAAGCACCACTATCAAAACACCACACTGATCCCATTGTGCTTGAAACCAAGCATGTGATTAAAGATAATTCAAGTCCAAATTTCGAGGAAAGGGCCTCACTAGCTGCAACTCCAATAGCCTTCTTTTTATTCTTTTTTCTGTTGGAAGTTAGTGGCGAGATGCCCATGTTCGTGTTAGTGAAAAAACTTCACTTTGGACAAATCCAACTTTTTGCCTTTAGCCTCAGATTTTGAGTGGAATTTATTTCCCTTCCCTTTCCTTGCCTTGGTAGCGAAAGCATAATCCTCTTCATCATCATGCTTTGATAAAGAGCCATCTCTGGTGTTCTTCCTGAACTCCTCCTGCACTAGATCCGACCACAGTCGTTCCCAATCCGATAGGTTTTCCCGTCCATCGACAGAGTCTTGATAACTGTGTCAACTCTTAGGAAGTCCCAAGAGAGCCAAGCTCACCAAATCATCATCAGCAACCATGATTCCCACACTCCCCAGTTCATCCCGACATTGGACAAGCTTTGTGAGATACTTAGGAATATTATCGCCCTTCTCCATTTTAATCTTTCTGAGTTTATCCGTCAAATTAAATTTCCTATGGTTGCTGCTGCTTTGGAAAATATCTGTCAGAGCCTTCCACATAGAAAATGGAGTGGCTTTCCCATGAAGGCTTGAGATAATATGGTCTTTCACACCTTCCAACAGAATTCTTCTTGTCTTCACTACTTTCTTTTGCCAGACGTCAAGTAATGCAACATCCGTTGAAGTGGGCTTAGGAACATCACTGTCGATGAATTACTTCAAGCCATTATCTTAAAGCACCACCTCCATCCTGTCCTTCCATGCAATGTAGTTCGAGATTCCATCGAGTGCATACTCTAGCCGCAAACCATTGAAAGCCATTTCAATGTTTACTCAACTGTCGCACCAAGAAATTTTTGCAACAAATTCGAATTGTTTCCACCAACAAACTTAGCTACTGCTTCAATTTTGAAATATTATTTGCTTTGATACCATGTATAAATTTTAATACAATTATGTATTTCCTGGATTTTCCTGATCTAACAATTATATGCCACTATTAAATACATAATCCTTCTACTTAATTTGCAGAAATTTAATCGCCAATTGCAAACACATGAAGAAAGATCAATCAGTGCACATAACACAGATGTTTTTATCGAGAAAGCATAAAGCTGAAAATCCCACTATCATATATTATGTATATATCATGGATCATGAAACAATCTCATACAAAACTATAATCTAAGAGTTCTCCGTACAATATACAATCGTCTCACACTGTCATGTAGAAATTTGCATATTCATGCACCAATTTACTGCCTCCTGACAGCCTGCCTCCACTGTGCAATACCTGTTGATCACAATCCCTGAATGAATTCGATATTGCCTTGCCTTGAATGCACAATACCTGTTGATCACAATCCCTGAATGAATTCGATCTTGCCTTGCCTTGACTGCGCAATCCTCATTGGCATCTCCAATGTGTGTGTGGTTGCCACTGAGCACCCACTAATGTCACAACAGATAATCAAACTGTTCCTTTCACTTACCTCTCAACTGGGTCTCCACTGGATCTAACATGCATGTAGTTAAAAGTAGTATTTCTTCAGTTGTATGTGAGACCACTGCTTGTGAATTAATTAAATAATTAATTCACTGATATCTCACTAGTGTATCTTTAGTTACAACTAGTTACAACTAAAACAACTGATTTTAACTCACTTAAATGAGTTAAACTAATTTACAACTCACATAACTACACATCCAACTCTGTTACAACTTCAAATCACTCAGTTATAACTAAGTCCACTTTCATGTACCACCAACCAACCTTAGAACTCGAAATTCCTTCAGATAACTGGTTTGCCACATCAGTTAACTGAAATCAAGTGCTTCAAGAGAACAAATTATTATTTATTGTCTAATTATTATTAAGAGGTAATAATAATCGACATGCATTCTATTTTTAGACATGTGATCTATAAATAGACTTCGCCTATGAATCTAAAAGTATAATCTCATCTATAAATAGAATTTTCTCAACCATCTATAAATAGACTCTCGCTATAAATAGAATTTGCTCAACATTCTAAAAATAGACATACACTTGAAAATAGCCTGCGATCCCCACCTAGTGTAGGTGCTTAATTTTCACTAGGATCATCTTGTTGAATCTCAATAGAACATGATCCTTCCAAGACTTGCTGTAGATTAGTATATCATAAAAAAATACTAACACATTTTATAAGGAAGGGTTTGAAAATGGAATTCATCAAATCTTGAAATGTAGAAGGTGCATTGGTAAGGCCAAAAGGCATGACCAAAATTTCACAATGACCCTCATGAGTTCCAAATGTTGTTTTAGGAATGTCTTCAATCTTAATTCTAATTATAATCCAGACACATGCACCATGATCCATCCTTCTTGTGCACCAATACTACTGGAGCAGAGAAAGAATTTTGACTAGGTTGAATTATATCGACATCTAGCATTTATGCAACCATACGTTCAATTTCACTCTTTTAGGCATAGGGATATCGGTAAGGCCCGATTTTTGGAGGAATACTTAGTGGAATCAAATAAATAACATGATCATGATCACGAATAGGTGGGAGGCCTTTGGGAGTCTCAAATAATTTCAAATGATTGTCCAAGACTTTTTGGAGATCTGGAGAAATATATGAGTTCGATGTTTGAACATCTAGTGAGCATAATTGTGCAATTATTCCCCGTTTCTCTTTTTTTAGAAGCTTTGTCATGCCGTTAGAGCTTATTATCTTTCCTAGTTTCCCTGCGATACCCCTTAGTTCAACTTCCTTTTCTTCCCAAAAAAATTTCAAGAAAAGTTTTTGAAAATTAAAACCTATCGTACCCAAATATTGTAACCATTGTACTCATAGTACAACATCAACACCACGTATTGGAATGGAAATAATTGGAATATTCAATACATATTACCCCATGGTTAGCTTGATATTATGGAAATTTCCAGAGCAATTTATAGTTTCTCAAATTTGCAGCCATCACTTGACACTCTGGTGCTAGATACAGGAAGCAATTCAATTCCTTGGCTATCTTACAATGAATAAAATTATGGGTATTACCTGAATCAATCAACAATATTAACTTTTAATTCTTGTTATGTCCTCCTATCTTGAGAGTTGAGGAGTGGTAATTCCTGTCAATGCATTACAAGATATGGTCGGATTCATTTCTTCTTTCTCTAAGGTTCATTCCTTGTTTATATCCTCTTCTTTTGAAGTTTTTTGTTCCTTTTCTTCCTCTTCAAAATATATGTAAAATAATTTCTTCTCAACACACTTATGAGCTTTAGTGTATTTTATATCACAACTGTAACAAATCCCTTTTTCTATTTTTTCTTCCAGCTATTGTGGTGGCAACCTTGTAGGTTGTGGAAGGCTAGGAGTAGCAACACTTCCATCTTTATAGTTGTGAGTAGTAGGCTTCCTCGTCGCCATAATTTTCCTTTCAATTTTTATTGTCAACCTGAATGCCTTCTCCAATGAATCAAGTTCCCAAAAGAAAACCTCATGCAAGATGTTATCCTTTAAAGTCTATATGAAGACATCAATCTTATGTTCCTCTGTAATATAATCTACCTTTATATTCAATTCGTAGAAGTCCTCAATGTGCTCCGCCATTGAACCCATTTTGTTTGAGATTTATCAATTGGCTAAAGAGGTTTTGCTCTTAGTATCCTCATAATGTGCTATCATTTCCTTCGTAAAATGTGACCAAGTGACAAGTGGTTTATGAGAACAAAGCCATCGATACCATACAAACTGATTAGGTTCTAAATATAAAGTTGCAATGCGTACCTTTTGTCTGTATTGCACATTATGGAGGTCAAAGTATTGCTCTATTTGTAGCATCCATGTTACTTGATCCTTTCCATAAAACTTCCTCATATCGATCTTTGGAATATGGTTGGTATTCAATATAATGTTAGAGGCTATGAAATCATGATTTACATTTTTTTTTCTCATCATGAGTTTCATATAATACCTTTTCGCCATTAGGAAGCATTTCTTGTAGCAACTTTGTCAGACCTTCTTTCAAAACTTCTATGTCTGCTTTTAGACCATTCTTTAAACCTTCCATGTTTTCTTTTAATCCATCCTTAATTCCATCCATCTTAGATTCCATACCATCTATATTAGCTTCCATTTCATTTTTTGTTACTCTTTGTGAGAGTGAAATTTTTGCACTTGGTCTAGTTATTTTGATATGTCATGTTGTAATTCTTCCTCTTCATGTGTCATAGTAGAGTTTTCTGAGGGCTTAATGGGTGGGAAATTAATTTTGGGATTCATTTTAGAACCCAATACTAATATCTATGCTTCAATATTCTCTTGCAATCACTTCAAACTGATTTTTCAAACAAAAGTTATGCAATTTTAAAATAATACACACCTTTTTCTTTCTTTTGAGGAGTTCGATAATGAACATGATGTGTCTCTGTGTTTTCAGATCATATCTTTGAAAATATAACGAACCAATATCTAAATTTTTTTCACGAAGTTCACCACAATTTCGGCTCCACGTGGTCGAAATTTCATATTCTGAAGCCTCGTAGAAAAAAAAAAGTTATAGCGAAAATTCCAAGATGACTTGTTTGAATAAGCGAAACCCTAGAATCCAAAGCTTTGATACAAAATGTTATGCAACCAACTCAGAAAATAGAAGAAAATATAGATCAACGACTTAAAAATTATCCTCTTAGAGGGGAAAACCTCCTTTACATTACATTAATGAACAATTCTTGGATGATTCAAATTACAAAACCTTCTTTCTTTATATAGAAGTCTAAGGGGTCACAATATAATAAGAGCCGACATAACAATAATAATGTAAGGGCACAACATTAACAATAGTGGACTTCTATGGGGCACAATAATAATAATATGAGGACTACATGGGCACACCAATAACAATAAGGAGGCTACATTAACAATAACAATAAGGGGCTACACTAGTATTATAAGGACCTAACACCCCAAAAAGGTTAAAATTAACTCTGCCACTGTTAGATTAGAATTTAAATTGCAATGTCCAATAAATTATCCACAACATTCATATCAATTGTGTGTCAATTTGTACTTCACACAACAACTATACATCAATATAACTAGACACACGTAGTTTCAATCTTGTTAACTAAACCATCTGCCATACAAAACTGTTTTTAGAGGTTGCGAAGTTTGACTCCTTACAAGATGGAAAACTTCCATGAGAATTTGTTTTTGGTAAGTATGCATTACACTTAGTGAGAGTATTTAAATCACTAGTGAATCAATAAACTCAAAACATTACAGTTATTTTCTTAAAATATTTTAACTAAAGTGAATACAAGTTTTATTTGGAAAAGTAAAAATGAAACATATTTATCATATCACAAGAGGAGCCACCTTATATAATATTAGTCAACTTCAAGTAATTATCAAAGTGACTATTCAATCAACCATTTTAGTTGATAAGGTGATATATCATATAAAGAGTCATTCATATATATATATATATAATAATAATAATAATAATAAAAAGGATGTGAAGTTTTTATTAAAAAAATGGGGGCAAAGATAAATAATTTCATAAAGTGATTTAATAAATATATATCTCTCTCTCTCTCTCTCTCTCTCTCTCTCTCTATATATATATATATATATATATATATATATATATGTTTTAATAAAGTAATGAGGTTTAAAAAAAGGAAAAAACAAATTTAATAAAAAAAAGTATTGATATTATTTATATATGTAAAAAAATAAGTGGGAGAATTATAAAGAAGGTGACTAATTGATTAAAGTGATCGAGAAAATATTATAGTTTTGACAAAAGGAAAATCTTGAGCCAACCATTGAAAAGAAAAAAAATGGAGTCAAATTCAGAAATGAAAGAGGGAAAATTTCTTAAAACTTTTAGTATATGTGTCGGTGCACTATTTAAAATCAAAGGATCACTTGCAGGAAATAATGTTATCATCTTTATTGATCCTACTCAAAATAATAACTATGTTAGTACTAAATGTGCTAACCAATTAGTGATTCTTGAATCAAATATAGTTACAACAAATTTTTTTGACATAGGTGACAAAAAATACGACATAAGCAATCTACAACTAAGTATTGGAGACTATACTTTTGTCTCGCAATTCACCGTTAAAACCTTATTTTGCGACAATAGTGATATAGTTTTGGGTTCACCTTGGATCGAATCACTAGGATCTTTTATACTAAATATGAAGAATAAATTTTTGAAATTTTCATACAAAAAGAAAAAGATAACATTACATGATGTTATATTGAAGCCAAATTCAGTAACCCTCGAAGACATACAAGATATTTCAAAAGTAAATTTTCAAGAAGGTAGAAAATAATTCCAAAATATGTAAAAATAAATTGAAAAAATGACTACTGATCGAAATGAAGAAGTTTTCCGGATTAAATACCATAATGAAAAATTATTAACACAAATTAAGAAAATTAAGAAGGACAAGTAGTTGTTGGAAAAGAAGGTACCACAACTTGTTGAGAAGGAAGCATTGAGATATTCAAATAAAGAAATTCAAGGTGAAGAAAACGGAATGGATAACGATCCAGTGAATATCACAACTCAAGAAGAATACAAGTCAGTTAAAGAAAAAACACACTCAGATGTTGAGACGATGAAAATTCCAAGTGAATATTCTGTAACCAACTTGACGACATCAGAACTTGAAGTAAGTCAGAATCTTGTGACACACATGATAAGGGAAATACAAACCAAAATAACTCCTTATATACATCCGAATCACAAGAGCAAACATCTCAAACAATTTACGAATCCGTATCAATCAAAACATAAACAAAAAAACTTATGTTCCAAAGAATATTGAAGTGTGCATAACACAGTATAGTGATAACAATTCATCATAAGTTTGCACTAATCGAAAGGTTCCACAAAATATTAATTGAGGATGGTAAGATCCTTCTTCTGTGCGACAATTTTATATATCTCTCCAAGGATCATAACATCTTGTATTGACGAAGATGAAAGTTGTGAGATGAGACGATATTCGAATCAAGAAAAGAGCTCAAACCCTTTCATCAATAAGCTTTGAGGACAAATATTTTTGAGGATGAAGGCAATGTTTTGAATACAATATATATACAAATATTAAAAGTAATATAAATAATAATAGACATAAACAATGATTAATTAATTAATAATTAGTAGTGAAGAGACATATATTTATAGACATGACTGTTCGTGAAAGGGTACCTATCTGGTTATATATATAGGAACCTCACCCTCAATTGTATCATATATATATATTTTTTTAAAACAGAAATGGTTATATTATATTAATTCAAGAAGAACGGTGCCAAATCCAGGGGCAATTACATCTGGAGACCCGAGGTTTAAGGGGCTTCCGTTCAAGTAGAGTTCACCAACGATGATTCTTACCTTGGGAAGGTTCCTATCTTCGGTCATTCTAGAAATTTCCCAAAGGCTAGAAAACCGTCTTATACAAACAAAATGTTGGAGTAGAAAACAGTAAAACATGACAAAGAGATAAGGCACACCCAACTATGGCAGGGGATCCCACATTTCCCCCTCATTGCAGAGGAGAGTTCCCGCTTGGAGGGAGACATCAATGTTGGCTTCACGATCCGCATCTTTGTTATTTGTCCGAAGGACATGGAAGAACTAAAGATTGAAAAAGGACGCAATCGGCTTATTGATACGAGCGATCAACCTCTGTAGCCGGAGGTCCTTAGGGACCAAATTTTTCACCATCAAGCCAATGAGGCTTTATGAATCTCCTATGATTCGTGCATCCTTAACTCCATGTTTTTGAAGTTGCTTCAGTCCTTGGAGGAGAGCAAGGGCTTTAGCTTGGGTGCTTGAGGTGAGCCCCAACCCCCAAGCGAAATTGAAGATGCTTTCATCAGATGGGCTTTGAATGATGCCCCCACCTCCCGCCTTCCCTGAATTTCCTTTTGCTGCACTGTCAAAGTACAAAGTGTGAATATTAGTGCTCCTTCTCCATTTTTCAAAGTCTTCCTCTAATCTGATTTGCTAACCTTTTCTTCTCTTATCCACATTGCTCCCTGTGTAAAATTGCAGGCCTAGTTTCAAGCACTAATCCCTTTCTTGCTGATTGAAGCTATTGCCCTTCTGCCCCACCTTGTCTTGCATAATTTATTTGAACATGCTCCTAATTTTCACTGTGATTTGCTGCTTATTTAGAGACTTCTCTTGAAAGATACCGCTGTTTATTTCAAGCCAGATCTTCCAATAGATGAGCTTTGGGATGATCATCCACCCCTCTCTCAATCAACCTTTTGCGGGGAAAGAAGCGGGGTACAAGGATCCCCTCTTTGTCAAAAAAGTCATGATGGTGTCTGGAAGGCTGATGTTACTGCTCCAGAGGTTCATAGCCTCCTTCCAAATGTCCTGAACGTATTGGCACTCAAGAAAGATATGGTTCATTGTTTCAACCTATTGTTGGCAGAGAGGACACCGAGAGGGACCATGGAGGCCACACATTTGCAAATTCTCTGCTATAAGAATGCTGTTATGACCCAACAACCAAGTGAACATGACGATCTTGGGGATGCTTTTAATTTTCCAGATCCCTTTCCAAATCGCAGGGTTGTTGGGAAAGTGGGGATGGCCTTGTGGCACCTATGGCCTTGTGCCACAATGTAGAAACCTGACGTGGATCCCAAACCTCTTTTGTCTTTTTTTCTTGTGTTTAATGGATCTTTCCCAGCCAAAATGATCAAGAGATTTGACCACGCTTGCTCCAATTGTGTTGGCAGATTCATCTTTTTCCACCCTGCCTAGGTGTTGCTGTCCCAATTTGAAATATCCCAGAGTGTGAGGCAACCCTCAACAATCATCCACTGCTTTAATTCATGTAGGTCAAGGTCATCCCCAAGCGCTTCTCCATCCATAATCCTGTCCTCTCACATTCTGATCCGCTTTCCATTGCCAGTGATCCAGTACATATGCTTGCGCATCAGAGGGAGAGCATGTTTGCATAGAAGATGGATCAGGGATCCATGAAAAGTTGCAAAACATTGATTCAAGTTGTGAAGTCAATTTCCGTGGCTGTATTTTTTCCACAAAGCGATCTGTGCCCACCTCGGCTTCCTTGCAACCTGTCGCCAGAGAATCTTGGCTCCCAAAGCGATATTATGATCCCTGATATCTTTTATGTGGAGGACACCTTCCATAAGAGACATGGAAAACTTGTCCCAAATGACCAGAAAAATCCTCTTAGCGTTATCCTTCCCCCCCTTCCAGAAAAAGAACGAATGATTTTCTCCATCTTGCGAAGAATGCCCACTAGAGCCAGCAAGATGGAGCTCTGAAATATTGGAAAAATATTAAGCACCGATTGATGAGGACTACCTTACCTGCTAAATTAAGCCATGATGTGCCCCAGGGTTGCAGCTTATGCTTGAAAATATCCAACAGTGGGATCCAGTCCCTCCCAATCGGGGCTCCTTGGAAGATTAACAGACTAAGGTATTTAAAGGAAGCCCAATTCGTAGAACCTTTGAAGCCAAATATTCTGGTGATGGTGCTTAGCTTTATTCCTGAGAGGTTCGACGCATAAATGTGGCATTTAACAACATTAAGCTCACTCCCAGATTCATTACAGAAGCAACCAATGTCAAGCTTGAATCAGATGGCCGAATTGGAGGAAGCACCACCGAGTAGGAGAGAGTCGTTAGCAAACAGAGCATGGTTAATGTATCTAACTCCTCTGGAAATTCTGAGACCCATAAGATTTTGATCAACGCGTCTTTTTTCCATCATGAAGCTGAGGACAGAGGCTTGAATAACAAAGAGTAGCGGGGAGAGAGTGCATCCCTGCTTGAGACCCTGAATGGCTGTGAAGAATTTAGCAGCACACCCATTGACAAGGGGGGAAATCCAAGGCTCCGTGATGAATGCCTTGACCCAGCTTATGAAACGGATATCAAACCCAAATGTTTGCATAACCCTGAAGAGGAAATCGTGCCTCACTCTCTCAAACACACTAGCAAGATCCATCTTGACATCCATTCCTTTTTCTCTCCTTTGGATGCTCGAATGTATTGCTTCTTGGACAAGGATAAAATTGTCAGTTAGTTGCCTACCTTTGAAAAATCCCCCTTGGTTGTCTGGAATGAGATCAGGGAGAAGGCATTTAAGCATGTTTTCCATGACTTTAGTGAGATGAGCTTATAGCCAATGTTGCAGAGGGAAATAGGCATGAACCTGTTAAAGGTAAAAACTCCCTTCACTTTAGGAATGAGGGCTAAGAAGGCTGAGTTTGTGCTGCCCCCGAGCTTATGATAGGATTGAGATTTTAGGATAATTTTGTGCAGGTCCCTTTCGAACGTGTTCCAACAAGCCTTGATGAAATGAGCAGTGAAACCATCCAACCCAGGTCCTTGTCTGAATCCATGCCATTGAGGGCCTTCTTAGTTTCTTTGATAGTGACAAGAGCAATCAACAAAGTGTTCATCTAGGCAGTGAATTTTGAAGGAACAAGTCCAAGTAGATTAGAGTTGTGTTTCACATTTTTTTCCTCTGTATACAGATGTTTGAAGTGGTGGTGGGTAGCTTTTTTGATGCTGGAAAATTCAGAGATGGATTGGTTTTCTGAGGATATCTCAACTATCAAATTGAAGCTTCTTCTTGTTTGAGCCTGCTTATGGAAGAAGGAGGTGTTCCCATCCTTAGCTTAAAGCCACATGCTGTGAGATTTAAGCCTCAAAAACTCCTCCTCCCGAATGCATGCTTTATGAAACTTAACTTGGAGATCCTCTTCCATGGTTAAGTTGTCTTTCGAGATGTCCATTTATTCCATTTTCTTTTGGTGGCTCTCCAGACTGGCTTGGGCAGACCTCCTTTCCTCAGTCAGGGATGGGAAAGATTTAGCCCAACTCTTGAGGGCCTTCTTCACTCTCCTCAGCTTCTCTTCCCACACAAAGAAAGGGGATCCATTGATAGGAAGCCTCTAGACATCCTTGACCATTTCCAAGAAGTTGTTGTGCTGCACCAAAAGAGAGCTGAACCAGAAGGGAATGGGTCCTAGGTTCCTTTGAGGTTTAAACTCAAGCCTTATGGGATTGTGTTCGGAGACCGACGAAGAGAAGATATCAAAGCTAACATATAGACCTAATAACAAAAAATAACTTTGGATAAGAAAGCGATCTAAACTTGTAGTGATGTGGCTTGGTTCCATTCTTTTGTTGGTCCATGTGTATTTGCCTTTGGCAGGATTAATATCCAACATATCCCAATCCTGAATGATCTCTTCCACCCATTCCCTGGCTGGATCCATCACAATGTTTCCCCTGCGCTTCTCCCCAAGGCTTAAAGTAAGATTTAAGTCTCCGACAAGAATGGCATTGTCCAATGGTATTTCATTTTCTAAGTCCCTTATGGACTCCCAACAATTATTTTTGTCCCCCAGGCTGACCGACGCATAGATATTGAAAGAATCACTATCTCTTTGGAGTCATGATGCAGAAACTGAAAAAAAATCCAGTTTGAGTTGTATTTAACCTAGATTTTATCAAGGCATGTATCATGCCATAGAATTCCCAACCCTCCTGGGGTGCCTATAGACCTCCTCCTTTTCCCCAAAACTATTTTCCTTTTTGAAGGAGATCCCTTTCCTCCAATTTGGTCTCCTAGATGAGAATAAAGTCTGGAATTTCCAATCTGGATAAGCTTTTCACCGCTTCCTCTTTTAGGTTGCTCCCCATCCCTCTACAGTTCTAGGAGACAATATTAATTACTTTCACTTTTCGGCTGAGAGGGCTCCATTAGAGCCCTGGCCTTGATTTATGTTTGTCTTTGGGTTTCTTGCCAGTATCTTTTCCAGAGTCGGCTGGCTCCCTTGCAACTTCTCCTTGTAGGTTTCTTGTTCCCTCTTCTCCCCGGAGGTTTTACTTCCCCTGGTGGATCTTCTGACCAAGGCTCGTGAGTCCCCAATTTCTCCATCCTCTTTCGAATCCTCTGAGTCTAGGCATTCACCCTTAGAGGCAGGTTCCTTCTCATTTGGGGTTTCACAGGAGGGATCTCCACTCTTCGGAGGAATAGGGGCTTCCTGAATTTGGGGATCCTTCTGAAAACCCCTGGGGTAAACTTATTGGACTTCCTCTGTTTCTGAGTTCAAGGGTGCAAAACTATTCTCTTGACCTTTCAGGGTGGGTTTGGCTTTGGGAATGCTCCCTGGATTTGTGGCACTCCATTTTTCTTTTCCAACTCCTTGTCCATTTGCCCCTGGTCTAATGCTAGTTATAGTTTTCTTGGCTTGCCGCCATCCTTCTTCCTTCTCCTTTTCCGGGCCTGCATTTTTGGGGCAGTTATTGACGAAGTGACCATAATCATGGCATCTACGGCATTTGAAAGGCATCTGTTCATAATCTAACTTCTGTAGATGGGTCCAACTTCCTACCGTGAGCTTGATAGCTTCCGGCAACCCAACTTCGAGGTAAACCTCCACATAGATTCTAGCGCAGTCATACTGATCCTTATTGTTAGCCTAATCTATGAACTTCCCAAGAGCGTTGCCTATTTGCTGCATTGATTCCCAGTTCCAACAGTGAACCGGTAGGTTCAGAAGCTTGACCCAAACCAAAATAGCAGTTGGAACATCCTCTGAAGGATCTAAGTCTGGCATCCATCTGTTTAAATAAAAACCTTGAGGCCCCATGAAATAGGGGCCATTACTGAAGATCAGATCTTTTTCCTCCTTTGAGATGAATTCGAACAGAAAAAACACTGCCCCAAGAAGTAGGAGGTGACATTATTTGCAATGAGGGGCCTCCAAATTTTATTGATCCAGGCTTCCGTTGTTTTCGGTGAAGGCCATAATCCTGTAAACTGCTCGACTAGTGCACGATATGCTATGGAGAGGGAAACCTTCATGGGTCCCTCAAGTAGAAGATCCACCGAAGGGATCTTATCCAGTCCCTTAACAAACTTGGAGGCAAGCTACTTCTTCTTTTTCAGTTGAGAAGAAATCAATTGCGTGAAAGATTCGACCTCAAGGGGAGGAGGAAGGGGAGGAGCCTGAGTTTCTTCCATAGATTCAGACCCTTGCTAGGGAAAAAAACATGCACTGACACCACCCTGACGCTGCATCAAGAAACCCTATGTGCAACATCAAGCCTGTTGCGTACACTACTTTGATAACACCACCATTTGTTATCACTCTAAAATTATTGAGGGCAAATTGTTACCGCTCACCCATTTGTATCATATTCTTATTGATACATATAATATATATATTATTGTATCCTAAATGAATATCTACATATTCCAAGTCTTCTAGAGTATTTAACTTGAAGGACAAACTTTTTTCGTTCCATGTTCTCTTTTTAAATTTTTGAGTAAGTCTTCACAAAGTTTATATAAATTATAATTGCACATACAACCATAAAGATTGGTTGAAAATGGTTAAAAATACTAAATTGGATTGCATTTAGATTTAGATTGTATTTGAATGGATCATGATCATTTTAAACCTACCCAACTGAGCACAACAATAATATTTGATCAATAGTAATTCCTATTAATGTAAAATTTTGTTGATGTTGAAGTTGTACTCTTTAATATGTAAATGGAGTTATATAATTTTAAGTCACATAGAGGATATATTAGAATGGTATTGTTATCACCCAAAAAAAAATGAAGCATATTTTGATAAGGTCAAATAGGTTCATGTGTCAAAAATTGGGGTGTTGGGATATGTTATGGCTGACTGCTACTATTGTAAATAGGTTTTTATATCAGTAATACATAGTGGTTTTCTTCTTGACAGACCTGAGATTCTCATGGGGTTTTTAATGATTTATTTATCTACATATTATGTTTTAATATTTGCATTAGATTTTATTGCTATTACTCAGAATTCATAACTCTATGATCTGACTTCCTTTAGTCATGATATGACTATGTTTTTCTATGTTTTATGAGTAAATTTCCTTTGAACCACTAGCAGTAGATTTCATTGCTATTACTCAAAATTCATAACTCTATGCTCTGACTTCCTTTAGTAATGAAATGACCGTGTGACCTATGTTCTATGAGTGAATTTACTTTGTTAAAGACCCCTATCTACCTTAGCTTCCATGTCAAGAAACCTTGCCACTGAACCTACTGATTTGTTGACTCCATAAGCCCAATGGTAGCAAGCCTTCATATTTTCAACCTGCACACATACAAAACCAATACATGATTCATAGAGTTAGCCATCTATCTTTATCATTAACTGATATCATAAATTACTTGTGAGAGAGCCCTATCAGACTAAAGAGGCTAAGCTTTAGTTAGAAGTGGTTTGAAACAGTTACACTGAAGTTGTCTGATCAGCAGCCAATCAAGTATGATTTTGGTGATAACATTTTGGTGCCGTTCCCGGGGACCGAAGGTGTAAATTTTCCCTGGGAATAACAACAAAGTTTTAGTTCTAAGGTCTGAGAGCAACATACACTTAGACACATGTTGGCTGTATTTATGCTTTGGCGACTCCACATATCAAATAATCAATTGGAAGGTGACTCCATTGCTTGAAGATTAGTAGCTTGATGAAGTTTCAAGATGAGTTCCATTGCAAGAATAAATGCCAGGTATGCTCTTATGAATCGGTCTCACATACCTGGTTTTCCAAATCCTATGCCAAACGTCGAATGTTTAACTGATCTTCCCATATTTAAAGATAAAAATAAAGACAATGTTGCTCTTCATTTGGTTAGATTCCATATGCATGTATGCAGACTTAAGGTTCAGTTCCCTGCAGATTGTCTCATGAAGATGTTTATGACCACTTTAGAGGGAAAATCATGGTCTTGGTATGAAAGCCTACCAAATGGTTCATTATATTCTCTTGTTGATTTCCATGTTGAATTTTATGAGATGTATGAAGAGTGTCATCCCTCCTTATTGCTGGTCAAAGACTGCTGTAAACATTGTGTGAGTTTTATTAAATATTTGGAGAATTGTTATGAAGATGATGAGTTCATGGATGAGGAAATTTTAGAGGCCCTTCATGAAAATCCATTTCATCACCATGAAGAAAGGATAGCCTCTCTCTTGGATGAAAATGAAACCCAACAAGAGTTTATTTATGAAAATCATGTTACATCCTCTGAGTTTGATGAAAAGTTGCTGCAGACTTGTCAGTCTTTTGATCATCAGGAATATGAGAATAATTTCAAACAACTGGAGGAAATATTAGAAGATAATTGCTATAATCCTCAGGTAAAGGAAGAAGTTTATTCTTCATGTCATTCCTTGCATCAGCCTACATCAAATAATGATCACACTAATGAGGAAGTGGATGAAAATTTTTCTTTATCATTGTCTCTTAATCTGAAATCATTTGAGTGCAAGTCAGAAGATAAGATTCAATTTATGGATGAAGTTGCTAAGAACATTGAAAAAGATATTGAAGTTTTAGAAGATCAAATTCTATCTTATAGTCTTCATGATCAAGACTAGTCTTTTCAAAAGTTTTTAATGCCAGAACACAAAGAGAGGGTGTTGCTACCTTTCTCTTTTGAGATTGAGGAAGAATACCCTACTTCTGAAAATCAATTTGATAGCACACAACTGAAATATTGTGTGGATGAAAAAAACATATATGAGTTGTCCAAAGCTGCAGAATGTCTTGAGAATCATCAAACATATTATATCTTCAATTATCCTATAGTCGACTACATGGAATAGTTCTACAGTCCAGATTTCCAATTATATTTTCATTATGAGGATCAGATACATTTTATGTTAGCTTGGTCATTTTAGTATCATGCTTACTTTTGGTTCAAGTGCAGTCAAGAGGTTCAAATGCCAGATCAGATCAATGACTGGCTTCATTGGAAGTTTCATGTTGCTTGAATTAAAAATGGAGACTGCAGCTATTAGGGTAGGTAGGAGTGTGTGAATAAGTTCAAAGTTGACTAAGCATATTTTCAATAGGTATAAAGTTGGTTTTTCAGCAGTAATCATCAAGCTTGAGCCCGAGGAGAAGGCCATAAGAGCTTGGCAGTTTCAAAGTTTTTTTTTTTTCAAGAAGATGGATAGAAGCACTGGAACTACTGGTTCTTTGGTGTACCACTGGGGCACACCATCCAAAGTGGAGCCACTGTTATCACCCAAAAAAAAAGGAAGCATATTTTGATAAGGTCAAATAGGTTCATGTGTCAAAAATTGGGTTGTTGGGATATGTAATGGCTGACTGCTACTATTGTAAACAGGTTTTTATATCAGTAATACAGAGTGGTTTTCTTCTTGACAGACCTGAGATTCTCATGGGGTTTTTAATGATTTATTGATCTACATCTTATGTTTTACCACTTGCAATAGATTTCATTACTATTAATCAGAATTCATAAATCTATGCTCTGACTTCCTTTAGTAATGAGATGATTGTGTTTTTCTATGTTTTATGAGTGATTTGCCTTTGAACCACTAGCAGTAGATTTCATTGCTATTACTTAGAGTTCATAACTCTATGCTCTGACTTCCTTTAGTAATGAAATGATTGTGTTGACCTATGTTATATGAGTGAATTGCCTTTGTTAAAGACCCCTATCTGCCTCAGCTTCCATGTCAAGAAACCTTGCCACTAAACCTACTGATTTGTTGACTCCATAAGCCCAATGGTAGCAAGCCTTCATCTTTTCAACCTGAAAACATACAAAACCAATACATAATTCATAGAGTTAGCCATCTGTCTTTATCATTAACCGATATCATAAATTACTTATGAGAGAGCCCTCTTAGACTGAAGAGGCTAAGCTTCAGTTAGAAGTGGTTTGAAATAGTTACACTGAAGTTGTCTGATTAACAGCCAATCAAGTATGATTTTGGTGATAATAGGTATCTTGAAAACATGTTGAATATGTTTTTTTCAATTTGGATTAGGTTTTTGAATGGTGCAAGGAGGAGAATACAATATTATTTATTTTTCGTAAGATGTTTGAAGGCATTTGGTGTTAGTAGATTTCACATTTACAAAAAAACACTTTTCAAAAATAGGATATCCTTGGTTAGCAATCCTTTGGAAGTTCAGAAGTGATTAAAAATATGTTTCAAAATTGTAAATCTAAAAATATATTGAGCACTAGAAGGAAGATATTTCCTTTTATTATAGGAAAGGAATTTTATGGATATGTTATATAGAGATATTTTTATGACCACTTTTTTTACATATTATTTTTTAAACATTTTGGCAATTTTTTGTTTGTTAAATAAGATGTAAAAATAAAACTTCAATTCATTATTATTATTATTTATTTATCTTTTTTTTAATATAAAATTGAGTAGATCAGTTATGTGCGATAATGTTGTCACTTACGTATGTGAGTAATAGATACACACATTGGAAGCATTTAGGTGCACAAGTGTGTGAATGTGTTGCTTATACATGCACGTGAGTTAGTCATGTTATTGATCATATTAAAAATGTTGTTAAGGCCCAAGAAACCTTGCTAGATCGACACACACATGGAAAGTAACCACCATTACCTCGCCCTAGGATCTTGCTATTTAGGTCCAACCTCTTCTAAACATAAGTGATCGAAGGCTTCCATAATTATTTATATTGTCGGATATTTTCGAAAGAGAAGTTTGTAATTGATTTATTCCGTCCAATGTTTCAGATGGTTGCTCCATCCATCATCAGGGACCAAAGAGCTTGTGAGTGAATGAGTGTTGAAAACCATTTTTATAGGAGATAGAGAATCACGTAAACATGGTCAGTGTCAAAATAATAACAAATTAGTACAAATAATTGTTCAACAAACCAACTTTTAACTGAATTGATATTTAAGTAATTTAAAGAATAAATTAAAATAATACTTTAAGTTTTAATCTAACCAAAATCACAAAAGAGAATTAATTAATTTTGAAAATATGCAATAAGAATAATTAAAATCAATTATTAATAATAATTTAACGAATAATAAAAAAATAAATTAAGATCTAATAACAAACAATATTTAAGAAATTACAAGAATAAATTAAATTTACAGTTTAAGTTTGAAATTTGTGAGTTTGGTCAAATTCAAACTTAATCGATCAATTTAATTTATTCCTTGAATTTATTAAATATTATTTTGACTATTAACTCTTAATTCAATTTTTTAATTAATGCTTACTTATTCTTAATAATTATTTTTAATTAATTCTTATTTCATATTTTCAAAATTGATTAATTCTCTTTTATGATATTATTCAAATTAAAATTTAAACTGTCATTTTAATTTATCCCTTTAATTACTTAAATATCAATTAAGTCAAACAATTATTTTCACTAATTTGTTACCATTTTGACCCTGACCATGTTTATTTTTTAACGAATACTTGATTCTCTATCTCCTATAAAAAGACTTTTTAACACTTTTTCACTCACAAGCTCTTTGGTCCTTGATAATGGATGGAGTAACCATCCGAAACATTGGACATATTAAATCAATTACACAGTTATCTTCTAGAAATATCCAACAATATTCTAAATAGTTAAGGTAGTAGTCCATAAATAACCCCCAACAATTACGATACAAGATTAGTGTCTTATATGGAGTCAAATGGGGTGAAGCTATTCACTTTATACTTGCTGCCTACCTTATAAATCGTCACTGTAATAGAATATTTATAAACAATAGATATTAGTAGCCAGAACTTACTGAACATAGCACATGCAATCTATGGATTTTGGTCTACTTTAAAAATCATAATCAAAGAAGGAATTTTATTTCAATTTGGGTGTCAAATTAGAGAGTTACAACTTAGAACGATGTGCTATCATGTATGAAAGGCTGTAAAACCTGCGTAGTTTGTAATATTCCCAAATTGGAAAAGCAACAATATAGCTCATTAAATGAAAGAAACAACAATTATTTAACACATGAAACCATGAGACCAATATAGGGCCATATTTTTAATCATATATGCAGAAAATAAGTACAAAACAATGAGGCACAAACCATAGAATGTGATCACAAAAGCCTCCAATGCATTAACACTCCCAAAAGTGAGATGATGCTGCAATACAAAATGCTGGAAAGTTGCTACAACACAGTCATATTTGGTATAAATACAGCTGGAGATGATACAATGATGTAAAAATACTGATATAGGCCCCGATAGAATCTAAACATACAGATCCGGGCACTAGATCATCTTTCCAAGACAACCCAAGAGGGTTTCCGGAAAATGCACACAATGTGCCAATGTAAGCTGCAACCCTAGGGATGAAGATATGCTGAAACAACTGAAATGAGAAGATATGGCTGAAGTTGGTGTAAAAACCTACAACTCTTCTCCAATAGATCCTCTGGATGAAATAATGGCTCCTCCACTGAAGAAATCACCTCCCAAAACAACAACTGCAACTACCCCTGCAACTCCTCGCTAAAATAACACAGATCTGGGCTGAAACTGCACTGTAGGGGATAAATGCTCCTTAGCCTACTGCTAAATGTGTCAATAAATCTTAAGGGGCTTCTTTACATGCCTCCTAATGGATGGAAACATTCCTCCATTGCAAAACTAGCTCTGAAGACACCCAATCTAATTCTCCACTACTGCACCCTGCAACACAACACAATATCCCGCAGAAAATGTATTGATGAAGAAAGCTGTAGCTTGGCCTTAAGCCTGAGTGTGGAAATGAAGTGCAATTCTCCTCCAAGAGGCCTCTTAAGGAAAGATATGGGATTCCCACTCGGGAACACTTGGTGCTAAACAACACTGTAGAAATTTGAATAACTGTTAAATTATTCACCGAGATTATCCTGATCACACACTATTTTAGCTTCATGCATAATACATAACCTCTTCCACTATTGATCATTAACTGTGGAAATATAAACAATCGCATGCGCACATTAAAACCATAAACAATCACACATATAAACACAGTATTTATGGGAAAGATTAAAGCTGAAAACCCCCAACTACTGTATATTATAATAATAGAGATCATGTAAAAATCATTGTACAAACTCCTCACAAGCTCTCAGTACAATCTCCAATTGTTACACACTACACAAGCTCAGATCTAGAAAAACACATGCTCCAATCTGCTCCACCTGTTAGCCTGCCTCTAATGCGCAATCCAAGATGAATAATGGCCCATTCTGAGTTCGAATCCCTCTGGTATGCACTGCGCAATCCTCATTGGCATCTCCATCAATGTGTGGTGCAAACTCATGCACCAGTATAGTCACAACTGATAGTCACACTTTCTCTTTCACCTACCTCTCCACTGGTCTCCACTGAAACTGTCCATGCACTGAAGTTAACTGATGTATTCTTTAGTTGATTTATGAGTTTATAGTTAGTGAATTAATTAATAATTAATTCACACCACTCTCACTAGTGTATCAATCAGTTAGACTAGATACATCTAGCTCAAGTATGTTTAGCTTAGTTAAACTGAACACAACTCCATTCACTTCCTCAATCAACTCCACCAAACTCTGTCACATGAGTTCTAACTGAAGTCTCCATGCAATAGCTCCACTTAACCCTCAGGAATAGCGTAATTCCTTCTGTCAGCTCCTGTGCCACATCTGTGCACTTAACTGAAGTGCTCCAAGAGAATAAGATAATGTTTATAGTCCAAATATTATTAAGAGCTAATAATATTAGACATATCTATTTTTAGACTGGCAATCTAAAAATAGATTCCGCCCAATATGTCTAAAAATAGAAGTCCATCTATTTTTCTGACTTGACCAACCATCCACAAATAGCATCCTGCAACTCATAGAACATGATCCATATGTCTAAAAATAGACATAGTCTAAAAATAGACTTTGCGCCAAAAATAGCCTGCGGGCCCACTTAGTGAAGGCGACTCCTTTCCAATAAGCTCATCATCTTGTTGCAATCTCAACACTCCCTCTCAACAAGATAAGGATTATCTGCCACCCCTATCTTGCCTCTGTGGTATTCAAATTTTCTCCTGGTGAGCGCCTTCGTCAAGATATCAGCATCCTGATCCTCCGTGGGAATGTATGAAAGTAACATGATCTTCTGCTGCACACAATCTCTGATATGATGATACCGATCCGTGAAGCCATGCCGCCTCAACTCATCCTCCTGTCTGTACCATGATCCATATCCCGATGTGCCTCTGAGATATCTCAATACATGCTTCCCCGCCTTCCAAAAGAGCTTGGTAGGCTTAACCATAGCTTGTGAAAGCTGGTTCACAACATAGCATATGTCGGGTCGTGTATTGACCAGATACATAAGTGACCCCACCAACTGTCGATAAACAGTGGCATCCACTACCTCTGCCGAAATAGCATCCTCCTTCCTCCAACCACCAGGAAGAGGAGTATCAACAGGCTTGCAGCCATGCATGTTGAACTTCTCCAGTATCTCCTGGGCATACTTACCCTAAGAAACAAATAGTCCACCACTGCGCTGCCAAATTTCAATCCCAGGAAATAATGAAGGAGGCCCAAGTCCTTCATCTCAAACTCTTTTGCAAGATCCTCCTTGCATGAGAGTATCAACAGCTCATCACCTGTCAAAATCAAATCATCTACATAAAGTACAATGACCAGCAACTTACCCTCCACCACAATCTAGTATAGGTTCGGATCCACCTCACTCTTGGAGAATCCAAGTCTGGTGAAATAACTGTCTATCCATGTGTACCAAGCACGAGGTGCTTGTTTCAACCCATACAATGCTCTCTTGAGCCTACACACATGTGACTCACTGCTGAAGATATCGAAACCTTCGGGTTGCTCTATGTAGACCTCCTCCTCAATGAATCCGTTGAGGAACGCAGTCTTCACATCCATCTGATGAATGTGCCACCCCATCTGCGCTGAGAGAGCAAGAATTGTCCGTATGGAAGAATACCTTGCGACAGGTGCAAAGGTCTCCTCATAATCGATCCCCTCAATCTGTGAAAAGCCTCGGGCAACAAATATTGCCTTGTACTTCTCCACACTCTCGTCAGCTGCCTGCTTCACTTTGTAGATCCATCTCGAACCCACCACTGATTTCCCTTCCGGCCTTGGGACAATCTCCCATGCACTGTTTCTGACAATCGAATCATACTCTTCCACCATGGCATCTACCCATGCGGTGTCCTCCACAGCTTCCTCGAAAGAGGATGGCTCTGTCACGATACACTTGCTCATAAGAGCCATGTATCCAGTGTACCGATCAGGTGACTGTCTCTGTCTGCGCTGTGATGTAGGTGCTCCTACAACCTTCTCTGCATCTTGAGCCAGTCGCTCAGCTTCTGTAGTGCGCTTCCACCCTCTGATGGTTGGCGCTGCATGAGTGGTATCTTCCACTCCATGAACCTCATCTTGTGGCTGATCCACATCCTGAGACTCATCCTTAGGAACTAATAGCTCCTCATCTGCATGCAAGTGTGGCTCCCTCTCAAGCGAACACTTCATGGCTTTCTCCTCCCACCCGAAATTTGGAACCATCTCGTTGTACAAATGCTTCATGATCGTCCGGAAAATACACACGATAGTTGTGGGGTGTACGTTGTACCCCTACAAATATCCCAACCTCTCGCAAATGCGCTCCAACCTTCTTCCTGCATCCTTCGTCACACGAATGTAAACAGTGAACCAAAATACTCAAATGGGAAATATCAGGCCTCTTGCCAGAATAAGCCTCCTCTAGTGTACTCATGCCAAGAACCTTGTGAGGACAACGGTTCTGCACATACACTGCTGTATTGCATGCCTCAGCCCACAAGTGAAGGGGTAGGCCCTGATCATGCAACATCGCCGTGCAGCACCCACGATCGTTCTGTTCTTCCGCTCAGCCACCCCGTTCTGCTGTGGGTTATGGGGTGCGATGAGCTCTCTCCGAATCCCTTCTGCGCCGCAAAGTCCTTGAATTCGCCAGAGATGACCACCATTATTGTCGCTCCGAAGAGCCTTCACCCTGCTTCCATTCTTTTCAACCACAAGGCCTTGTTCCCATTGCAACTTTGAGTATGTCTTGCTCTTCTTCTGCATGAAGAAGATCCAGCACTTACGAGAAAAATCATCAACAAATATCACATAATACCTGTGCTTTGCTGTCGAAGCTACTAAGAAAGGTCCACACACGTTTGTGTGAATTCTCTTAAGGATCGTCGTGGTGCGACTATCCTTCTCATGAAAAGTGGCTTTCACAAATTTTTCCAAGGTACATCCCTTGCACTAATATGACTGCACAAGAGTGCCTTTAGGAATCCCAGTAGAAATCTGCTGTAGTATCGTCAAAGCTCCATGGTGAAGGTGGCCCAATCTCCAGTGCCACAACTCGCCATCATCCTGGCTCACCACTCCTTCTGCCTTGCCTGCCATTGCTGCGCAGCCATCTACCTAGAATTGATAAAGGTTCTTAACTTGAACCCCTATCCTCCGGGTCTCACCAATTTCCTTACTGCGTAGGAAAGCCTTTCCCTCGCTAAAGAGAACATCATATCCCTTGTATTCTAACATTGCGACAAAGATAAGATTCTTCTTCAATCCTGGAACATGCATCACTTCCTTCAATATGAAGGGTTTACCAGACTCCCTCTCATAGGAAATGGTACTGATACTGGTCGCACTGTATCTACCATCATCGCCCATCTCGATGTGCACTCCAAGATCTTTCTCATCCAGATCAATAAACAAATCCTGATCTCCTGTCATGTGAAAAGACGCACCACTGTCCAAAAACCACACTAAACCCATCACACTTGAGACCAAGCATGCGATCAGTGAAAAATCCAGCTCAAACTGCGAGGCTAAGGCCTCTCCAGCTGCAGATCCAGTAGCCTGCTTATTTTTCTTCTTCTGCGGACAATTTGTGGCATAATGTCCGTGTTGGTGACAATGAAAGCACTTCACCTTGGACATGTCCTGCTTCTTGCCTTTCGCACCGGAATGAGAAGCTTTCTTGCTCTTCCCCTTCTTTGATTTGGTAGCCAAAGCACAATTCTCTTCATTAGAGTTCTTTGATGAAGATCCGTCCTTGGTACTCAGCCTTATCTCCTCTTGCACAAGATCCGACCAAAGTCGCTCCCATCCTGGAAATTTCTCCCGACCATTGACAGAGTCCTGATAGGAATGCCAACTCTTCGAAAGCCTAAGGAGATCCAAGCTCACCAAGTCCTAGTCATCAACAGTAACCCCCACACTTCCCAGCTCATCCTTGCATTGGATGAACTTCGTGAGGTACTTGGGCATACTGTCGCCTTTCTCCACCTTTATGTTCCTGAGTTTTTACTTGAGCGCCAACTTCCTTTGGTCGCTCTTGCTTTGGAATAAATCTGTGAAAGCTTTCCACATCAAGAATGGAGAAGTCTTACCATGAAGGTTGGACACTATGTGATCCTTCATGCCCTCCAAAAGAATCCTTCGACACTTTGCTGTCTTCTTTTGCCATGCCTCAAGTACGGCAACATCGCTAGAAGTAGGCTTTGGAACTTCAGCATCTATGAACTCCTTCAACCCATTGTCATCTAGCACCACCTCCATCCTATCCTTCCATGCAATATAATTCGAGCTGCCCTCAAGGGCATACTCCAATCGCAATCCGTTGAAAGACATCTCAACTTCGACACCAAGAAAACACTACTGCAAATTCGAATTCCACCAGCACAAAACTCAACCACTTCAATGTTTTGCAATTGCTCCAATGATCAATATAGCTCTGATACCATGTAGAAATTTGAATAAATATTTAATTATTCACCAATATTATCTTGATCACACACTATTTTAGCTTCATGCATAATACATAACCTCTTCTACTATTGATCATTAATTGCGGAAATATAAACAATTGCATGCGCATATTAAAAACATAAACAATCACACATATAAACACAGTATTTATGGGAAAGCTTAAAGCTGAAAACCCCCAACTATCTATATATTATAATGATAGAGATCATGTAACAATCATTGTACAAACTCCTCACAAGATCTCAGTACAATGTCCAATTGTTACACACTACACAAGCTCAGATCTAGCAAAACACATGCTCCAATCTGCTCCACCTGTTAGCTTGCCTCTACTGCGCAATCCAAGATGAATAATGGCCCAATCTGAGTTCAAATCCCTCTGGTATGCACTGCACAATCCTCATTGGCATCTCCATCAATGTGTGGTGCAAAATCATGCACCAGTATAGTCACAACTAATAGTCACACTTGCTCTTTCACCTACCTCTCCACTGGTCTCCACTGAAACTATCCATGCACTAAAGTTAACTGATGTATTCTTTAGTTGATTTATGAGTTTATAATTAGTGAATTAATTAATAATTAATTCACACCACTCTCACTAGTGTATCAATCAGTTAGACTAGATACAAATAGCTCAACTATGTTTAACTGAGTTAAAATGAACACAACTCCATTAACTCCTCAATCAACTCCACCAAACTCTGTCACATGAGTTCTAATTGAATTCTCCATGCAATAGCTCCACTAAACCCTCAGGAATAGCGTAATTCCTTCTGTCACCTACATGTGCCACATCTGTGCACTTAACTGAAGTGCTCCATGAGGATAAGATAATGTTTAGAGTCCAAATATTATTAAGAGCTAATAATATTCGACATATCTATTTTTAGACTGGAAGTAGGAGAGGGACTACGCTGTAGGAGATATAAACTATGTTGGCCAAGTGCCAAGATATGAAATCTGCTCCGAGGGCTTCCTCAATGATCTCCCAAAGTAAATAAGGCTTCCTCCTCTGAAAAATAAACTCCGGAAGTGGTGTTGTGAAACCTCCACTGCAACACCCTGCAACACAATGTTATACTGCTACAGAAATAACGCTGTAGTTGAAGGAGGTGGTTTGGCCTGAAGCTTGGATGTGGAGAAATGAAGAGAAAGCTCCTCCAAGAGGCATATCTTGAAAGGATAAGGAATTCCTAAATAGGAATGCCTTGTGCTAAGCAACACAACAATCTCAACTAAACAGTTGTAGAAAGCACAATAGTCTAACAGACCACAAATCCAATAATCAATTTCATGTCTTCCTATGGCTGGCTTGCCCTCCTTTTATACAAATGGAAGCCCTCTCATCTTGGGTCCCACTCATTAGGGTTTCCTCCACCAAGGAATCTTCCTCCCACTATCATTGCACTGTCTCCATAGATGATCTCCACCTCTTATCCCAGCGCTGTTGACTTGGTCAAACTTGACCTTGTCCACATGCAAATGCCCCTTTTCACAGATGAGGATGCGAAATACAGATCCTATGATGATACATTTTCACATTATGAGGGATTTTATTCCTATTTCTGAAATTTATGTGCCTCCTTACCCATTTATTCATCTCCTAAGTGTAAACAAAAAAAATCAATATTCCAATTAGCTACATGCTAATTTTGGAATATTACAGTCCTCCCCTCCCAAATGTTGCTTGTCCTCAAGAAACTGCAAGGATAGAACTGAAGAGCCTCCTCTTATTCCCCTATAGCATCCTCATATGATAAAATCCTCCAAAGGTCAAGATGCTGTCTCATCAATACATCTCCAAGTTGCCCCTCCCAAGTATGCAAGCTAGCTTTTGGTGTGCATCCCAAATAGCTATCATCATGTAAAAGTAAAACATTCATGGAGGAAACAATGGGCTGTATAAAGGCCTTCTTGAGGCATGAGGTCTGATATATATTGGGATCTACCATCCCCATATGAATCTCCCATCCCCAAGCTATCATCCAGGAAAAATGAGTTACCTCCCAACATGGCAACTCCTGAAAATCCTCCTCCACCTTGTTGCACTGAAAATTGTCACATTGACATTCTGCTATCCGTATGAGCTCATTATCACTCATAATTCCTCCTTTGCAAGTATAACACATCAGTTCCTCATGTCAAGCCTTGAAAATAAGAGAAAAGTTCTTAAAAATCTCCTTAACTTTGGTATCTCACTTTCTTTGTATCTTGCCTGTAGTCCCGCACCTAATGTTCATGACTCCTGCATACCTGAACGCACTTTCTCTGTGTTATGGGTACGAACCTATGTAAAATATTAAAAAGGCACAAGTAAACTCAAAAATCTCACTTTCAGTAATTTCTAGAAGCCTCTGGAAAGAATCTTGCGGTGGCAGAACCGCTCTTTTGAGATTCATGTATCCCTTACCTTAAGGAGCTAACCCCTTGATGTGAGGAGCTTATCCTTTTGAAGGAGGATTCTATCCCTTCATAGTTGGAACTGAAAAATCCTCTTTTGCACTATAAAAAGAGGCCTTGGGTAGCCTCAAGGGGAGTTCAAGCTTTAGAATTATTTGAGGTTAATTGCTGTTGGGATTCAGACTCATTTAACTGAGATTTTGTGAGGAAAGATCACATACCTCTATCTGTCTCGGTTGGAAGAGTGCAAGGATTTTCAGAGTAGAGGAGATTCCTACTTTTGGACCCCAGGAAGGCCTGTTCAACATCAAGGCTAAGGTTGTAAGGTTTTCCTTCTTTCAAAGTTAATACAAATGAATTCATTTTTCTCAATAAGCTATTAATTAACTATTTATTTCATGGATTCCTTGATCACCATGATAGGCATGATTTATAGTATTTACTATATAGGTGCTATTTAATGTTTGCTTGTTTGTGACTGCAGGTTTATAAAGATAACTCCTTCAAGTGACCGAGGGACAATAACTTCGAACAAGAATTGGATCTACGGTAAGAGCTTAACACCTTTATAGTATTCTTTTGTAAATCACATATGTCTAGAGAAATAAAGGTTTATTTGGATGTTTGTTGCTAGATTACCTTTTGGTACTAGGGAGATTGATCTTGTCCGCAAGATTGATTTATCCGGTCAACAAATTGGCGACTCCGTCGGGGAAGGATTATTGCTTTTGGTTTTCCTTTATTTTGACTTGAGAAAATGATTTTTCTGGTTTTTGATTGATGGATACTTGGCTGGGTAGCTTAACTTTACTTTGCTTTTAAATTTTTTGAAGTTTTTTGTGTTTTTATTGAACTTTTCTAGGGACCACACTTTGTCTTCTTGCATAGTGTGGGCAGTTTCACACTTTCCTTATGTAACCAGTGCGGGACCACACCTGTTACTTCTGGTGCCTGCGGACCTTGTTAAATTTTTTGAAAAACTCTAGATTTCTTCTTCCAGTTTCTCTTTAATTTGATTTAGTGTTTCTAGTATCTACCCAGATCTATTTTGTTCCTGTCAAAATCCTCTTGTGAGTGAGTTCCAACAGTATTTGTGTTTTGGGTGATTTTCTAGAAGTTTTGCATACTTGGATTGGTTTTCACTTGGTTTCTGTAGTGACTCAAAGATTGGAAGCTTGAAATACCTCAGATCACACTGGTATTTTTGTCTTCTTGATGAGTTCGACTTGGTTGTGAAATCCATCCTTTATTGAGAAATATATCTAGTTGTCTCTTTGAAAATATTTGAACAAACTTTGTTATAAGTTTTGAATTTCATTTTTACAAAAGGAAACATATCTGGATGTTTTTTGATTTTCTTGTTATTCTGAACAAATGAATCCTTAGTTTACTGAACAACTAAGTAAAACATTCTAAAAAAAAATTAAAGCTTTTATTCAATTAGATTTTCAAAGTTTATAGATCTCAAAATTAGTTTTTTGTAGTTTTGAGTGCTTTTTAGAACTTGTAGATCTCTTTTGAAGGAAAGTTGTTTTTGTAGTTTCGAGTCTTGGAAGTGAAAGGGATTTATTGTGAGCATTGATTATTTGTCTCGTTTTGAGTTTTTATTGAAAAAAAAGAAAGATTTTCTTTCATTTATTCTTCATGTTCAAAGAAAGAATTGTCTCCTAAAAGAATTTCATTCTCGAACTCTTTCTTTAGCTAGAATTTCATTGAAATAAAAACGAATCGATTATCTTTTTTAGGTGCATTTTTTAGTGTTTTTCGAAGTCAAGTCTTCACACCATCAAAGTTTCATTTCCATTCCTATTGACTTAAAGAACAACGCATAAAAACAACGCTGAATTAAAATTGAACTAGTAATCTTTTTATTTCTAGGGCTCTTATCACCAATATAGCTTAGGCTAGTATCTTGGAGTAGGGAGTAATTAACTCTCCAAGATAGCAAAAACAAACAAGTAGATAAATATTGCAGTAGGAAATAAATCCAATTGTAATTGGTACAATCTGGGAAGCTTCTCTTAAAGGAGTTAATCATGAGATCATGTCCGAACCTTTGAGACAATCAATTCTGTTTCATTGGAAAAGATAGAAGAACTGCGCGCATTACAAATGGTAAACCTCAGATTAAACATTGTCGAGGAGCCTGGGGTCACTTGTTGGTAAACCTCGGATTGACCATGTCGAGGAGCCTTCAAGGGGATTGAGCTTTGTTACTCTGCCCTTGCGCGTGGAATTGGATCGTAGATTGTTCCCCCAGTTGTATTTGTTACTGTTGGTAACCTTAGTGTCCATAAGCTTAAGATTATTTCCTAAGGTGACGGTGAAGGAAATATCTCACTGAACCTGGAGAAGACGTCGACTAGACTCACTTGGACTCTCTGGGGGGTTCTCTTCACTCGAGATGGTTTTTTGAAGAAACTTGTGTCAGTCTGTTTCATTAAGCAGGTTGTCGGGGTAACTGTTCCAACCGACCTTTCTGTATTAAACTTATACTAAGTTGGATTTCATCACCAACTAGTGTTTTTAGTATGGGAAGTTACTGTTTGTGTGTGGTTTGAACTCTTAGATTTTTAGGCGTGTGATTCAGTTGTTTGTTTCTTTAGAGACTTTAGGTGTTTTATTGAAATTTTCTTTGTTTGCGTGTGATTGATTAAATATTTAATTGTGGCAGAATTACCGAGGCAATCCCGGAGACTTCAGGGGAAGCCCCCTAAGTATACACCAAGTTAGCTTGAAGGGATACGTGCTCTAGTATCATCTATTAGTGGTAGAATTAGATCAACAGAAATTGGAAGTTCATCTATAGTTGTTCATCCTGATCATAAAATACCGACAACATAACACATTCAAGAACCGATTTTAGTTTTCAAAGTTACTGGTAGTATTTATCCTTCCAGTGAACTAGCTGAAGAACCTGAAATCCTTGAGCCTGACACTGAATCTTCTGTTTTGGGAACATCCTCAGGATTTAATACTCCAAATTCTAGTGATCCTAGTTCACCTAGGGTAAGAAGTATTGTTACTGAAGATCTTCCATCTGGCCTCATTTCTATTGAAGAACTTGCTAGTCCAGACGAAGATATATCTCTTCCCGAATCCCCTCGGTCTTTGAATCTAAGGGAGCGTGAATCCATTTTCTACAACCTTATTAGGAGTGATGCTTGGTATCTATCTTTGATAAAATTTTTAGAAAACCCGGGTCTTGCTTTTTCTCCACCTCGAATTCCATTTCATCCTACGCCCAAAGGTTACTATCCTTCATCCATCATGTCAGGAGAGTCATCTATGTTTTCCCAATCTCCGGAAGCATTTTTATATGGTGGTCCTTCTGTTCCTTCAGGGTACCAGGCTCTTTCTGGTACTTTCTCAGGAGTAGCTCCTCGACCGATTAAACAAGTATTATCACCTGGTCTTAATGGAATTAAAACTGAAACGTCAAACGCAGAGAAAATATTTATGATGTCTGGTAATATTCCAAATCCTCAACCTCAAGGTGGTCAGTTATCGCCTGGGGGGAAACCTCAAGGTGGTTAGTTACCGCCTGGGGGTCAACCTCAAGGCAGTCAGTTACCGCCTGGGGGGAAAAATCAAGGTAGTCAATTACTGCCTGGGGGGAAACTATAGGGTAATTTTTTCCCAGGACAAACTGTAGGAAAATATTATTTTGGAGAACAACCTCAAGGACAGTACATACCTCAAGGTTATCAACCTTCAGGACAGGACATACCCCAAGGTCAACCCCAAACTCAGTATGTTCCTCAGGGTCCTTATCAACCCCAGATTCAGTACGCGCCTCAGGGTTATCAACCTCAAGGTCAGTACCCAACTCAAGGTTTTCAACCGCCTTCTGGTCAATCATTTGTACAAGGAGTTGAAAATTTACCACTTAATTATCAACCCTACGTTCAACCAGGCTATGGTATTTCATACGTACAACCTTCTATGGGACAATACCCTAGAATAAACATGGTGTGGGATCCGTCCCAAATTCAATAGAATATGCAGCCTAATGTGCAGTTGTCTACTCAACCTGGACAACCTTTGGTTTCTGGTCCAACCCAGCAGCCTGTCCAGCTTACTTTTCAAATCCATGCACCTGGTTCTGTTCAAAATTCTGGGCCTAGTACACCTCAGACTCCACCTCAAACTGCTGCAACATATGTTCAACCTATAACACCTGTTTCTGGAGTATCTGTAGCTCTGGTTTCTTCTATCCCTGCATCCATGCAAATCCCTCAAGTCTCTGTACCCTATTTAGGACCTACAGTTCAGACTTCGGTCCATATACCTGTAGGAAAAGCTGGTACAAGTACGATTGTCACAAGTCAACCGCAATTCACATATCAATTGTACCAGGGACATTATCAATTCGGTCCTGTTTCACAAAACCCAGTTTATCAGTATCAACCATACCTTGGCTATACTTATCAACAGCCTCAACAACCCCAGTTTGGTCCGGTTAATCCTTGTTTCCCGGGAGGTTATACCATTCCTAATGCAAATCTGATTCCCAGTTATCCTGGGTATCCTCCTCCCAGAACTGCTCTTGTTACGCAAGGTTTTCGCGACCCTAACCGTCAGTTACCATTTATTGCAACTTTTGATATACCTGATTTGTCATGCCTTATGAATGATCCAATTTTCTATTATCCGTACTGGCCGCCAATGCTACATAAGTTGCCCAGTGATATATCGAAATGCAAGGGTAAGTCAGGAGAGGATCCTTCAAATCACTTCATTACTTATCACCTCTGGTGTGCGTCTAATTCGATAATTGATGATTCGATTCGCTTACATCTTTTTCAACAAACTCTAATTGGTCTTGCCGCCAAATGGTACATTGAGTTACCACGAAGCTATTTTAATAATTTCAGTTAGTTAGCAACTACTTTCTTAACTCATTTTCATTTTCCTGTCAGATACGACAATGGAATCGAACTTTTGACTTCGCTTAAGAAATCCACGTCCACATATATTTCTGATCATATTCACGAATGGCGACATAGAAGGTGTTTAGTGAAAGTTTACATTCCGGATCAAATTTTGGCGAAATGGTTTGTTAAATCATTATTACCCAAAATCACTGAAGATGTAGCTAAGGCAGGAGTTTTTACTGAGGAGAAAGTCATTGCTCAGGCTCAGTACCTTGACCTCATCTATACACAGTCAGGTACTTTACATGAAAAAATCCAGATCTTCCAAAACAACGTCAAATAACTGCAGCTCCTTCAGGGTATCATGCCACTGATGGTATGATTGGTACAATTAATACTAAAAGCAAGAAGAAATCTTCAAAGAATTTTTCTCCTATAATAACTTTACCTGATTCCCTGAAAGGAGAGTCTTCCGCTGAAATTTCTGCCGACATTCTTGTCGTAGAGACATCTACGGCCAAATCTAAATCTGGCAGTAAAAAGAAGGGGAAGAATAAAAAAAAAATAATTCAAAGGATAAAACAGATAAAATTGAATCTAATGACGAAAAACGCAAGCCTCGATATCCTTGTTTGATTTGCGATGAGGATCATTTTACTAAAGAATGCCCGCATCGAGTGGAGGTTTCGAAATTCGTTAAATGTTCTCAACAACCTGCTGTCTTGAAGGATCCTTTTCTGACTCAAGACAGTAAGATGATTGGTTCCACCTTGAACGCCTTAGAAGAACCTATTATGATGATGTCTCATCTCAGGATTGCGACGCGATCACAAGATTATGGTAGTAAAAATCCTGTTAGTGGTAAAGATGCAAAATCTTCTAATTCGAACACATCAACTACACCTCCTCCCGTTTCTGATCTGCTACAGATCGAGAAACCCAATCCAGACTTAGTAATCAAACTGCCTGCTAAAGGTGTACTTCGTAAATCAGCTTTCAATCCATATGCGAGAGCTACTCAGAATTACAACATTGTTGAGGACTTAGCTATTTCCCCTTCAGCAATGTCGGCTTTGGAAGTGCTGTAATCGTGCCCAGCACAGCGTAAATTACTTTTTTCTGCCATAGGAACTTTCGATATTAAGGATTCAAACCTAATATTCTTTGATTTAGAGAATAGTACACCCCGCCTACCTCATCAAATGGCTTTCCAGATTCCAGTATTAGTGAAAAACAGACCGATCTTTCGGACTGTGATTGATGAAGGGGCTTCTACGTGTATTATTTCGATCCAGTGTTGGAAATCGCTTGGTTCTCCTACACTTAATCAATATCCGAAAATTATAAAGGCTTTTGATGGCTGAGGGTTCCATCCTTTTGGTATTTTTCAAGATTTACCTATAGGGGTCGAAGGCAAAACCGTAAATCTAGATGTGGAGGTGGTTGATGCCCCTCTAGATTACAACCTTCTCCTAGGTCGTAGTTGGTCTTATGCTATGACTGCTGTTGTTTCATCGATCTTTCATCTTATCAAGTTTCCACATCAAGGAAAAATCATTACAATAGGCCATTTAACTTATTTCTCATCCGATCTAGCCTCTATAGAAACTATCCAGCACATCGGTAAAATGGATATACCTTACAAGGATGTCGGGGTAGGTTTGATTAAAGATTCTGGTTTACTAGGAAATTTTTCCTTTCCTCCTCCTAACATATCACCTCCTATTGCAAATATTCATATGATTTCATCGAATACCATTACATTTGATGATCGTTGGATTGTACCTTCTGATTCCGAGTTGGATTCATTTGATGGCGCGATTCCTTTGAGTCCCTTTGAAATTGCATATCAGGCTGTACAGTCACTTTCGAATCCTTTTTCAACCGAAATTGATCCAATGAATGGGATCCATGAGGAATCACTTTCTGTAGCTAGCTCAGCCACAACGACATTTCCCGATCTTGTTCATACTGATGAGAAAATTCGTGAACTTTTTTCTGTTGACGATTTACTATGGGAAGATCTACATCATCGATATTCATTTTTACCTGATCTGGATCATTTTGAAAATGATTTCTCTTCTATTTTTACTGCTGAATATGTCAAAGAACCACATAATCCATTGCAAAATCCTGATTCTGAGTTAAATTTGGAAAATAACTCTTGAATGATTCCTATTGACATTTTAGTTAAGCCAGGAATAATTGAAAACATTCATATAGGTGCTTGTTGTATGGACGATGAAATCCAAACTTATAAAGCCCTTTTTCAAGAATTCCGTGACGTGTTTGCTTGGTCATATGAGGAAATGCCAGGAATCGATCTGTCAATTGTTGTACATGAAATCAAGACTTACCCGGATGCCAAACCTGTCCGTCAATGTTTACGTCAAATACATCCAAGAAAAGCTGCTGCTATCAACGCCGAAGTTGAAAAATTTCTTTGTGCAGGTTTCATTTATCCAATTCCTTTAACCGATTGGGTATCGAATATTGTTCTTGTTAAAAAAAAACAAGGAACGATAAGAGTATGTATCGACTATAGGGATATTAATTGAGCTTGTGCTAAAGACAATTATCCAACCCCCTATATCGATCAAATCATTGATGATTGTGCCGACAGTGAAATTTTCACCTTTATGGATGGTTTTTCTGGTTACAATCAAATAAAAATACTCCCTACTGATCAACCAAAAACAACTTTCATTTTTCCATGGGGGACATTTACTTATTGCAAAGTACCTTTCGGATTAAAGAATGCTGGGGACAATTTTCAAAGGGCTATGTCTTATGAATTCCATGACATTAAGCACATTGTGAAGCCTTATCTTGATGATTTACCTTCTCATTCATTGCGTAGGGCTAACCATCTCAATCATTTACGAGCTATCTTTATGAGATGTAGGCATTATCGAATTCGGCTGAATCCACACAAATGTGTTTTTTGTGTAGAATCGGGTCGCTTACTGGGATTTGTTGTTTCGAAAGCAGGCATTCGCGTTTATCCGTCGAAGGTCGAAGCTATTGTCAATTTACCTCCTCCTTCGAATCTGCGCCAACTCTAAAGTTTGCAGGGGAAAGCAAACTTTTTAAGTCGTTTCATTCCTAACTACGCTGAGCTAACAAAGGGTTTTACTCAGTGGTTGAAGTAGAACATTCATTTCTTTTGGAATGAGATAGCTAATCGATCTTTTGATGCACTCAAACACGCGTTGACCCATCCACCGTTATTGCATCCTCCCAACTACAACCGGGACTATTTTTTGTACGTCGCCGCCTCTCATTCCACCATTGGGATGGTTTTAGTTCAGGAAGATGAATTCAACAATGAACATGTGATTTACTATCTTAGTCTAAATCTGCATCCGACTGAGATCAAATACATGCATGTGGAGAAATTGGCCTTGGCAGCTGTTCAAGCTGTCCAAAGATTTCGTCACTACATCTTATTACGCAAAACCACAATAATTTTTGACTGTAACCCTATGATGTACATCTTGACCAAAAAATTGCTAGGGGGCAAGTATTCCAAATGGATAGTTATCCTGCAGGAATTTGACTTGGAATTTGAAAAATCCAAGGCAAAGAAATCTTTGGTTTTTGTCGAACTGATGTGTGATTTCCCCTCTACTGATACTAAAACTATGGCAGAGCAGCCCATTGCAGAAAAATCCTGGTTTCTTATCAGTACTCTTGATCTATGGTATGGGGATATTATTGTTTATCTCCAAAACCAATATTTTCGGCCTGAAATCTCATGATCTCAGCAACGGAAAATACGTTTCCAATCCCAACAATACAATATTATTGGTGATACACTCTATCGTTGCGGAGCGGATTCTGTTTTTTGACGCTGTCATACTCATGAAGAAGCTGAAAAGGTTCTAAATGACTGCCATTCTGGAGCATGTGGTGGTCATATGTCTGGGTATGCCATAGCCCAAAAGATATTGCGCGCTAGTTATTTCTGTCCGTCGTTATTCAAATATTGTATCTATGCTGTCTAGAAATGCCACAATTGTCAGGTCTTTGATCGTAAAATGTGTGCACCACCCGCTCCTCTTCACCCTATAATTGCTGTCGGTCCTTTCACAAAGTGGGGTATTGACTTTATTACATGTAACCCTCACTCGGCCAGGGGGCATGCGTATGTTATCCTAGCGGTAGATTATTTTACTAAGTGGGCCGAGGCGATGCCTACATTTTCGGCAGATAGCAAGACTGCTGCAACTTTCATGTTCAATCATATAATTGCTAGATTCGGTGTTCCTCAAGCCATTATTACAGATCATGGAAGCCATTTTCGAAATATCATGATGACTGAACTAACAGATCAACTTGGCCTGCGCCACGATAGTTCTACTCCATATTACCCGAAGGCTAATGTTCTGGTTGAAGCTATCAATAAAGTTTTATTTACTATGATCAAACGAATTATTGGTATCCATAAGTTGAATTGGCATTCCATGTTATTTTCAGCACTTTGGGCATATCAGACCTCAGTAAAAACATCAACTGGTTTCATTCCCTTTCAACTGGTTTACGGTTTGGAAGCAGTGTTGCCTATTGAATGCGAAATTCCGTCATTGAAATTAGCCATAGAATTACTCCCAGCTACATCTGAAGGGGAGAAGCGTTTTTTGTACTTGGCTCAGCTAGATGAGAATCGACGAAATGCTGCATTAGCAAACGAAGCTCATGTCAAACTAATAAAAGCTCAGTACAATAGAAATGTTACTCCTCGTAAATTTTCAGAAGGAGACCTAGTTTAGTGTACGATCAAGCCAACGATAAGCTAGGGGCTGGAAAATTTGTGCCTATGTGGCATGGTCCTTTCATTGTTAAACGAAAGTTGGCAAAAGGGGCCTATGAGCTGATAGATTTCGACGGTGTCTCTTTATATAAACCCAGAAATGGGCTTTATCTGAAGAGATATTATGCTTAAACTTGGTGTGGAGATTTTTGATTAGATTATATTCTTTACTGTTGGTGTGTCTTATATTAGAAAAGTGTGCCTAAGTTAGAGTGTGTTCTTATCACTATTCCTGCTTATCTGAGTTTTACTCTTGATATTGTAGATGCAGACGTCTCTTCAAACCTACATTGGTTTTGCTGATGGTGCTTGTCGTAGTACACAGAACATTTCTTTCGCAGCTTGGGTTATCTATTCACCCTTTGACGAGTTAGTATCCATGCATGGGGTAAGCCTCGGTTAAACAACGAATAACATTGCATATTATAGTGCAGTGATTGAGTTATTATTTGATTCCATATCGTTTGGAATTTGGAGTTTGATTGTTAGGTTGGATTATGAACTTCTTGTATTATAGCTTAACATGGTTTATGCAATTAGAAATCCAGTGTTATTATGGTTATTTTTAAGAGTTCGTCTCTTGGAACGTGAATTTGATTACATTGAATATCATCATATTCAAAGACATTTAAATACTTTAGCAGATGCAGTTGCTTCTAGTATGATAAATAGACATTTGCAATAATCAAAACAGTAAATTAAACAACATTCGATAACATGTACACAGATAGCTGGTAATAGTGATATATCATAGCATAGAAATTTGTTTTCAAAATATACATCGTCTTCGATCATAGGTTGAAATACACCTTATGATCGGAAAAATGATAATACTAAAGGTAAAAAATGATGCGAGTCTACAAAACGATCATCCTATCCCTGATGATGATCACAATAAGAGACCACTGCTCGGGCCACCCTACATAGGAACCGCCTAAAAGGTCTTGGCACACCAATCACATATCTCTGTAATCTGAGCGGAATATCATCTATGTCGGTCTCTGGAATGTCTAGAGTCAGGCGCTCTAGGTGATGTTCTAATTTAGATAGGATCTCTGCTGATTGGCCTTCTGGGACTGGTGCGGCTGCAGCTAGATGCCTCCTTTCATAAGGCTGGAGATGGGTTGGTCGCTGTGGGGCCACTTCTGCATTTAAACTTTTGATTATTAATTTTGGGACGATTAAAATACAAAAAAATTAGAACTCAGAAATTGTTGAAAATGATTTTTACCTGATTCATCCCACTATTCCCTTGCTGGGAGAGCCATCTCTCGGTCGCTGCGGAAATCTATCCCAGCGTATGGAAAGTCCTCTATAACAAAAAGTTGGCGTTCCAGCCAACGAAAATATGAATAAGAAAATCGAACAACTTCGATGTCCTCAGAATGACGGGCCATCAATGCAACCCAACGACCCATCCTAGGTTCTCGAGGTCAACCAGCAGCAACGAGAATGTTCTGCAGAGCTAACATGGGGATCCTCTCTAGAGAAAAGGTGAATAAAATGGATCCATATCCAAATTTGTTGAGTTTTCCATTCTTTGCTCTAGTTAGTTGGCCTTTTAAATTGGCCAACACAGCTTCGCACTAGTTGAAAATGGTGCCTCGAAAACAGTCTACAACAATGCGCATTTGGGAACCGGTAGCCACATGAAACGCTGCGCTCTCGCACAGTCTGGTGACAATAAATGAAATAAATTTAAGCTTGGGACGGATGATAGTTTTTATGTCAATCCGTTTGTCCCGGGGGTTTTCCTGATCATCATAAAACTCTAGTTGAAGACTAGCGACAGACTGGCCACCTGGCCTAGTCTCAAACAGAGAAATTTGTTCGCCCCTCTTGGAAAAACTAGTCAAAAAATAGATATCCTCCAGCTCAATTTCGAGCCAGTGGCCGCCAATAAAAAAACATTGGTCCTGTACATTCCATCTGTTTACCAGCCACGTCAGGAGGTCTACCTGTGCCCTCATGCCCTGAATGGCCCAGAATTTATACAAACCACATGCTCTCAATGCCTGCATTGTAGGAAAATGATTCATTGCAGCATCATCTACATCTTCATGCTTGCATTCTCTCCAAACAAGCATCTTGTATGTCCTACAATGCATAAAAAGACATATTAGAACAAGATTTTTTGAAAATTTTTGGGCGGAATTTAAGAAATCTGAGTTTGAAATTTCATTACGCGGGGTCCACACCTGACGTTCATACACAGTGCGTAGGTATGCACGGGTGCGGACCCATGACTTTTTTCCATGTAGAAAAAGGTCGGGGTCCGCAGGGCTTGCGTGTTGCACCTGCGGAACCCCACGAGCGATTTTTTCAACTTATTTTTCCTTAAAAAATGAAATCTAAAGCCTAAAAAAGAAATGTAAACAGGTGAAATGCAAGATAAGGAGGTCGTGGTTTACCTGGAGCTGACAGTTCTCGATTTCGCCGGACGGATTTTCCAGAATCTTCGTAGGAAAGTTTTTACCCAAAAGCTCTCACTTTTCACTCTGAACAAAAATGGTAAAAATGAAGTTAAAAAAGTCCTTTTTATAAGTTTTTTCGAATAAATAAATTTTTAATTTGTTTATTTTTCACTTTAAAAAGGTTATTTTTGAAAGCATTTTTATTTATCTTAAACAGGTATGTGTAATGTTTCGAGTTTTTGTGCAGAAAATTGGATTTTTTGGGAAAATTGATCGTTTTTCAACGAAGAACATACTTTTATCACTTTTTCATACTCTTTCAAAAATTTATGAAAAAGCTAAAACTTGGAGTCCTCTTTTAAGCTCTTTTCAGACTCTCAAAAATTAAAAAGATTTCCGAGTACTTGATTATTCAAACTCGTTAAAATAAATGAATGATCGTCCTTTTAGTATAATTTTACCCCTTTTACGGACTGAAATGGACTATTTACAAAAAAGATATATGTTGACTAAATACGGTCAATAGAGTTCTCTCTCACATTATTTTATCCTTTTTCGGGCTCGAGAGACTAAATTTATGAAAAAGTACACCCATGGAGTCTTCTTAAGTTTTTTCTTCTGACTCCCTAAAATTGAAAAAACACCGAGTTTCTCCTATAATGGACTCGTTAAAATTTAATAGTAACGGACCTGTTCAATTTTAAACAGGAACGAACTACTCCTTCTTAGCGTTTGAATCTTAAACTAAGTTGGAATCATCCGAAGGATGAGATTATAAATGAGCAAATGTTATCCTCCTCAAGCTTGTCAAAAATAAAGAGGTACTTGCTAGAAATGGTGGGGGAAAAGAGAGAAAAATGAGCCTGTTTGTTGTATTTCGATTTTTAGAAAAGCCGTTAACCACTCTTGAACATGACACTTTTGTTCACCTGGGTTGGGAAAATCCTTTGCTTAACAATTAATCAAACCATATTGAAAGTCTTCAGCCAGTTTCTGGGTATTAGCTTTGGGTCAATTGTCACCAAACCATCTGCAGTGTCGTTATGTGTTCAAGAGGACAGTTCAAATAAACCATTCATATGAAAAATATCTGTCATCCATTTTGACCATCCATGAGTCAGTCCTTGCCAATATATTTCTTCAAAACTTGATCTATGATTTCGTGTTGTGGGCTTGCCTACAACGAATCACTTTCTATCGATGACAGCTCATTATCTAGGAAGTTGATCTAGAAATCATCAGTACTTTGGAATTTTCATGCCTCAATGGCAGGTTTCTCGCCTTTGATGACAGGTTGCATCATTGACCTTCGATCGAATGATTCCGTGACATGTTCGACTTCAACTCATTCATTCACATTTTATGGATTGTACTGAGTAATTTGAGAGCCATTGACATTACTGGTGGTTACTCTCACACTTGTTAACAATATACATAATTGACTGGTAATCAAGTGGTTTCTACCATGTTCGACTTCGACACATTCATTCACATGGATAGAATCGTACTAGTTCGGGAAGTGGAAATCAAGACCTTGGATCTCGTTTCTACCATCCAGGCTGCGAAGAATTTTGTTATTCATTTATATAGTGGAATATTCATAAACAGATGGTTGCATCCATACTGTGTCTACACATGTCTATACTGTTGATGTATTGAAAATCATTCCTATATCAGAACAGTTTAAATCAGTTTCTAGTTAGTTTTGATCTGAGTATGGGAATGCCTACCTCAGCGATGATATATTTACATTTATATATTTTGCATTGAATGTTTTTACAAGTTCCGACTGGGGTGTCCACAGGATGATCCTTGAAATGATAAAGTACTGCACTCTTCATATATGATAGATTTCAGCTTCATCTATTCCAGAATTTGCACTTTAGGGGGTAATCTGTTGCACTGAAAATTGTCACATTGACATTCTGCTATCCGTATGAGCTCATTATCACTCATAATTCCTCCTGGTATCGCACTTTCTCTGTATCTTGCCTACGGTCCCGCACCTAATGTTCATGACTCCTGTGTACCTGAATGCACTTTCTCTGTGTTATGGGTGCGGACCCCTGTAAAAGATTAAAAAGGTGAAAGTAAACTCAAAAATCTCACTTTCAGTAGTTTCTAGAAGCCTCTGGAAAGAATATTGCGGTGGTAGAACTGCGCTTTTGAGGTTCATGTATCCCTTACCTTAAGGAGCTAACCCCTTGATGTGAGGAGCTTATCCCTTTGAAGGAGGATTCTATCCCTTCATAGTTGGAACTGAAACCTCCTCTTTTGCACTATAAAAAGAGGCATTGGGTAGCCTCAAGGGGAGTTCAAGCTTTAGAATTATTTGAGGTTAAGTGTTGTTGGGATTTAGACTCATTTAACTGAGATTTTGTGAGGAAAGATCACATACCTCTATCTGTCTCGGTTGGAAGAGTGCAAGGCTTGTTAGAGTAGAGGAGATTCCTACTTCGGACCCCGGGAAGGCCTGTTCAACATCAAGGCTAAGGTTGTAAGGTTTTCTTTATTCAAAGTTAATACAAATGAATTCATTTTTCTCAATAAGTTGTTAATTAACTGTTTATTTCATGGATTCCTTGATCACCATGATAGGCATGATTTATAATATTTACTATACAAGTGCTATTTAATGTTTGCTTGTTTGTGACTGCAGGTTTATAAAGATAACTCCTTCAAGTGACCGAGGGAAAACAACTTTTAACAAGCATTGGATCTACGGTAAGTCCTTAACACCTTTATAGTATTCTTTTGTAAATCGCATATGTCTAGAGAAAGATATTTTTATTTGGCTGTTTGTTGCTAGATTAACTTTTGGTACTAGGGAGATCGATCTTGTCCACAAGATTGATTTATCCGGTCAACACACCTTTGGCTCCTGCAATGTAGGTGGGCTGAATAAATGAACATGGTAGAAAAAATAGCCTACCCCACACTTCCCTCCTCTCCACTTATGATAAGTGTAGAGTGTCTACTGATCTTGGGCTGTAATAAAGTTGCCCTCAAGTGGCAAGAAAGAGACTAGACCTCCAAAGATCTCCTCTCCAACGTTGTGAATCAAGCTAGCCCAAACCATCCCATATGTGATGGATAGTGTTTGGTCAATTTAGTGTGTCCTAAATTGCTGCATTTAATTTGTCAATCCGGGAATCGTAAGCTGATGAAGTGCGGCGCACTATATGTGCAAGATAACCTATTTCTTAACTTTTTGTCGTTTTTGGTTTTTCTAAGGTGAAATAAAAATTCTAAGATGAAAACAAGTTTGGTTATATTTGTTCAAGGAAGTGATATCCCCTATAATGATTTACCAACTTGAAACTTTAAAAAGCAAATTGAAAATTACAATGACAAGACTTGAAAGAAAGTAAAAGTGTACTGCTGAAATGAAAAGGTGTTGCTAATCTAATGAATCAAAACAGTAAACTAGTGAACATGAAAACCAAACTATTCTTGCTGCCAACTAAACACAAAAGAAACTATGCTTATGGAAATTCAAAATTGCAACAAAATAAATCTAAATCAGATTACATCAATTCATTTTCTGACCCTTCATCATTAGACCAGCTATGACTTGCGGAAGTAATCATAAACAACTTCTGTAACTGATTATTTAATTTGCAGAAAGTAAACTAATACTAAACCATACACACATAATTCAATCCCTCGCCATCAGTCCAGCTGTGGCTTTCGGAGGCAACTGAAGATGTCATATATGATTTAATATATCTAAATTTGCAGAAAAGGAACTAATACTAAACTACACATTTCATAATGCAGTCCCTCACCATCAGTCCAGCTGTGGCTTTCGGAGGCAACTGAAGACGCTATGAGCAGCTTAATATATTTAAGTTTAACTACTGAATCAGATAAGCAAAAATGAAATGTACAAAGCAAGACCGAAGTTAAACAAAAGCTATGAAAAGCAAACTAGCAGCAGAACAATGTTAGTTTCATGTCATTAGTCAAAATGCTATAAAAATGCCCGGGCTGTCTACCTAAAACCTGCACAAGAAAACTGATAAGTGATTAACAATCATAAAAACATGAAAGACAGAAATGAAATGGAAATTATGGAAATGTATAAACAGAAATGAAACAACTACAAAGTATGAACATATGATGGATTATGATACAATGACTTTTAAAGAAATGAAATGAGAAATATACACTAATACACAAAACCTTAGCTGAGCAGGGGCCCTCTACACAGCCTTGGTAACGATCCTCAAACACGAATTAAGTTGAAAAACAGAGTCTTCTCACATTAAAAAGCAGTTCATTACAGAATGGTAGTGTTACGGCTCAAGAGCAGCGTAATCACTACAAAGCAGACTAAAAGATAACAGAGTTTATTCACGAACATCCACTATCAACTAACAACTAACAACTAACTTTATGTGCGTATGAAAACGCTCTATATATAACAATAAACTGTAACTGTCTCCTAAAGTTCATGATGGCAGAGAGCACGTAGACCACTACGCCCACGGATATAGGAGTATGGCCGTGTTGGAAAGTGAATCTACGGAAGGTGGATGCTTGAATTCAACTCCAGAGCTCTTCACAGATGTCGATTTAACCTCCGCAAGCTTAGAAACGGCCGTATGGATGTTTATGTGCCACGAAACAGAGTCCGGCCGACATGAAACTCCATAGTTGACCTCCACGTGGACGCCTTTGACCGCGGCTTCTTTGGACGAGTTTGCTTGAACCAATAGGACATGAACCATGTCCACGTCATTCCTAGCCTACCCATGTGGCTCGTTTCCCTTGTAGACACCTGTAGCATAGATTTCCACAAAATAGCTGCGGAAAGTTGCAGCAGCTGCGGAAAGTTGCAAGATTCCGCAGCTGAATGAAAAAAATCTAGATCAAATAGAAAACACAAAAACATAATTAAAAACCATGTTAGATACCCTTTTGCACATGATATTGACAATTTGGGAGGTTTAGGTGAGTGAAAAAGGTATGGAAAAGTGTATGGAAAAGATGCAAATTCGGGACTCAACAGATAGGAAATCATCACCATATGGCATCCAATCAATCCCATGGCCCACCTCATGAAAAATCAAGTGTCTTATTGTAGTGGCCATATCATCTCCCATGCTCCCCTTGGAACATGTAATGCAAAAAGTGTGGGAAATCTCTTCCCCCAAAGGCACATCCAGCCAATGTGTCTCTCCCCAAATCATGCTCCCAATAAAAATAAGAGCAACATCAGAAAATGAAATCATGATTAGCATCAAAATGAGAGAAATACTGAAGGTTTCATGTGGTGCTGGAAGGTACCAATAATTTCCCAAGTGGTCACAATGCAATTTTCCTAACTGTTGTTTTAGAAAATAACACGGCAAGTTGTTTCTTAACAAATTGCTAGTTGTATGTGTCATCACATCTACTAATGAATAGTAAATGGCTAGGTGTACCAAATGAACATACAAGGAATAAAAAAACAATTTCCCAAGGCCATACAAAAGGTGGCTGTCTCCATCATATACTTTGGCCCAAAATTGACCATGGAGCCCCAAGAGAAGTTTGCCCTCTTGTGGAGCAATGCATGTATAGAAATGGTAAGAGTATGCAAATACTGTGTTAGACAATCAATAAATGCAAAAACAAGATTCTTACCATGTACTAGAAGTAAGAAGATGTATGGATCCATAAATAAGTCCTCCATAATGGTATGACATAATCCCATGAAGAGAAAGGAACCATGTGCTGCGTGAAGATCCTCCTTCTTATACTTGGAAATCCAAGTTAAGAAGATCATATCTCTGTAATAGATGTTTCCATCCACTACTCCATCACTCTCACCTCCTCCTTGTCCACCAAGTGCATCAAATGTGAAGTGATCCTGGGGAAACTCCATCAATAAGTCTAAGCTCCAAAGTGACAACGCTGTTGGCCTATGCAAATAGGCTCCTGCCAACTCATAGCTCCATTATTTCACATGCTCCTTGTAAAAGGCATCTCCCACAATGCTGCTATATATAAGAAGTTCCTTCCAAAGTGGAAGTACCTCCCGATCATCCAGGGATAAGGAGTAGCCCCTTTGCACCATGATAGTGCCATCTCCTACTCCTGGAACATCATGCAAAGTATGAGAGAAAATATGCCCCTGCTCTCCCAAGAAAAACCAAAGCAACAATTTTTTTTGCTACCTCATCATACCTCCATCATACAAATCATGTGGTGAAAACATAATGATTGATATGAAGAATGTCTTATCAACACAATGCATCCATACTCCTTGCTGCCCTATGATGCAAGTATCCTGCCAGTCTTCTTCCACCCACATACCCTTTGAAAGAGGATATGTCCCATGATGGCCAAACTCTTTCAAGAGTAGCCAATGCAACCAAGCCTCCTGCTGCCTGGTGTCATATATTTGTGAGTAGCTTTCCAACTTCTTACTCACTATCCACACCCATTCATCCAAATGTGGGTGCCTCCCATCATGCTCTAATTTGGCACCCTTCCAATGAAGACTACCACCCTCCCAATTCAGATTTCTCCTTTTGCATTTCATGGGATGTTGAAATGCAACTCCTTGGAGATCTCCTAGAGAATATCTCACACCCCTAACCATCTTGAATCCATAAAGATCCAAGTGTGTTGGAGGAAAAACCTCCTCACTGCTGCTTAATGACAACGTTGTTAATCTCTCCAATGATGTAATGGTTGTCTCATACTCCAACTCAAGGATGAACATATGGTTTTGTATGAGTTTGTTTTGGAAAATATTCATCCTCTCCTCCAAGTTTTCAAACCCCAACCTCAAGTGTTGTATGAAAATCAATAATGGAACATGAGGATGATGGTTCACCCCGTCCTTAAACCATTCAAGTTTGCACAACACAGTGCAATTCTCTTGTTCTACATAAGCAGTGTGCAATGGTGTATATCCCTCCATAACATTTTCTAAAATGATAAGAGATGGAAACTTGGGCATACCTTGGTGAAATTTGGAAGTATCTTGTATGGTTGTAAGAGTTCCTTCCTCCAATGTGTTGGCTCCCCCAACTGCTGATGTTAAAGGCTGCTCCTCCAAGGTTGTGACAATGCTGGTACAAGTCTCCTCCAATGATGGTGAGGGCTTCTCCTCCTCTGATTTCCCCTTGCCAAATTTTCTGATCAACCTTTGAGTAAACTCAACAAAAGTAATCACTATTGCATGGCTCAAATGTCTAAACCACCAAATATGTGCTTCACCCTCAAGGTGTAGCGCTGCAATCTCTACAACCTCTCTTTCTACCACTGGATGTAGTAGGAAGAATGCATCTAGTTTCCTTGCCCAAGCCTTTGCTATAGATGATCCATCAAAAGTAGACAATAGAAATCTATTGCCTTTGATTCTCCCTTTGCTGCAAGGTCTTCTTTCTTCCTCCAATTGAATGAGCTGAGGTAAAGCTAGAGTCTCCTTGAAGGCTCTAGGTTTAGATTTTTACTCAGCAAGGTATTCACTTAGAATCTCATGATCCAAGTGTCCTCCATCTCTATGCAATTTGTCCTCTTTCTCAAAAGGGAAGGGCATAGTTCTACTGCTTCTTTCTTCTCTTCTTTGCTTAGCCTCCTTGTTGAGGTCCTTCCTACTTCTGAAAAGAGATGAGATAAAACTCATTCTCTCCATAATTCTAACATTATTCTTTGTCTTCTTATTCTCTTGATAACATAATGGCTAAAATCCACAGGCTGAGCCAAGATTATGCTTCGATACCACTGTAATATCTCAAAATGGGGATGCAACAATATATGAACACAAAAATGGAAATAGAAGTGAATAAAATCATACCAAAATGTATGGAAACCATGGAGCCATTTTATTATGTAAATCATCAGCAAATAAGTGCAATACAACTCAAATAATCAAAGTAAACAAGCCTCAAGAGAACATGTACATGGAAAATGAAGATCACTGCTACATAGAAAATACCCAAGGCTATAACATCACAGTTTTATTAGAGACAACTGCTACTAGAGTATGTAAATACATGGATATGGAAATATACAGCTCATAAAATGTTTGGAGTGATGATCTAAGCTCCCAAACACAATTTCAATACAATCCTGGAAGGATTGGCTGAAATATGCAAAAATGCAAAAATGCTGGAGTTGCATTCCTAGGACCGAGTAACAGCTGCAACTCAAGAATTGGATGGATATGAATGAAGATAAAAAATTATATGAATGAAACTCCTCCAATGGATCTTTCAAGTGAATGTCTGATCCTAACACTAAAGATCTCACCCTCTAATAATCACTGCAAACCCTCACTGCAAATACTCACTGAAAATAATGCAGTCAAGGAGAGGGACTGTGATGTAGGAGATAGAAACTGTGTTGGACAAGTGCCAAGATATGAAATCTTCTCCAAGGGCTTCCTCACTAATCTCCCAAAGTAAATAAGGCTTCCTCCTTTGAAAAATAAGCTCCGAAAGTGGTGTTGTGAAACCTCCACTATAACACCCTGCAACACAACGTTATATTGCTGTAGAAATGACGCTGTAACTGAAGGAGGTGGCTTGGCTTGAAGCCTAAATGTGGAGAAATGAAGAGCAAGCTCCTCCAAGAGGCCTCCCTTGAAAGGAGAAGGAATTCCTAAACAGGAATGCCTTGTGCTAAGCAACACAACAATCTCAACTAAACAGCTGAAGAAAGCACAATAGTCTAACAGACCACAAATCCAATAATCAATTTCATGTCTTCCTATGGCTGCCTTGCCCTCCTTTTATACAAATGGAAGCCCTCTCATCTTGTGTCTCACTCATTTGGGTTTCCTCAACCAAGGAATCTTCCTCCCACTATCACTGCACTGTCTCCATAGATGATCTCCACCTCTTATCCCAGCGCTGTTGACTTGGTCAAACTTGACCTTGTCCAGATGCAAATGCCCCTTTTCACACATGAGGGTGTGAAATCGAAATCCTATGATGAACCATTTTCACATTATGAGGGATTTTATTCCTATTTCTGAAATGTATGGGCCTCCTTACCCATTTATTCATCTCCTAGGTGTAAACAACAAAAATCAACATTCCAATTAGCTGCATGATAATTTTGGAATATTATAGGGAGTGGCCATGTTCAAAAAAATTTGTGGCCCAAAGTTGGCCATGAAGTTTTTAAGGAAGAATGATCCTTCTTGGAGAAATGGCCTGCACATATATGGTTAAGGAATGCACATATTCATTATATATCATTATGCAACCAAACATGATCCTTACCATATGCTTTGCTCATACAGATGGAGCGGTTCATAGATAAATCCCCTCTCATTCCCAAGGAGGGAAAATGTGGCTATGATAACTCCCCCAAAGAGTTATGTATCTCCTCCATCTCCACATGATCCATGCATATCCTCAAATGTTGATATATCTCTTCTTCAAAGTCTTCCCAAGTGTACCCCTCCATGATGGTGTGGTATGATCTCATAGAATAAGTGTGGCTGAAGAGAAATTATTCATGAGATGCTTGTAGTAACTTCTCCTTGAGCTTGGAAGCTCTAGATAAGAAGATCCTATAATCATAGTAGATGACCTCGTCTCTACCTCAATATCCTCCATTGGAAAACTAGTCATCAAGTATCATGCATGTAAAGAGATCCTTGGAGTATTCCAACAATAGCTGGGATCTCCAATAAGGATCCAAACTCTCTAAGATAGCACTGTTGATATATACTATGTAGTTCCTATCATGTGGTTGCCTTCTTCCTTGACATCTCCTATGCCAAAGTCAAGCATCGGTATGCTGCTAACATGTTCCTGCTGCCCCTCCCGTAGCTGGTCATGCTCAAGTGAAGGTTGAAGCTTTTGGAGGTTAGTCTCCCCTAGGAAGCTATCACCTCTCCAAAATATCCCAAGTTTGGAAAATTCATGCATGAGTGGTGTTAGCCACCTATAAATTTTTATATACCAAGAGGTGGCTAGACTTTGTCTTCAAGACTTCAAGAGGTAGTTTCCTTTGAAAACCTATCATCTTTTTGAAGTCTTATGATGTTCTTTATCCTGTGAATTAATCTTCACTACTGTTTCACTACAAGTCCTCAAGTACCTGCTGTTTACTAAAATAAAAAATGCTTTTAAGGCTCCATTCTTCATTCATTCACTTCACCATTTTACTCTTATGAGATTCCATTTTTCACCCTTAAAACCATTTCCAAATTTCCTCTAAAGACTTTCGTTTTAACCTCTAAATCATCCTAAAACCCTTTTTAAACCATATATTTCCCTTTATCTGGTTAAAAAAACCCTTATCTCACCTATTGGAACCCTTATTTGGCTTTAAAAACATTAAGACTAAAGACAGTTGAACAGTTATTACAAACAAAGGAAGATATTTCAAACTATCAGTAAAGTTATTGAAAAGATAAGAAAATGCTTGAAAGTCAATATTTTCACCCACTAAGCCTAAAAAGCAGAAAACAGAGTTAATAAAACAGAGTTAGAATTAAATGAATTCCTTCCTTATGCCTTGCATGGTTTTCAAGGCTAGGAGTTGCATTTAGTATATATTTAATTACACTTCAACCCTAGGAACTCTTCCACCTCATCATTTTCTTATAAAATCTCCTTGAGGAGCACATTGTAAAGGGTTGGTTGGTCACTAGTTGTAACACTGGAACTATCTGAAATAATACATATTCTGTTGAAGTTGAAGAAGAAATTGAAGTCTTAGAAGCTGGATTATGTTTTGACATGATTTTTCTTGAGAAGGCTCTATCATTGGATCCCTGAGCTTGGCTATTGATGATGTATTCTAAACTGTGTGCTATCTTTCCTGTTTTCATTATGTTTCATAAATTCTTACTACAGTAGGATGAAAAGTTTAGGCTAAGAAATGACTCCTGGAAGCACCTTAGACCTGTTTATCCTTCACTATTTTATGTTTTCTTATGCTAAGGCATTCTAGAGTCTTTAATAATTCCCCTGAACCCTTATGCTTGTTTATTTCTCAAATATTTCAAATAGTTGGTTCCAACATGAGTTATGGTTTTCCCTGCTTGTCTGCTGCCACTTGAAAACTGTTTTTGAAGTCTCCCTTTGAAGTACCATTGTTTATAGTTAGCCAAGGAGGTCTGTTTTGATCATACCCTTTGTCCCTGCTTGAACAATTGTTTTAAAGGTCTTTATAGTTGTGATCATAGATGTGTTAGGTGTTCCCTCTTCTATGACTGCAATTATTAGTGAATCTTTCATGTTTTCTAATTCCTTTAAAATAAAGTCTTTGAGGAAATAGGGTGTTCCCCGAATCTTAGATTTCATTTTGAAATTTTTCTTGAAGTCATTATTTTCTTAAAGTGTGGTTTGTAGAATTCATGGTTATCCCTGTATATCAAATACCTTTTTATTGTTCAAGTTATGTTTTTAAGTTCCCTTTATTGAGAATTAAACTTCTCTTTTCAAAATCATTGATGTCCATCTCATTCACAAAAACTAAAGGATCCTGTGGCCAAGTTAGATTTTCCCTTTGATATCCCATATCCATTTATGAGCTTGTTATTTACTTCTTCTTGATTCCATTTCCCAATGAACCTGACACTTCTTCTTTCTATCTATACTACCTAGACCTTTCATGTTCTGCTGTACCAATTCAACCAAAAAAACAAACCAAGCAAACACTTGCACTTAATAACTAGTCTAAAATCAATACTTAAAAGAAAACAAGATATATCTTTGCAAAATATTTGAGAGATCCCTCTTTGAGAACAAGAGGACTAGATCCTGGAACTCTAAATATTGGTTCTGATGTTGTCTTGTCTTTTGGTTAGCCAATCTATCAAAACTCAGGAACCCCAACAAGTGGCCACCCTCCTCTACAAAATGGGGAAGATTCCTCCCTATGTGGAAGTATCCTCCTATCCTCTACTGCCATGGAGTGGTCTCCTTGCACCATGATGGTGCCATCCTCCATCTCAAAAACTCTTCTCCCAGCGTAGAATAGTTGATGAGAGTGGGTAATGGTGATAGGGGGAGAATGTCTCCCTCCTCCTTGAGTCTACCCAAGACTCTCAGCGCTGTGTCAAGTCCTCCCAAGGTCCTCACCCCTCTGGGATCAATGAGTGGTGAAACCAAATGTGAAGCATCTCTCATCATCTCCTGATCTAGTGGTCTCCCAGGTGGAATGCCTCCATGCAATAAGACATCAATATCAAGAGTAGACTGCATATATGAATGGAAAAATTTGTCCTTGCCCTTACTACGCAAATCAGTTTTCCTATTCTATGCATCACCCTCCTAAAATAGATAGGGGTGTGTGCTCCTAATAATATGATGCTGGTCATCCTCCATACCTTCTCCTTTCATCTGCAAGGTCTCACAATCTATCAATAATGGCACATGCTATTCATAGATTGTGCCTTGATCTCCACATATGAGATCATTTGGAACTCCTTGTGAACATACAAGAATTCCTCTTGTTGGAGCAAGTGCTCCATCTTCCTCTTCATGAGGTGCTAGATATGCTCTGGATATGACAACGATGTTGCCTCCAGCCTTCTCTTCCTCTTCAATATGAATGAGAGTCATCTTTTCAATAAGAGGATCCTCTTTTGAAAAAGGGATCTCCATGCCCTATTTTCTAGGAGCATGAGATAGAGATCTTGCATCTAGAAAGGTATTATGCAAGATGTTAGCCTCTTCAATAGTTTTCTGAAGTGGAGTTGGGTTTATAGATCCTTCCAACCCATGCAAAGGTTTTATTTGTTTTGGTTTGTTTAGCTCCACCAAAGGTATCAAACCTTTCCACTATTCTCCTAGTGAACTTTTCATAAGTAGAGGTATTTGCATTTTTTAATGAAAAAGATTCAAACAACCACCAAGCATAAGCCTTACCTTCAAAATGCAGTGCTGATAATTTGATGGCTTCATTCTCTGAAAATTGGTGTTGCTACAAATAGGTGTCTAGCTCCTCCACCCAAGCCCTAGCTGAACATTTAGGTGAACCATCAAAAGTAGATAGAAATAATATACCCACATTATGCTACTTGCTCCTTCTGCTTCTTTCCTCCTTGATCTTGAAAAACCCTTGGAAGTTTAGGTGATATTTTAACCTCTTAGATTGAGATTCGTACTCTTGCAAATAATCACCAAGAGTCTCCTTCTTTGGCACTTCTTCTCCCTCCATCTCTCTTACAGTAAATCTGGGCATAAGACTGCGCTGTGAATCATAATATGTGGCTGAATACTCACACCCATCATGCAAAAATCTAGAGCTTGCTTCATATTTGAACCCCCTTGGATATTCCCTACACATCTCCCTTCTCATCTTCTTGATATATCCCTTGATGCTCTGCATAGTTTGAAAAAGAAGCCTTGAGAGCTCCTATACCTCTCTTCCTTCAAATAATGGAGTCATGTATTTTTTTTTCTTTTTTCTGTACATCTCCTCTTCTTGTGAGAAGCTTCTCCTTATGGTAACATATTGGTTGAATGCACAGGCTGAGCCAAGATTATGCTCTGATACCACTGTAATATTCCCAAATGGGAAAAGCAATAATATAGCTCATAAAATGAAAGCAACAACAATTATTTAACACATGAAACCACGAGACAAATATAGGGCCATATTATTGATCATACATGCAGCAAATAAGTACAAAAAAGTTGAGGCACATACCATAGAACATGATCACACAAGCCTCCAATACATAAACACTCTCAAAAGTGAGATGATGCTGCAATACAAAATGTCATAGAGATGCTACAACATAGTAATATTGGGTATAACTATAGCTGGAGATGATACAATGGTGTAAAAATACTGATATAGGCCCCAATAGAATCTAAAGATACAAACCCAGTCAATAGATCATCTTTCCAAGACAACCCAAGAGGGTTTCCGGAAAATGCACACAATGTGCCAATGTAAGCTGCAGCCTTAGGGTTGAAGATATGCTGCAACAACTAAAATGAGAAGATATGGACGAAGCTAGTGTAGAAACCTACAGATCTTCTCCAATAGATCCTCTGGATGAAATAATGGCTCCTCCACTGAAGAGATCACCTCCCAAAAAAACCACTGCAACTCCTCCCCAAAATAACACAAATCTAGGCTGAAACTGTGCTGTAGGGGATAAATTATCCTTAGCCTACTGCTAAATGTGTCAATAAAGCTCAAGGTGCTTCTTTACAGGCCTCCCAATGGATGGAAACCTTCCTCCATTGCAAAACTAGCTCTGAAGACACCCGATCTAATTCTCCATTGTTGCACCTTGCAACACAACACAATATCCTACAAAAAATGCGCTGATGAAGAAATTTGTAGCTTGGCCCTAAGCCTGAGTGTGGAAATGAAGTGAAATTCTCCTCCAAGAGGCCTCTCAAGGAAAGAGATGGGATTCCTGCTCGAGAACACCCGGTGCTAAACAGCACAACAAGCTCAACTAAATAGTCGAAGAATGCAAGAAGTCTAAACATACCACATACAAAATAATAATCCAAAAAAATAACCCCATATGGCTGCCATCCTCTTCCTTATATAGATTATGAGCTTCCTTGCCCTTATCTCCAATCAATTAGGTCATTTCCTCCATGAAATCCATCTCCCTCCAAAACTGCGTTATTCCTCATTTAATGTCCACTCCTCCATAACAGCGCTGTTGACTTGGTCAAAGTTGACCTGTTTAACATGAACCAACCCCTGTTCATACTCAAAGGTGATTTATTTAGCTTCTTAGAAGGTATCCTTTCACACTTGAAGTGTTTTTATTGCTGCTAAGGAGATTTATGGGCCTCCCCACCCATTTATTCACCTACCTAGTGACAAAATGGTCCATAATATTCCATTTAGCTAAAAGCTAAATTTTAAGAATATTACAAAGTTGCAGGAACAACAATATGAACCAACTGTTATAACCACCCTACAAGTTCCTAGAGACTTGGGGGTGGAAAGGTTAGAGGTTTAATGTAGAGGTATTTGGGCCTTCACCTTTACCAAAATGTGCTTGAAAACTCAATTTTTAGTTGGCTAACAATTAAATTTCAGATTTTTGGGTGAATTATCAATGTTTTTATATGCCTAGAGTTTTTCTTAGTATGCTATGCCTAGTTAGTATTATTTTGGAAGTTTAGAAATAATGTTTAAATATATATTTCAAAATTGTAAATCTAATTATATATTGCACATTAGAATTAGGATATTGTCTTTTATTATAGAGAATAACTTTTATGGATATTTTATATAGAGATAATTTTATGACGATTTTTTTACTACTGTTTTTTTAAACAAAAATTTTAATTAGATAATATGTAAAAACATATCTTCAATTATCAAAGTTTTATTTTTATTTTATAATTTATCATATTTTTGTTAATATAAATTTGAGCACATCAATTGTGTGAGATTGTATTCACTTATGTGTATTAGAAACACACATATGCAACACTTGGGTGCATGCGTGTGTGAATGAATTACTTATGCATTCATGGGTCATGTTACTTACCATACTAGCATTGTTTGTATGGTCCAAGCAACCTTGCAAGATGGACACACACAAATTAGGGATCCACTATTACCTTAGCCCAACCTCCACTATTTAGGCATCTAAGGGATGAGTCCTTCAATAATCCCCAACTATTCCGGTGCAAGGTTAGTGTCGTATATGGAGTCAAATGGGATGAAGACATACACTTTGTACCTATTTCCTAGCTATAAAATCGTCACTATAATAGTAGAATCCAAAACAATAAAATTAGTAGCCAAAAATTAATAAGATATAACATGAAGTCTATGGACCTTAGTTTGCTTTGAAAATTCTAATTATTGAAGGTGTTATCCTTCAGTTTGGGTGCTTAGATATAAACAAACAACTCATAACATTTTACTATCTTATGTGATATATTGTAAAATCTGTTTAAATTGCAAGGACAACAATTTGAATCAATTATCATAACCACCCCACAAGTGCCTAAACATTCCTAGAGGGTTAGTTTGGGGGATTGAAATGTTAAAAGTTTAATGTAGATGCCTTTTGGACCTTCCCTCTACCAAAATTTGTATAAAATATCAATTTTTAGCTGGCTAGAAATTGAATTTTAGATTTCTAGGTGAATTATCAATGTGCTCATAATTTTCTCTTATATGATATCCCTTGTTAGTAATCTTTTGGAAGTTTAGAAGTGATGTTAAAATATATACTTCAAAATTGTAAAACTAATTAGATATTGAGCATTAGAAATATGATAATGTATTTAACTATAGAGGAGGAATTTTATGGATATGCTATAATTTTGGGTGCTTAGGTACACACATACAACTCATAACATTTTACTATCTTATGTGACATATTGTAAAACCAGTTTAAATTGCAAGGACAAGAATTTGAATCAATTGTCATAACCACCCTACAAGTGCCTAAACATTCCTAGAGGGTTAGTCTAGGGGATTGAAAGGTTACAAGTTTAATGTAGAGGGATTTTGGACCTTCCCTCTACCAAAGTTTGTCTAAAAACTCAATTTTTAGTTGGCTAGAAATTGAATTTTAGATTTATGGGTGAATTATCAATGTGCTCATAATTTTCTCTTATATGATATCCCTTGTTAGTAATATTTTTGAAGTTTATAAGTGATGTTTAAATATATACTTCAAAATTAGAAAAATAATTAGATATTGAGAATTAGAAATATGATAATGTCTTTAACTATAAAGGAAAAATTTAATATGCTATTATATTAAAATACATGGAGCTGAATCTTAGTTTAGATACATGATTTACATAAGCAAGTTGAAACCCATGGACATGGTTAGAATGGAGTATGTATCAATGATCATCTATAGAATTATGACCTTGAAGCTTTTGACCAAAATGCTAGAATATCTATAGTATTCCACTTGTACATTCACTAATACTGACCTAACAAAAAAATAAAATTCACAAAGTATTCACGCCTTTTTACCCCTTTTCCCCTGCCACCAAAGTTCACCTTGGTTTAGCCTTGACCCGAAATTAGACATGTGATCCACCTTGGAGTTGTTTGATTTGAGAACATGGGGAAATTTCTTCTTGGGGATGAATTGATACAATTGATAAATCTTCTTGAAAATTTGACTTAATTTTGTATTTGACGGGAGAGGTCTTGAATATAAATGGTGAATTATATTCAAGAAATCACAAAAAATAATCACATCCTAAAATCCCAAATTCACAATTTGCCTCTAGCCCCGATATATGGCATAGGCTTCAACAATGATGTAGGAAGTGTGACTTAAACCCCAAGCATGCATATCTTTTGTTTTGTTTTTGTTTTTTGTTTTTTTGTTTGTTTTTTTTTGTTTTTGTTTGTTTTGTTTTTTTGTTTTTGTTTGTTTGTTTGTTTGTTTTTTTTTTTAAATTGATTCTCAGGATTTTTTTTTAATCCAACCGTGATCTCCTCCCCACTTGCTCTTGCCACCCCTATTATATAGAGAAAATTACATGACCCACTTTTTTTACATATTTTTTTTCAAACATTTTGAAATTTTTTTACTAAACAAGATGTAAAAAGACAACTTCAATTTATCAAAATTTTATTTTTTTATTTTATTTTTTGTTAATGTAAACTTGAGCATGAGAGTTGTCTGAGATTGTGTTGTCACTGATGTGTGAGTGATAGATACACACATAGGAAACACTTATATGTAAAAATGTGTTAATGCATTGCTTATGCAGGCACATGATTGGGTCATGTTACCAATCACATTAGCAATATTATTAAGATCCAAACAACCTTGCTAGATGGGAACGCACAAGGTAGGGACCCACTATTACCTTGTCCCATTACCCCACTATCTAGGTCCAAAACCTTCTAAAAAACCAAGGAAGGAGTCCATAAATAACCCCCAAGAACTCTGATACAAGAGTAGTTCCTTATATGGAGTCAAAAGGGGTGAAGATATTCACTTTGTATTTGGTTCCTAGTTGTAAAATTATCAATGTAATAACATAATTATAAACAATATATAGTAGTAGCCAAAACTCAATAAACAAATAGCACACAACCTATGGATTTAGGTCTAATATGAAAATACTAACCAAATCAGGTGTTATATTTTAGTTTAGATGTCTGGTTAGCATGATACAACTGTAAACATTTTATTTTCCTATCTGACAGACTATAAAACCTAGATAATTTGCATGGAAAACAATTTGAACCAATTGTTATAACCACCCTACAAGTTCTTAACACTCTAAGAGTGTTGGTCTATGGGGTGGCAAGGTTAGAGGTTTAATGTAGAGGCCTTTGGGGCCTCTCCCTTATACTAAAATGTGTTTGAAAGATCAATTTTTAATTGGCTCGAAATCGAATTTCAAATTTCTTGGTGGATTTGCAATGTTTTTATATGCCCAAAAATTTATAGATTTATGTTGCACGCTTAATATTGGATGGAAATTAAACGAAATTCAAAATATTAATTTTAAAACAAATTAGAGTAGTTATGTGAAATTCTAGAGTGAGATGAATTATTTGTATGGCTATAGGAATTGTTGTAGATGGTTGTAAATAATAGATCAAGTGAAGTATATCCCCGTAAACTTGTAGACCTACAACACACATAGCTAGATAAAGTGTAAAAAAACGTGTGATAAAACTTGTATGAAATATTGAATAGATGTATCAATTATGACACTTATTCTTAAAATTTTGGCTTGTTAAAATTAGGTAATAGTAAAACCAACAAACAAATTTTATAATCTAATTGTATAAAATAAGGATAAATATTCATTTTTAAATTTGAGATGGTTTTTGTAATATACCTTTGTCCTTTTGGAGTCTTGAAACCTCTTGCAAGATAATGATTTTTTGTTTGACAAGGTCAAACAATCGATAAGATTTCCATGTTTAGGATATTCCATCGTAATGCAAGCATGCCTTTTTTCATCCAATTTATTTTTATAATCATCAAGAATATGAACAAAAGTGATAGATCCAAAAAATCAGAGATGACCAAGGGATTATTTCCACACCAACATTCAACTATTCACATAATTAATATCTATCTCAGAACCTGATTAAGAAGATAATCGGTAGAGTAAACAACTTTAGCACAAAACTTTGCTGGTATTTTTTTTGGGTTGTAAAAGGCATCGAGCAATTTCAACCAAGTTTCAATCCTTTCAATCAACGACACCATTATATTGAGTATGAAGAACCAACCTATTCTAAGATATACCAAACTAAGTAAGGTAATCTACAAATGTTTGATTCACATATTCTCTACCATTATATAATTGTAAGAATTTAATGGGTTGGCCACATTTTTTTTTCAATAAATCCCCAAATTTCTTTGAATCATTTAAAACATTACTCTTCTTCAAGAGAAGTATACCCAATAAAATATTGAAAAATATTTAATAAAGGTTAGAGTATACCTTTCTACTACCAACAAAGGCTTATTTATGGAATAAAGGCTTATTTTCAATGCACACCATGCCTTCCCAGAGTCAAAAGGTCTCTCGTGATGCTTTCCCAATGCACATCCCTCATAAACTCCATCATGTGAAGAAAATTTGGTAGAAAATTAACCATATGCTATGTTTCCATTGTCTTGATGCTTCAAAAATTCAGATGTATAGGTCATTCATACTGTAGTTAATTCCTATTATTGGTATGTGTCAAAAGAGTAGTTGGTTCATAGTCGGGTCAAGACACATCACCACTACAAGGAAAAGACCCTCTAGCGGATGTTTTTGAGGAAACCCTTATAAAAATACCCTAGACATCCATTTCTAGTGGAGGTTACTACAGGAGGTTGGCGGGCGGAGGTTTTTGCAGATTTTTTTCATCCGGTGCGCTTATCATCATAAACCGCATCGGTGCATTCAACAAGAGAAAGCACCGGTGTGCACAAAACATTGGCACATCGGACATAGTGCGCTCCATACACACCTTCCCGGTGTGTCTTATTAATGTAGCGCACTGGTGCTTTACAAATCTTCCGCACCAGTGCCTCATAAAACACCACGCCAAAACAAAAACCGCTCGGTGCGGTCTTAAGCAACCACATCGGTGCGCCTATAAAACCCCGCGCACCGGAACAGGGTTAAATAAAAAAAAATAACAGCTAAAAAACTACAATTTTCACTTTTCTCAGCGCTCCAGAGCTCTCAAGCACTGGTTCAATTTATCCTTGTCTGAGCCACCCTGACATCGGTGCTCCCATTGCACCCATTGCATGCAATGCTACTGTGCATTGCCCACCAATGGGAAAATTTTCTTTTGAAAATTCTACAGTCAATATGCCTCCTCGATGGCCAAATGTACAGGTATTTTTCTTGTTTTTCCATAATTAAACATTTTAGCGGATTATAATTTCAAATAACCTTAAAATTAACCATTTAAAAGAAAAAAAAGTTGTCGCGCGGTGCGCTCGAACCGTCACTAGAAAATTTGGCGGAAATTCCGACGGCCAATTTGTCGCTATTCTAACACATAGTCGTCGCAAGAGCGACAGTTCGAGGGCGGGAAAAACGTGGTTTTCCATACCGTCGCAGTTCCGACGCAATTAAAAAGTGTCGCACTATCGACACTTTTTCCGTCGCTTCCAAACAAGCGTCACTCTTCCGACGTTTCCAATTCCGTCGCACTTCCGACCTTTGTAAACTGTCACACTTCCGACGAAATGTGGTCTGACGTTTTGAATGTCGCTCTTCCGACGTTTGTAAACTGTCACAATTACGACGAAATGTGGTCCGACGTTTTGAACGTCGCTCTTTCGACGTTTGTAAACTGTCGCAATTCCGACGTAATGTGGTCCGACGTTTTGGACGTCGCTCTTCCGACGGTTGTAAACTGTCAAAATTTCGATGAAATATGGTCTGACGTTTTGGACGTCGCTCTTCCGATGTTTGTAAACTGTCACAATTTTGACGAAATGTGGTCTGACGTTTTGACCGTCGCTCGTCCGACGTTTTTATACTGTCGCTCTTCCGACGTTTTTAATCTGTTGCAATTCCGACGCTTACAAGGCATCGGTATAATGACGGAGGGTTCAATTTAAAAAGAAATAAATGAAACTTTAAAAGAGGAAAAACACTGTTTTTAAAATATTATATGAAGTAAAACAGTCCATGAAGTCATTACATTTTCACATCTGAAGATTGGAACCCAAATATCCATCCAGAAAAGTGGAAGTCCCACCACAGACAATGATAGAAAAATACCCCATGTCACATACAGGGACATGATATAAAACCCATTAACGGTCCACATGGAGATTATCGAAAATCTGAGAAAGCATCCAAATATGCCCGAGGCATCTATAAGAAAGTGAAATAGCAGTATGTAGAATAGTAAAGCAACAGATAGAGTACCGACATCCATTGTTCCAAATACAAATTAAAGTACCCAAAATCCTTGAAAAGAGAAAAATGCTAATCATGTGAGGAGTGTGATATGTCCAAAATATAAAAAGACCATCAGACCATATCAATAAACCAGCAACATAGACCAGCATCGCTAGTTTTGAAGGCAGAGTGATAAACATTAATCATTTTTTTTTCACAAGAGAAAAAACGCCGTTTTGAATATATTATATGAAGTAAAACAGTCCATGAAGTCATTACATTTTCACATCTGAAGATTGGAACCCAAATATCCATCCAGAAAGTGGAAGTCCCACCCCAGACAATGATAGAGAAATACCCCATGTCACATACAGGGACATGATATAAAACCCAGTAACGGTCCACATGGAGATTATCGACAACCTGAGAAAGCATCCAAATATGCCCGAGGCATCTATAAGAAAGTGAAATAGCAGTATGTAGAATAGTAAAGCAACAGATAGAGTACCGACGTCCATTGTTCCAAATACAAATTAAAGTACCCAAAATCCTTTAACAGAGAAAAACGCTAATCATGTGAGGAGTGTGATATGTCCAAAATATAAAAATACCATCAAACCATATCAATAAACCAGCAACATAGACCAGCATCGCTAGTTTTGAAGGCAGAGTGATAAACATTAATCATTTTTTTTTCACAAGAGAAAAAACACTATTTTGAATATATTATATGAAGTAAAAAAGTCCATGAAGTCATTACATTTTCACATCTGAAGATTGGAACCCAAATATCCATCCAGAAAAGTGGAAGTCCCACCCCAGACAATGATAGAAAAATACCCCATGTCACATACAACGACTTGATATAAAACCCAGTAACGGTCCACATGGAGATTATCGACAATCCGAGAAAGCATCCAAATATGCCCGAGGCATCTATAAGAAAGTGAAATAGCAGTATGTAGAATAGTAAAGCAACAGATAGAGTACCGACGTCCATTGTTCCAAATACAAATTAAAGTACCCAAAATCCTTGAACAGAGAAAAACGCTAATCATGTGAGGAGTGTGATATGTCAAAAATATAAAAATACCATCAGACCATATCAATAAACCAACAACATAGACCAACATCGCTAGTTTTGAAGGTAGAGTGATAAACATTAATCATTTTTTTTTTTCACAAGAGAAAAAACACTGTTTTGAATATATTATATGAAGTAAAACAGTCCATGAAGTCATTACATTTTCATATCTGAAGATTGGAACCTAGATATCCATCCAGAAAAGTGGAAGTCCCACCCCAGACAATGATAGAAAAATACCCCATGTCACATACAGGGACATGATATAAAACCCAGTAACGGTCCACATGGAGATTATCAACAAATATGAGAAAGCATCCAAATATGCCCGAGGCATCTATAAGAAAGTGAAATAGCAGTATGTAGAATAGTAAAGAAATAGATAGAGTATCGACGTCCATTGTTCCAAATACAAATTAAAGTACCCAAAATCCTTGAACAGAGAAAAACGCTAATCATGCGAGGAGTGTGATAACCATCTGTAGAAACCCAGGCTCGCTTGTAAGATCAGGCTTGCTTGATTCCAAAATTGGTAACCATATATTGCATCCGAGATGTAAGGCTTAGGCTAGTTTGTTTCCATTAGTAGCCCGCTACAACATCCACCCTATTCATAGAAAAAAGGTTCCTGTACTAGATATATAGAGAAAGAGTATAATACGTAGACCATATAAACATGGCTCTGTATTTCAAAAAACAGGTTTAAAGTAGAAACAGGGCAACATTTTTTTTTTCTAAGTAAATTTAATCTATTAACAGTGGGAATAAAATTACACCGAAGTCAAAATCATTGCCCAGATTCATGACAAATTTGTCATCAAAAAATCAAAAAATTAAGAAGACTGCCCTCATACGGGAAACCAGTCTTGAACGTTTAATTTACAGAATTCAAAAATATTACAAAGGTCCAGCACAGTAAAATAATCTAAAAGCAGCCCAATTAAGTGGCCAAGAAGCAAGAAAAACAAATTAACCAAAATACTCCTCCGGCTCCTCGACAATTCGGCACCATCCTTCGGAAGGTCCAGGATTGCTAGGTGCTACCTCCACATTCATGCCACGGCTCCCCTCCTAAAGGCCCGAACGCTGGCTGGCTTTTTCCGAGCTCAGACCCGTCGGACGGGTGCATTCTTCCTCCGTTTGGGCCTCCTCACAGAAAACCACAGTGACTGAAGCTGTAATTCGTGGGCGGTTGAGAGAGCAATTAAAGGAAAATTGCGCAGTGCGCTTCGTGGGAGAAGGTGAACTAGCGGTGAGGAAACGAGGAGCAGGGGAATCCATACGGTGGCCAGATCCTACAACCCGACTCTGCCCACTCCTAGTATTTGGATAGTGACCTGTGTAATAATCACTGGACTGGCTGGAAGACAACTCAGTTGAGAGGCTCGAGGGAGCGCACAGGAGTTGACCTCTAGTGCTCCCCCTGCGGCAACGCATCCTTTGACGCACGCGAGGCATGGGTGTAGTCTCACTAGCAGTGGGCACAAGAGGAGACGGATAAGCCGAATTCCAAGAAACAGAGGAAGACAAACAAGGAACAGACCGAGAGAAATTCAGATATGCAGCAAGGTCTACGCAGTAATTCAGCTGACCACTTCTCCTTCTCGTCAAAGTGAGTAGGCAGTGTAACCCAGCAACCGGCTCGTCTGAAAAACCATAGCGAAATGCCATTTTATCGACCCGACTGCAATGTAATCGAAGGACGCCTGTCATAATTAATCTCTGATCATTAATGAGAGCCGAAGGCTGGATCATATTGGAGCATGCAGAATCGCTAACAGGAGTGGAGGTTCGATCTTGAACAATGTTAAAACTTAATGCGATTAGATGTGAAAACCTTGGAACTTAATTGAACAGCTTTAAAACTTAATGCGATTGATATGAAATCGCCACATCCATGTCCCATCGCGTTAAACGCCATCGAATGCACCCGCAGCTAGGAGCAGGGCAAGTTCTGATTGAGGACATGTGGCAGAAATTGATTGGAGCGAATCTTTGTTTGGGTCGCTCGCGCAGTGGAAATCCGGACCCGAAAAAGATTAGGGCGAATTTGATAAGAAATTCGCGTCACAACTCTCCCTCTGTACGCCAGCCCAACTTCAGACCCGAAAAATATTAGGGCGGAATTCATTTGGTTTTCGCATCACAAAATTGGTCGACGTCAGAAGGCTATTTTGGAACGCGAATTTGGTTTGAATTATGGTTTATCGCCGTTTGAAGTCCAGCGGGCTCGACTTAAGAACAATTTTGTTTGATACCATATTATAAAATTTGTGTTGGTTTTCTTTGATAATACAAATATTTATAATAAATCATGGGAATACCACACTAGTAAACATGTGGAAAAGTTATATAAATTATTGAGAACAATCATTTTTATGTAAAAATACCCAAATGTGCTTTTGGGAAATAAGAATTCGAGTATTTGGTTCATATTGTTTTAAAGGAAGGAGTGAAGTTGGAGCCTCAAAAGATGCAAGCTATTACAAAATGACCTATTCCCAAGAAAATCAAGGTTCTTAGAAGATTTTTTAGACTTACATGATCAGTATGATGATAATTATGATAATTTCACAAAACAATCACTAGCTATTTTGAGGGATGAGATATTAGAACTTCAACTTGATGAGGATTTTTTAAGAGCTTTATTTCTTCTTTTGAAATCAAGAAAATATTCTCCCAAACTGAAAATATGTGCTCTTGAGATAATTTTTGAAAATTATGAAAATGAAATTAAACTTTTGCATTCTCAAATTCAGTCATACAATTTCCGAAATCCTAAAGAATTCTTTGAAAATCTTCCTTCTCCTAAGCAAGAGGAAATTGTACTATCTTTTGACTTTCATATTGAGGATGATTATTCTTTCAAACACAAGACAGATAAATAGTTTCAAGGCTTAATATTCATAATACAACTGAGCAACCAGTCATTGAAGGCCTAGAAGTAAATAACATACATCATACTTTTATTGATCCTATATCAGATTATATGGAGAATATTTTTAGCCCAAATCTACAAACATGTTTTCTCTATAAGGATCAAATACATCAAAAGTGGCCTTTACACATCATATCATTTATTATAGAGGCACATGATCATAATATAATTCCAATTTTGATCACAAGCAATCAAGTTATCCATTTATTGTTACAACTACTTGATTGGCTTCATTGGCATTTTTATATTACCTGATTCAATAAGATTTTTAGTAGATTGAGTAGGTAGATGAGTGCCAATAAGCTCAGAATTTTGAGCATTTTTTTTTTTTAGTTTTCAATTTTCAGCTAGTTTTTCATTAAGTTGGTTTGAAAAATTTTGTGTGTTGTTTTAGTTTCAGATCAGATTTCAGTGTGCAGAAGACAAAAGACATTTACAGGTTCAACAAGGTCAATGGATGAGGACAACTGACCTGCTGTTCTTGACTTTTCACCAGGAAAAGCCATCCCCAAGTGCAGCCAGTGTTAGACTCCTATACCAATAGGTGTCATATTTCATGATTGACTTGATGGGCTATGTAATATGTTCATACCTTTTCTTGTTGCAAAGGTTTTCCATATTATCAAAAAATAAAAAAAATTTAAAAAATGTAAAGAGGGTATACCCTAAAAGAAAAATCAAAGGGTAAAAAGAATAAAAATGGCCAAAAAAGTAAAAGAAAATGAACCCCACCAAAAGAAAGGCCAAGGAAAGTGTGCAAGTCTAAATGCCACTACTTTTTGCTCTTATGTAATAAATAAAATTGTGTGCAACTTGTATCCTATGCTGCAATTTATGAATAGTCAAACAGTTTAAGCTTGGCTATTTCATCTTTCAATTTTATGTTTTAGAGATAGAGAATAAAATTTGACCAAACTGTTTAATCTTGGCAGATAAGTAGATAGGTAGAGTAAATAAAAGGAGTTCAATAGCTTAATCTGAGCCCTTGGATGTAATAAGGTTAGAATTAGATAGATTTCTACATGTAAAAGAAAAGAAAGTGTGATAAGGGTTTGCCAGTCTAAGTGCACCCTAATAAAGAAGAAAAAACGGTAGAGTAAAGTAGGTAGGGTAGGTAGATGATGTTGCAGAATTGCATGTGATGGACAATGACTCTAAATGTGTTAATATTTACTTTCATCACAAAGTGCAAAGGCAGACACTATACTGGAAGAAATTCAAAGAAAAGCAAAGTCAAAGTTATTAACTTCCCTTCTCATCTTCCCCTAAATATTTCACTAATTTCCCCTAAGTACTAAGGTATTTGAAAATTAGAGGGGCTCAAGGCATTTCCTTGACTTTTGGAGGGACCGGACCCTCGGTCCAATAATTGGAAAAGTCTAAGTACTTGAAGTCATTCTTCATAACATTCACTCATTTCTAAACATCTTTTCCTAAGTAAAGTACCATTTTACTTATGAAAATTATGCATTATTTCATAAAAAACCCTCAAAATCACATTTTATTCCAAGTCTAAGTGATGAAGTGATTATAATGCAATTTTCTTTTAAATCTTCACTTTCTTATTTATATTAATGTATTTTGAGTTTACATTGTCCCCTTGTCATATTAACATTGATTTTATGTATTAAATCCTTACAAAAATAACCTTCTCCTATTATATATAATTCCTTTTTATATAATATCCCCAAAAACCCATTAATAAATTTTAGCCAAAGTTATTTATTCCCACATGTTTAAATAAAAAACCCACTTTATGCCCCCTTTGGCTAAATATATCGTAATATTAAATTCCGCCCCCTATGGTAATTAGATTAATCTGATTTAATTATCATATAATAAACGTATATTGAAAAAATAATTAAAACATGTTTTATTACGTGTTTTAATACAAAAATAATTCTTCCCCTGTGTATTTTAATCCCCCGACTCCCTTTCCCAAGGTTCAAACTATAAACTCTTTCTAAAATCCCCAATACCTCCCTTAACCGCTAACCTTGGTTAATCATTTCCTGATCACTTTCCTGCATTTTTATAAACAAATTGATTAATCCTCACGATTAATTAACTCCACCAATCAGATTCCCCCTGATGAGATTAATTAACGTTTAATTATGTCGGACCCTCCATATTAAATCCCCATCACTTCCACGTCCCCATCTCCATTCGATCAACCCATCTGAGATCAACGGTTATTAATGATATCGCTAGCCATCCGCGTTCGAACAATAACGCGCGATGGCCCGGCGGTTTTCAAACAGTGCCATGGCACACGTCAATCATTCTATGGAATCGCTCGCCCTCCGCCCAAATCCACTTTTCCCCAAAAACGGTGCGATGGAAACCGCTTACCGCTTGCCTCCCATGACTCATCCTCCGTACTTGCTGACGTCATCCATTAAATAAATAAAAAAACCCCGTCACCCTTTGGACTTTGTGAATAAAACAATTTTGCCCGCGTCATTTTCATTATTCTTTGAACGACCAAAGTCTCATGCAGAGAATTTCAAAAACAAACTGTCAAGCGCCATCAACTGTATTTTGCTGAAGACAATATCATACCAGTAATCCAGAGTTCGTACGCCATAGCCTGTACCTATTTAATCACTGTTCATCTCCCAAAAAACATGTATTTACCCCAATTCCTGTTAAAACTCTGTGAAATCCTAGCTTTTGTTTTAAATTCTGCATGAAAGACAGAAACAGAGTTAAATTTGGTCTTGTTCAATCCCTAGAATTTTAAATTACATTCCCAAAACTTGTAATTGTGTTTGTTCTTCAGAAAAACCAAAAATTCATTTCTGAATCCACAAGAACCAGAAATGGAGGTTCCAGTGGCTCTGAACGTCACACCCTTGAATGCCCCTCACAGAGATTTAGACTATCTGCCCCTAGCAGATAGAGATTTTCAAATTAAAGACCTCGTTTTTAGTGATAATCCTCTTCGAACTTTTTTCCGCTGCAGAGATAACTTTATAAACGGTTCTGATATTATTGGATTATGGGAATCCAATCTCCCCATGTATCTTCTCCCCTCAGTCCATATTTTTCCTGAGTTAATTCATTATTGCCATGCAAACTATGACCCCAATCAAAGAGTAGTTTTGTCCCTGAGTCAGAACATCCTTTTCCCAATCACTACTTAGTCGATAAATGAAATGCTGCAATTTCAACCTGGTCAAGCCCTCACTCCCCTGTCCATGGGAGAATTACTTGAAAAGTATGCCAATTTGTCCCATGAAGAGTTAAATCGCATTTGTCAAACCTTCATGTTACCATAGCATCAGCCCAAAGGCCCTCCCCCCTATGGTTATACTTTTTTCACTGATGTGGGCAGGCTTATTCTGAATATGATATCCTTTATCATGGGTTTCAATACTAGTGAATATGTTGATCAATTAACCCTAGTATTGTTGTCCATATTTACCCCTGGACAGTCCCCTGCTGTCAAGTATGATTTTGAATCCTACATTGCTGATAAAATCCATGATCAGTTCATGATATTTGAGAATGAAAAAGTGTTCAAATATTCTTTTTTTATATATCATCTCATGATTTATTACCAATCAGAAAGTTTCCCTTTCCATGTTCAGAAACTTGATGCCAAAGGAAATCCTAGGTCTGTGATATTTTGGTCTGCCATCACCCATAATTCCTCTAATTCTATTTACTCCTATAATGAGTTTATTGACCTATTTGTACACCCTGCAACCACTTTGTTAACAGAATTTTCCCCTCCTAGAGTCAATAATGAAATCAAGAAAATTCTACAGCTCTCAAAACAATATAGGGTAGGTGACTGGTACTTGTATCAAAATCACACTGAGATCAGAATATATGGATGTGAATTTTGCCCATTCAAGTTGCCCAAATATGTCCCCATGAGACTCTTTGCACTAGAGTATTTCGGGCAGATGATTAACTCAGATATAGTTCATTTCTGCAATGCAAAGAAAAAGGCTCAACTCAGGATCAAAATTCAATTAGGTCCCTTTGTTTGTAACTCTAGAGATGCTGGAAAGGAAGCAGAAAGAATCTTAGAAGAATATCTCAGATTACAAAAAAGTTTTTACTGGGTGCCTTATGACCCAAATAGCTTTATCTGTGATAGAAGAGTGAAAAATAAACGTTCACCATACATTCATCACAAAATTCCAGAAATTGAACAATATGCCAATATGGATGAATGGATGGAAGGAACATTGGTAGAACAGGATAGTGAGCAGGTCAATGTTGAAAATGTAATGAAAGACCTTGAGAAAATACTTGACCTAGACTATTTTGGATAGATGCAGATACCAGGTATTGGTCCTTCTTCTACAAGGACTTTTCAACAAAATTTACAGGAGATCAGTACATTGGCCACAATACAATCTAAAGGAAAAGAAAAGGATCATGACATACAAGTATTTGAAAAATTCACAATGACAGAGTAACCTAAGACTTCTAAAGAACAGGGTCAAGTACAAATTCCTCCTATTCAGATCAATGAGCCAGAAATTTCAATTTTACAAACTCCTATCAATATAGAAAAAGGCAAGAAGAGAGATGCTGAAGTTGCTACCCCTGTTGGTGGATCTTCAGAACAGCCTCATGCTAAAAGACAAAAATTGAATCCTCTTCCAGAAGTAGATTTTGTTCAGGAAATTCCTGATAGCCAGAGAGAATATTTGGATAGTCAACAAACAGGTACAGTCAGTGGGGCATCCACTACTTTACAGAGAAAAGAGTTGCAAAAGCAACAGAGTGTTGAAATATCTTCTTTCAAACCACCAGTTAAAGATGCAGGAGATATAAAGAAAACCTTTATCAATATAAAAACTAGGAATGATCCACTAAGACTCCAAGTTTACAATCAGTATTTGAAGATGGCTCCTAAGAATCAAGAAATATTGATGTCAGCTTATGACATTCATCAAGGCAAAATGATAATGAGTCACTTCAAACCAAAAGTGTAACAGCCTCAAACAATTGCAGATTATATTAGAACAAATTTTGAAGTCTTAGCAAAGGATATTCATCCTTTAGATCAGATTGAGTTACATAAGCAGACTGGTGAAATGATCTATTCTACTCTGACCGATAAAGCAATGGCAACTCAGAAGTTGCAGGATTCTTTGGAGAACACTAATGCACAATTGCAACTTGAAAAAGCCTCTTCTCAGGCCAAAGACAACAGGATAAAGACATTGGAGGAAATAATCATTGGATTGGGTCACAATCCTAAATATGTCAAAGGTATAGAGGCCCTAATCAAGAAAAAAGATGATGATATTGCAACTTTGAGAAAGAAGTTGAAATTGCCAGCTTCAAGACATCCACAAACTGAAGAGATGATAAAGAAAAATTCTGAAGAAGAAATGATGGACTTGCTTTTGAAACTGAATGAACAACTAAATGAAACAGAAAAAGAGCTTGAACAGGCATTAAAGAAAAAGCAGTCTACTATTCCAGCATCAACAACAGAGGCAATTATAGGTACAGGTACATCCACAACATGTCAGCCAACAGAGCTATCACAGGTAAATACTTCCAATTTGAGTTCTGAAGAATTAATAAAGTCAATGAATGAATTGAAACTTCAAGTAACAGAACTCCAGCACACAAAGTTAAATCTTACTAATTTAGAACAAAGATATGATCTCTCAAAAATGAGTGTTGCTGATAAAACAAGAGAGGTCAAAATATTAGAAAAATTGGTTAAAGCATTGGAAAAGGATCTCACATTGGAGAAACCTTTAAAGGAAACAAATGAAATTCTTTGGGACAACATTATCCAATCAATAAAGGATGTCTGGTCTTCAATTTAGATTATGTACGAACATAATGATTTAGTCAAATTGGCTATAGAAGAAGTTCAAAGTACAAGAGAATAATTGGGAAATAGGCCTGAGGAAGCCAATCAACTCATACAGTTTCTAAAAACTCAAACCAGACACCAACTTACAGAACTTGGTATTCAGGACAGGATCGGAACAATTTTGGAAATAAAAAGAGTTTTTACTAAGAGAACCCTTATGCAGAATCTAGAACGAAGGTGCTCAGATATGCAAGAAGAAATCATTGCCTTCAGAGAAATATTTGATATTTTGTTGAAAAAAGGATTGCTCAGTCCTATAGTTTCAGAGGATAAACTAATGGACCTTGAAAGCTATGTTGAAAAATTGGACAAGTATGCTGAAAATCAGGCCAATTCTTCAACCAGTACATCAGAAGCAGCATTGCCAACAGGAAAAAATCTTCATGACAGATTGGAAAATTTATTTTATCTTGAGCATGAAGTAAAGCATTTGTTTCCAATTCGGCCTACCTTTTTCAGATATACTGAGGCTGATGAAACATTGAGAAAACTTCAACGGACCAGAATACCAGAAGATAAATGGTGGGAAGAACTGTTGGAACTTTTGTAAAATTTATCCTTATATGAAATTTTGCCTATTTACTATAGTATACCATGATAAAAAGGATAAACAGAGGTCAAAGTGTATCAGTGAAAACAAAGAGTATCAGTAAAGCAAGGCAGTCAGAACATAATTACTGAGGATGACAACAACGGGCCAAAACATAGGGCCTGCCTCCAGTACATTCTCAAAAGAAGGAAACAACACAACATCAATTACTTTTTATCTTATCTACGAGACCATTTGTCTCTATTTTTATTGTAACTTATTCATGAGTCACCCTAGATTATATCTCAATTTGTTATGAGATATTTTTGATAATTTTTTGTATAAATACTCCCTTAATTGCTCCTGTTTTACTAGTTTAAGCATTTTGATTATTTAGTAAAGAATACTTGAATGCTCTTTATTGCTAATCACTCAATTTCCCTCTTTGAATGTGTTGAAAGATTCTTAATTTCCTTTCATCCATTTTAATTCCATCTCATTCACTTTAAAGATCTAAAATTGTTCTCTGTTTGATTATCTTGCCCTGTAAAACCATCTTTTATTTAGAAACTTAATCCAGTGAAGCCATATTTTTGACTCCATAGCCCAATGGCCTGAATTACTTCAATCTTGCCCTCAGCTATCGAATTCCACCACCTAAATTCAATCAAAACCCTTGAAATTTATAACTAGCCTAATATCTTTCAAAACAAAGCTAAATTTTAAAGAGAGAGCCCTCTCTGGGTACAGATTGGCTAGATTCTGTACCTAAAAGATTGGTTTGTGGTTACCTCGGACCCCTTTCCTCTTCTCTACAACTTCAAGGAAAATTTGAGTGATAACATAGTTAGTGTTAGACTCCTATACCAATAGGTGTCATATTTCATGATTGACTTGATGGGCTATGTAATATGTTCATACCTTTTCTTGTTGCAAAGGTTTTCCATATTACCGGTATTGATGGATCACCCCACACCATCCCACCCACTAGAAACGGTGAAAAAGGAAACCCAAGAAAATTTCTGAAATATCTCAAGATGACTATATGGGTGGTTCTTATGAATCAACCAACCATTCAGAACATGCTCATCAATCCAAACCATGAGTATTATGTGACGATATTCAAGCAGGCACTGAATCGGATTTATGAAGCTATGTTAGAGAAACCCTAAACTCTCACTGAAAATAGGTGAAATGTGGCACCACTCAGATATTGACATGTGCCAATTGGTACAAGTGGTAGACAATTAGCATGCTCAAACAACGAGGTGATGCAGGAATGACATGAGGGAGAAAATATCAGAAAAGCCCCAAATCTGGAGAACTAAAGCTCATCACCAACCTGAGATTGACAACTTTACATGATGTAACCTATGAAATCGTAAATGGAGAAATCATAGCAACAATAAAGTAACCTATGTAACAATAAAGTCGGATTCATCCTGGGAGTGGTAATGGGAGAAATCATAGTGAACAACAGGAAACATGCAGAGTTTCTTACAATAAAATAGATGAAAAAACACATACAAAAAACCTAGATAATAATCATGAACAAGCTTAATATTGAATTATGAACTATAAAGGAACTTACAAAATGTGACATTACGAACCTGGTCAAGCGCACAAGCAAAAATATCTTGGACATGACCCTGGTTGACAAGTTGTATTGCTCATGATGCAAGAAGATTTGTACCTGCACTGCCAAGTCAATCAAAATCCATCATTATCTATACAATAAATACAAGTAATTGATGTAATATTTTTTACTCTAAGATGAATTCTTATGATAATGTTAGAACATATGTTGAAAATGTCAAAACATACCTAAATAAGCTCCTCTTCGTTTCAAGAACAATTTATTGGAGTCGCATGAACTTGGAACAAGCCTCCCACGATCTGAAAGAGTAGCAACTAAGTCAACAATGAATTTTTTGTTGCTACGCTGGATCGAGGGAGGTTTTCTCCAAGATTAAATCGCTCCAATAAATTATTCTCTACTAAACAAGGCCAACCATGTGAAGGTGGAAGCTCTTATGGCCCCTCCCCCCCCCTCAGATCACTCTCAATTCCCCAATACCCAATCTATATTTCATTTTTTACTTTCATGAGCATAAACAAATATATTCAATAACTAATAAAAAAAAGAAATCAACAAAAAGTACACAAGGAAACATTGCAATTAATGCTTGACATAAAAATAGTATGATAAATGAGTTTTTTATATAACGCAAAAAACGTTCCAAGTATGGTAACGTTTGTCTTATAATAATACAATATTTTACATTATCAAATTTTCTTTTTCTTCTTCCTATTTCTAAAGCTCCTAATTACATCATCAATATCTTCATGCTCTGCTCCTGTTTCGTGCCTTTCGACCCGCACTGCTGACCTAGTTGCGTAGTCACGATGTCTGGTCTCATCTAGTGACGGGGCATTGCCTACAAAAACAGATAATATTAAATTTTAATTGTTAGTTTTTAAATATCATTAAAATAGTTCGGTAATATTAATAAAAAAAATTGCAATGAGATTATTTACCTGGTGCACCAGTTGTCGCCGCTGACCTAGTTGCGTAGTCACGATGTCTGGTCTCATCCAGTGACGGGGCATCGCCTACAAAAAAAAATAATATTAAATTTTAATTGTCAGTTTTTAAATATCATTGAACTAGTTTGGTAATATTAATAAAAAAAATTGCAATGAGATTATTTACTTGGTGCACCAGTTGTCGCTGCTGACCTAGTTGCGTAGTCACGATGTCTGGTCTCATCCAGTGACGGGGCATCGCCTAAAAAAATAGATAATATTAAATTTTAATTGTCAGTTTTTAAATATCATTGAACTAGTTCGGTAATATTAATAAAAAAAATTGCAATGAGATTATTTACCTGGTGCACCAGTTGTCGGCGCTGACCTAGTTGTGTAGTCACGATGTCTGGTCTCATCCGGTGGCGACGCCTACAAAAGCAGATAATATTAAATTTTAATTGTCAGTTTTTAAATATCATTGAACTAGTTCGGTAATATTAATAAAAAAAATTGCAATGAGATTATTTACCTGGTGCACCAGTTGTCGCCGTTGGGACTGTTGCCCTATCTTCCTCTCTGGTGGTAAGATCCTCAAGGGAAACATTCTCTGTCATTTAAACAAAAAATGTTATAAGGAAAACCATCAAGGTATAATTAGAAAAAATTATAAGTGGAAATTAATTACCGTCACGACCCTCACTGATAGTAGCATTGTCGGCGTGGTCCCCACTACAACGATCAGGTTGCACGTGAGGATCATCTACATCTGGCTCTAAAACTGGGTTATTTTCCTCGTCGGTAGTGATGCTCTCCTGATTTAAACAAAGTTGTTAGACATTAAATTTATGGACGAAAACAAACATATTGAAAGGTTAATGTTTTACCTTATCAGGAATTCTGGATCTTGGGACCTGCCCCAAGCTTCTGCGACGTTCAACTACAGCTTGATAGCCGAAATGGAAAGCGATATTTTTATCTTCTTCTGTAGTTTATGTTCCGAAGTCATCACCCTACATTACATATGATTGTGTATTTTTAATCATATTTGATAGGATTACAAAAACGTTGGAAGGCGATACAATTAATTATAAGATGTTTAGCTACTTAATTACAATTCTTGCAGCTAATTTCAAGTAGTCGCCCTGGCCTAGTTTGTGATGGACCTTTTTTTCAATCCTAGCTTTGGTTGCCTTTGAGGTGTTAGGCAACCTAGCATCAAAATATTGAAGTCAGATATGACGTAGCACACTTTTATTTTAGAAATAGAGAAAATTAAAGCTATTGAATTAAAGTTGTAATTTACCTTGCGTGTCCAGTTGGCATTTTTCATTCTTTCTTTGCCCTTTTCTCTTTTCCGTCATGGATGAGTGCTCTCCACTCACTCTTTGGAATTGCGAGAGGACGCTCATATATAGGGTTAAATTACAATTGCGTTCTATAGGTTTCCCTGGTATATTTCAAATATTTATCGGCTATCCGAGCCACCGCTGTTTTGTCAAATGTGCCGACCCCAAAAAGGGCTTCTAGATAATCTAGAAGTTCTTTTTTCAGGTTGGAATTCTAGGAATTCCACCCTATGCGTATGGTTGGGCCAAAAATTACCAATGCATGGCTCTCCAGAAACCTGTAGAACTCATTGTTTCCTACATAGAAAAAAGAAGAAGATATTATCATTAATTTAAAAATAAAAATCATGATAAATATGTTTTAGATAAAGTACATGAAATAGTTAAAATATTAAAATTTACCTGGGAGTTGTACATGCTTTATAGGGACACCTTCATCGTTCACCAACAACGTGCCATTAATGGTCACTGTGGAGCTGACACGTGTAGCTCTAGGAAACACAATAATGTAGTTGGCCATATCAGCCTCATCATTGCCAACACGTTCAACGGTTGGCTGGGTGTCTACTTGGGTAGGGTGTGTTTCTTGGCTGGCACCTAAAGGAGTAGAAGGTGTACGAGAGGGTTTTTGGGCAATCTCTTGCCCTTGTGTCCCACTACCACCAACACCGGGTTCAGCAAATGCCAGAAAACGCTACATACAAAAGAAATTTTTGTTAGTTTAGTCAATGTAAAAATTAAAAATCAAACTATCACAATTCATCTCATGCAGAACAGAAAAAATATCCTTTTGACTTTTTATTATTACCTGATATCTTTCTAGCTGCCTCATAAGATGTTGTATCCTCTCTTCTATTTCAGGTGTTTGAGGTGCGTCTATCAAATTATTAAATTCCGACCTTGCATCTCGTGCCTTTTTTTGCAACAAGAACACTGGAGATAGGGATGAAGAAAGCTCTTCCTCAAAGAGGGAATCATCAGGCGTACCATGGCTAGGTGTCTGCATATTTTAACAAAATTAATATTATTTCAATTATGTAAATAACTAAAATACTTGAAGATAGAGCAATGCTGGCACTTTACATGTTCTTCCGCTGGCCTCTTTCCGCGATCATCCCGTCTCGGGGTTGTTCCTGCACTGCTCTGATTAGTCTGCCACATTGCAATAAAATTATAAATGTTAAAACTTGAAAACAATATCTAAATTGAAAACACAAAATGAAAAATGAAATAATTTCTAATAAGACACCGGAAGACAAAGTTAGAGTTTCAAATATGCCTTGCATTGACTTCAGTCCTGGAAACATGTCATTGCACATTAAGGCACCCAAACAAGAGACAAGTTGATAATGAAGACCTTATTGAATATATTGTTGGAGCAACTTCTAGTAAACTTGTTGTGAAGAACTTGAGGATATTTTTGGAGCAACATTGTTGAAGTTGATGGTATAGCATTGTTGGAGACGAGCTTGAAGGGCCTTGAAGTGAAGCTTTTGGAGCAACTATTGAAAAATCCTTAGAGCATTTAAGTAAGGCACTTTCTATCTTCCATCACCTTTTTCCTTTCAATATCCTTTAAACGATTTTGTTGATATATAATGTTTGAAATCACGTTATAATTCCTTGATTATATGTGTTTGGGGACTTTCCCTTTGAAATTACACAAAAATACCCTGGCAATTTTATCTTCAGGATGCATGTCTGACCCTATTGTTCAATATTTTGATTGATAGTAGTAAACATAGAGAGTTAGGGGGCTCTTGACTTGGTTTGGTTAGGCCATTAGATCCCTAACATCTACTAGGGAGAACCCCCCTTGAGTTGGAGGAGAGCTAGCCCAAAGTGAAAAGAGGTTGGTGAGGTGACAATGGGGCTATTGAATTACACATGGTATCACACTTTAGCTTTAGGACTTTATCTTGAGAAGTGCGATATTTTGCTATATCAATTCTCAAATTGTTTACAACATTATTGTTAAGAACTAATAAGAAGTGATGTTGAGGGGTTTTTGGGTATAAGAAACAATACCATTTAAAAACTATGGTTCTCAGTCCTTGGCATTCCTTCACCTGGGCCTAGGGGCACACTAGAATAATTTCACACTAAACCATGCAAAATTAAAAGTAACTTAACAGATCCATAAAGTAATAATAATCATAATTCCTAATTTCCTATTGTACAATATGATGCAAATTATTCAAACATGAAGCAATGAAGACATGCAATGTATGAATTTCAAGATTGATGAACCAATACAAGAAGTTAGAAACTACAACTTTGATTCAATACTCTGTGTCCTAACTCCAGGAAGGAATCTAGTTTGTAGTACAGAACATGCATCGTGTATTATCAATTCTTAATTGACAACAACTAAGGTCATCTACCTCATCAATTCCTTCCCATTTTGTGTTTTTATGTTATATTCCTTATAAAAGTGTCAAATTTCTCTCAAAGTAAGCAACCCTTGAATAAAATAAAAAATAGTTGAGATATGATTGAGAAATGGTCATTTATTTCTTGAAAGGATCTTCACAATTTCTTTGGTTGTTTTTCATCTCAAGAAACAAGAAATGACCTAAGAAAATATCATGATGTAATATAAGAAACAACACAGTGCAATGGCCATTTTCAAAGCCAAATGATGTCCATTGAGGACATGGCCTTTATTTGGTTCCTGTTTCATAGGAGTTTTGGGTAGAAATGGAACTTTGTTGTACCATTTCCAGTAGTAAAAAGGGAAAACCTTCTTTTTCCATGGGAAATAATTTACCTTTCCTTTTTCAAGATAATCTGAATCACAAAAAATATGAACTATACTGCACACATTCTTGGATAATGTGAAAGTGGAAAAGGAATACCCTACACAAGTGATGCACACATGTACATTTGAGCACTAATAGATTTTTGTAGTTGAAATGCAATGCTTGTTTTCATTTAAATGTAGGGTTTTTAAAGCAGGGAGAAATAATGGCTGCCAAATTAATAAGCGTTCTTTGGGAAAAATTTAAATCTTGTATTGGGTGATGAAGATAATAGAGGGTATTGAATCTTGATTCTTGACATCTAGAGAGAACCCTATAGCCTAACACAATCCAATGGAATTGACCAAAAAAACCCAAATAGAGTCAACCCTACTATAGGAGGAGGGCCTGCAGTAAGAACTTACCATTTTGCAAGAGCTGAGGGCGAATGCTGTTCTGTAAGAGCTGAGGGCGAATGCAGAGCGAATGCTGTTCTGCAAGAGCTGAGGGAAAATGCAGGGCGAATGCTGTTTTGCAAGAGCTCAGGGTGAATGCTAAGGGTGAATGCTGTTCTACAAGAGCTCAGGGTGAATGCTGAGGGCAAATCGCACATTATCTCTACGAAAGAAGTGAGGCGAATGCGAGGCGAATCTTTGATGCAAGAGCGGAGAGGCGAATGTCACGTGATGGACGTTAATGTAGCACACATGTACATTTGAACACTAATATATTTTTGTAGTTGAAATACGATGCTTGTTTTCATTTAAACAATTAGACTTTTAAAGCGAGGGGAAAGTTTTATTTTAAATTGAAATGGCTGTTGGGAAAAATTTAAATCCTTGTATTGGGTGATGAAGATAATAGAGGTATTGAATCTTGATTCTTGACATCTGAGAGAACCTACGACTAACACAATCCAATGGAATTGACAAAAAGTAAAATGAGTCAACCCTACTATAGGAGGAAGGGCTTGCAGTAAGAACTTACCATTTTGCAAGAGCTGAGGGCGAATGCTGTTCTGCAAGAGTTGAGGGCGAACACTGAGGGCAAATGCTGAGGGAAAATGCTGTTCTGCAAGAGCAGAGGGCGAATGCGCGTGTGATATCAGACGTTAATGTAGCTATTGTGATGGATACAAAACAATGAAATCATTTTTATGTAGCGCGCATATAAGTTTCGTATTTTTATGTAGCACCCATATAAGTTTCATATTTTTATGTAGCGCGCATATAAGTGTCGTTATATCGACGGTGGACAAAGCATCGCTATTGCGATGGGTGCCTCCAAACATCACAATTGCGACACTTAGACATTGTGTCGCACTTGCGACGTTTGGAGGCCGTCGCAATAGCGACGCTTTGGGCCATAGTGTTGCAATTGAGACACTTTGTCTAAGTGTCATTATTGCAACACTTTTCTATAAACGTGGGTATAGCGATGGTTTCGGGTGGGATGGAAAAAATTTGGGGAAATTTCCGACATTTGGTCAAAAGCATCGGAACCAAGTGTTGGAATTTACGCCAAATGTAGTAGTGCATTCGGCTCGCACCGGTTCACGGTGCTGACTATAAATTTACAGGCCACACCACCACCAGTGCTAAAGGTATCTCCACCGGTTCCAGGGTAGTGCCGAAAGGTGCACCGTGTTATTTTAAATTTTTTAAAAAAAGTGCGATGCGGTCGTTTACCCAGCCGCACTGTTGACCATGTGGTATAGCGGCAATGCGGTGTGTTGACTTAAATATCCGCCCCAGGGCGGGTGTTTTTGTCAGCACACTGCATTCCGCATTTCGACAGGGTCAACGATGCAACCTGGTAAAATACCGTATCTTTGACTACGTAATGATGTCAGGAGTTTGGTGCGCTGATCGAACTATACACCCCGGGGCGTATAGTTTAGTCAGCACACTGCACTCCTAACACCGTACATAGTCAACAGTGTACTAAAATTTTTTAGGAGCACCGCCGCCGGTGCGTTGAATATTATCTGGTGCAACACCGCCGGTGCGCTCCATAAAAAGACGCACCGGGTCCGGTGCATGCCTTTTTTTTGTGGGACACCGAATCTTTTTGTTTTTGATTTTCCAAAAAAAATTATATATGTATATTTCTAGATAAATGTCTCATTTAATAAAAAAAATTGTATTTAATATGTCAATAATTCAGAGACGTGAAAGAAGAGGAGAGGGGGAACAACACCAACAATAGGTGGACCAATATAACATGGTTCGCCTGTGGGAGGCACGAGAGAGGGAGAGAGATGCATACCCTCACCCTATTACAGCAGCTGCCTAGGGGCTCCTGAGGTAGGTAGGCCTCCTCAAGTTCTATGAGGAGGCTAATTCCTTAAAGGGCCATGGTTTGTTTTTGAGACATCTTATCCGTAGGTGGAATGCCGACTGATAGGCTTTTCGGGTTGGTCCTAACCAGTGGTACATGCCCACTAAGGAGGAAATGTATTTCATTACAGGGCTATCAAGGAGAGGGGTGGAATTTCCCTCATTCCCAGAGGTTCTAGTTGGCTATGCAACAGGGATTCAGTTAGTGTACTCCCAGAGACACATTAGCGTAGATATATTGTCTCCCTCATATTTTCAAGTCTTCGGAGGTCAGTTACATATTGGTGCATTTGGTAGTTAGGAGGTGAGGTGCCTCTCACTTCTTATTTCGACCATTTCAAAAAACACCAGTGACAGGCAATGCATTAGTTGCTTGCTTCTATATTATGTTGATTCTTTAGTACAAGAGCCACGAGTTGTCAGGCGGTCTGCCTTTTTTTTGCGGCAGTTCTGTATAGCCTTAGATAGATGTCGTGTTCATGCATAAGGGAGGGTCAACTTCCATTTTTCTTCAGAGATTTTTTGTTTATTTTTTGAGAGGTTTCCAGAGACGAGGCCTACTTTTGTTCGGTAGCCTCGTAGGTCGATGTTCGAGGCACAAATGCACATGTGGGGGCAGATGATGCCCAAGAGGGGCGAGACTGTGTTTCCAACGAGGATATCACATGATGCATTGGAGTTGCTAGCCAGTTTTGATGAGCATCCCTTCATTATGGTCCCCTGTCCTTATGCCGGTTTGGATTGGCAAGGGTGTGCCAACATCCTCTTCACAGATGATGAGCCACCAGATGATAGAGGTAATATTACTGTTTTATTTAAATTTATTCTAACATGTTATTTAACTTGTTTTTATTAATTTGTGTAATGAAATTGTCTAATTATTTTTGTGTACTTGTATATATTTTTCAGACATTGGGTCTTTTGATGGCGAGGACATGTCGACACCACCACATGATCTAGGTGTGGATCCTGATGACGATCAGGGCATGCCAGCCGAGGATCATCAGGAGGCTGGTGCAGAGAGACCTACTCTTGTTGGTGCATCGGTACCACCTTTTGCTAGGCGCGGTCAGCTTGATAGCAAATACAGGATAGGTTTGGGCGGCCAACAAACTGCATTGATTGTTGAGGCGGGCATCAGGCCCGCTAATATGAGAGACATACATGCTTATGGTAGGCTATTACATATGTGGAGAGCATTCTGCATGACATGTATAGCCTTATGCGGCATTTCGTAGGAGCTACGACCTTAGTTACGTGGCCAAGTAGGACCGTTGCACGTTATAGGCATGGTCGAGACGCAACACATGATTGAGAGTCCGCGAGCAGCGACTCATCATGTGATGATCGTTCACCTCGTGCTGCTAGATGAGAAACCTCCACTAGCATCGAGCAGTAGTCATCATGGAGAGCAGGCTGGACCATCGGCCACGTCCAGTCAGTAGCCTACAACATCCAATAGTACTCATGATCATGAGCAGGCTGGACCATCGACCATCGAGGCTGCACCATTGACTAAGCAGACCTCTACTAATACTGCTATTGATAATGTACCACCAGCTGATCCATGACATTTATATTATAGTTGTATATTTTTGACATTATTTAGTTATATATATATATATATATATATATATATATGTATATATATATATATATATATATATATATATATATATATATAACTATATCTCTCTATGATCAATGTATTTTATGTTCATGTTGTAGTTGTACTTAATTTACGTGTTGGTGATCATCATGATGTGTATATTGTTAGGTCATGTTAGATATGTTCATTTAATGTGCAGTTTGCAGATAAATGTGTATGTGATAGCAGTTATTTCACATGGGATGTATATTTGATGTTTGTGTTGTGATGATGTTAATATATAATGTTAAATGTGTTTTATTAGATGATCATGATCACGATTATGTTAGCGATTTTGAATGTGTTTTTTAGTCAAATATGATGTTTGTATGATAGTTATCACGAACGTGATGTTTATTAATTAATTTACTATTAAATGATCATGATATTGTAAAATTGTAATATTTGTAAGTCTAATTGTATGTAAAATTTTAAAATTGTAATTGTAATGGTATATATGTAAATATGTACATTTGTAATTGTAATTGTAAATTTTTAATTTGTAAATTGTAATTGCATATATGTAAAATTCTAAAATTGTAATTGTAATTGTAATTGTATGTAAAATTCTTAAATTGTAATTGTAATTGTATGTGAAATTGTTAAATTGTAATTTTAGTTGTAATTGCATGTAAAATATTTGTAAAATTTTAATTGTATTAATGTGAAATTATTTTATTAAAATTTTTAAAATTGTAAATTTGTAACATAATAAATCTAGAATAATATGAATTATTGTAACATAATAAAGTTTAGAAAATAATGCAAATAAATTCATGTACTTTAGAATTATCATTAATTTATTATGATCTTATATATTATAAAAAGAACTTTATATAGTGCGCCATTGTTTTTGAGATCAAAATAATTGCAAAATATCAAGTGAAATATTGATTTTAACATTAACACTATGCAAATTCCCAATTAATTCAAAATACATATTATAATGTTTCGAAAAACCCATCTTAAAAAGTATAAATATTGATGAAATAACACATGTACCATATCACTCTCGGTTGTCATGATCACCCTCATTATCTTCCAGCCTGCATGGCGTGATAACACTATTGTTCTCAAAAATATGTTTTGATCTAGGGTCATGTGTCAATACGAATCACCAATCCCTATCCAACACATCTGGGTAAAAAAACACCTGGTTGCAGTGTTTGGGGAAAACATAGGGCTCCTTAGCTTCATCCCACATCTTTCTAGGGTTGATACATATCAACTTACTGTCGCGATGTTCCTTCACATTATTCCGATCAAAGGTGTCCCACCACTTGCACCTAAAAATAGCACATTGGAAATAAGAGAAATCCACTTCAATGATCTCTTGTATCTTTCCGACGTAACCTAACGTCCCTCGTACTAGGTTTTAATCACGGTAGCTAGATCGACTTTATTGATCGAACTAGACTTCCACTCCACAGTTTTGTGTGATTTTTACATCATCAACATTTTCTGTGCAAAAATGGTGTCCATATGGCCACATAGATGGGAAAAAATGCACCTATTATAAAAAAGTTAAAAAAATCAGTGTCATATGTCTTATAATAACCCAACGGTTACAATATGAAATATAGATGTCTTATAAGTTTCAAATTTACATATAAATTAAAAATATTATTACCGAGTTGCTGCACCCAATCCCTACATTTAGCGCATTCTCTTCAGAACGCGGGTAACGACTGGTTGCACCGTATTTCTCTCTGACTTGGTCAACAACCCAACTGTTGGGGCATATTTTTGGCCTATTTTCTTTTAAATGATCGGGATAAGGCACACTTCTACCATTCAAACGTCTGAATTATTTCCTATCACTATCCCATTTCATCCTCTTTTGTTCGTACAATGCGACCCACAGTTGTGTCGCTTCAGAATTGTAAAGAACGAATTTATTAATTGCTTCAATTTCTACATTCGCTGATGAAATCAAACCGACATTATATATTAATTATAGATAAAAATATACATTATATTGAAGTTCAACATGAATATTAACTTTGTGTAAATTTGAAAAATTATAAGTCGCTCACTCTTTATCAAGCTCTTTTTTCCACTTGTTTGGAGCAACTCCCATTCTCTTTTGTCTTCATCCCTTTCATCATCCCAAATCACCGAACCTGGTCTGTTGTCGATTTTCTTGATGTACTCACTGGCATAATAGGAATACTCATACGATATGTACCCCTTTTCCATGGACCCCTCGGGTTTTTCCCTTTGTCGAGCAAAACCTTTCAATTCCTTCATGTACCTCTCTAAGAAGAACATCCAACGACAAGAAAGCACCCCAACTAATTCAACCTCATCTACTAGGTGAATTAGAAGATAAACATGTAAGTCCATGAAACTCGTCGGCAGTTCCTTCTCAAACAGACAAAAAATCTAAACTATCTCTTGATGCCACCGTGGAATGCTAGCCACATGAATCTCCTTATGACGTGATCCAACATAAAAATGCATATAATTTAGATATGGCACGTCATAGGTCTTGAGGGAATTCATGTTTCACACACCCACGCACGAAAAAAGGATAATGACACTGCAAAGTTATAAACACATGCAATAATATACAAAATAAGTTATGTTTTATGATCCCCGCATGGGATAAAATTTATTAATATACCAAATAATAAAATCATGCTTTTGACATTATACGTACTCTTAGAAGATTCAAATGGTCATGCGATTTAAACACCGACAAATGGTCATCCTGTCGGGAAAAATACTGAGAGGGGGGGTGAATCAGTATTTACAACATATTCAAAACTTTTTACTCTTCTTTACTTCAAAACCCATATGCTACTTTCCTGGAGAAGACTCGCGTATATACGCGGATTCCCTTTATTAAACTCGCGTATACACAGAGAACTAATTATGTCATTAATTCTTCACTTAAACCATTCCATCATTTATTCATCAGATATTCAATAAATAGTAAACATGTGCAGCAAGAACAGAATAACCATCACACAAAGCATCACACATGAACACCAGGATTTTTAGGTGGAAACCCAAGACGGGAGAAAACCACCGCTGCAGTTGCTCAGCCTTCAATATTTTATTGTAGAGAAAACATCTTACAACATATGTGCTGGTGCAGACTCCTACTAGCACGCAGGCACCCACCTGCGCTCGTTTACCAGCCTCTTCTGAAAGGGAGCTCCAACCCCCTGACTCGTTTACCAGCCTCTCCTGGAAGGGAGCTACAACCCCCTGACTCCTTTACCAGCCTCTCCTGGAAGGGAGCTACGACCCCCTGACTGAAGGCTTCAACCCTCAACACCCCTTCGGACCACGTTTCATCAATTTTTACACTGGATCCAACAACTTCAATAGAACAATACTTGTAGGCCACGTTTCATCATATTTTCAGACTGGACCCTCTTCATAGATTTAAGCTCAATCATACAACCAAAATGATGCAGACAACTCAGAACAATAGAATACAGATAGCAGCAATACAGCAGAATAGATCAGTCATTTCTTACCACAGACTTTAGCAAACCCTAGTTTGCATACGCGCTTTTACTTTACTGATGTTGTGTATATACGCGCTTCCATTCACACGAACCAGCGTATACTCCTGTACATATTACAAAACCAATTTAATTGCGCATACGCGCTTTTCTTTCAGCGAAGCCGCGTATATACGCGCTTCCTCTTCGGCGAACTAGCGTATGGTTCTTCAGAGATTTTAGGTCATTGCATTTCTTCAGAACAGATACTTCACATAGATTTAACCCTTCACTTCAGACAGATGTTCGCCTCTTCTTGGATCTAATCATTCCATAAACAGATCTAGCAAATACAAGCACATTTCAGATCTAGATCCCCTTCTTCATCATTGGTGCATCATACACTCAGATTTATCATTCATGTGTAACCCTTTCCATTCAGATCTACTTCAGAGAGAAGTATTCATTCAAGGTCAGAGATCTTGCACCCACGCTCATGATTTGCACAATGAATTTCTTCTCCTTATATAGGTTTACCCTTTGTCAATACCATGAGCCCCTTTTTCAATACCATGAGCCCAAAACCATATTACATCCGATGGTATTCCTGGACGGGGTCAATTAGGCGGATCATTACCCAATACAATGGGTCAATACCATGGTGATGACCCATGGTTTTGCACTTTTAGAGCGTTTTAGCCCATACGCGACTTGACACGTTCTTTTCCGCGTGCATACGCGACTTCCCTTAGACAGATCCACGTATTCCTTGAGACATACTCTTTCACCATAGACTTAGCACAATCTGAATTCCTTTCTTCACTGTCTTCTGTACTCTCTGTAGATACATCAGATTTACTTCATTAAGAACATATTCTATCAAGCACAACTTCATCAAGTACGTTGTCATCATCTTCATCAAAGTGGGTTGCCATCAAGGACAACACTCTGCATCATATTGCCAACAATCGCCCCACACTCTGCATCATATTGCCAACACATCCATGGTGAAGCAGTGCCGTAGTGAATAACTATATGAAATTGGCACCCTCACACCCATTATAACTTCCTTTGCTTAAGAAAAATCAACTTTTTTAAAAATCCATGGGACATCACCTTCTTTGAAAAACCATGAATTAGAGGGACCAATGCCTGCCTCTGATCTCGTACTTTCTAATAATCTTGGCCAATGTTTCTTTTTAGTTTTTGAAGTAATAAGATCTTTCCTAATAACCAATGTGTCACTTTGTTTCGATGATATGTGCCTCCATAAAGAAGATGAAACATTTTTAAATATATGCATGGGATATAATAAGTGGGTAATATTAATATTCTCCCAATATGGGAGGTTATAAAATATAGATTTAATTTTCATCCAAATGGGAAATTTCTTAACATAGGTGTCGAAAAATTATGGATCATCGAACATAGGCTCCCCATTTGAATCAAAAATTTCTATGAACTCCTTCTCCTTCTCTCTCTCATATGCTCTAAGCCATTCAACTGGTGTCATTATTGGAGGCCTTTGGGTTCTCTCTTGTTTACCATTGAAAGAAATGCAACTCTTCTGTAAGGGTGTTCTTCTGGGAGGAATACCTTGGAGAAATCATACACTGGCTTTCATAGGTCCTTGGACCATATAGCTTTCAGAGAAGGTCCACAACATTTACATCCAAAATACCCTTTTGTTATAAAACCTATGAGATTATTGTATACAGTTAATATGCATGGCACGTTAAGGAAGATCAAAACAATTAAAATGAATTAAATAACTAATATGTGAAAGAATATTGTTACATATATAAACAAATCAATAAATTAAACATGTAATTTACCAGAGAAAACTCCTAAGCCTGGATAATCATGTGTCGTGTAAGCACATATGCCATACAACGTAAAACTCCTCTCTGCTGCGATGGGTCTTGATACATCGTATACATTTATCCCATCCCATAATTCCTTCAATTCATCTACCAGTGGTTGTAAGTAGACATCCATATTCTTCACTTATCTTCTACCAGGGACTATGAGAGCCAACATAAGATGTTCATTCTTCACTGACAACCATGTGGGGATATTTTTATTGATTACTACTACAGGCCAAACATAATAGTTGGTGTTATGGAGGGAATATGGGTTGATGCCATCCATGGCTATGATGAGTCGTAGACTTCATAATTCATCCTTGAATTTTTTGGGCCATGTATCCTCTATATGCTTCATGGCTATTGAATTAGTTGGGATTCACATAACTCCCAACTCACTTCTATGTGAGGCATGCCATCTCTGCAAAATAGCTAATTATTTGCATCTAAAGAGCCTTTGAATCCTTGGGATTATAGGCATGTGCCTCAATATCTTAAAAGGAGGACCAATAAATTATTTACCCTTCTTTTTTGATTTATCATACTTGTCATGCCCACATTTCGGACACATCTCTTTGTCTGCATATTCTCCTCTATATAGAATACAATCATTTGGACATGCATGATATGATATGTACTCAACACCCAACATTTTCAACAATTTCTTTGCCTCTTCGCAAATACCGTGAAAGACATTATCACTCGAAAGAACCTTATCTTTGAATACCCTATAGTTAGTGATCATGGAAAAATATGTTAATAAATGTACATTAATGTCGATATAATTATTAATGTTCATAAAATTTACCATTTGTATAAATGTTCATTGCAGTGTACTGATTATATTTCAAATTTATTTAAGGAAGTACTTTATGGTAACTTACCTCAAAATTTATGAGAAACATCCATTAGACAAGCCAAACTTTGCTTTCAAGTTGTACAGTAACATCGTTGTCCCCAACTGGGTAGAATTTGACTGACCGCCAGGTCCAAAGAGAGGGGTGGTGGAAGCAAATTTAAGGCTTTCGAAAAAGGTGTTAGTGATATGAGCATCATCCCCTAGCTGATCATCATTTTGGAATGCATCTAACAACATTGTCTCCATGGAAGTCGTATCCCTTAAGTAATCATCCATACCAAGCTCTATTTGATTTCCTCCATTTCCAGCTTGTGAAGAACTACTATTGCTGTTGTCATTCTTAATTTTTTAATTTGGACGTAGCGAGAATTGAATCGGTAGTTGATTCAACCATTCTTCGTATCGTTCCTCTTCGATTTTTTCTCTTAATTCAGTCTTCTCTCGATTTGAAATTGTTGTGGGGTGCAACAGAAGATGGTAGGTAGGTCGCTCATCATCACTAGAATCCTGATAATTAAAAAAATATATATTTGAACATGATTAGTACAAAATATATGATATCAATTAGTAACCACGTTGACAATATTGCATGATTAATTGGTTTGACGTTGAAATAATTACATTAATCAATATACCAAATAATTATAATTATTACCATCATTGTCCCAGGATTGTGGCTAGAAGATGCAATATTGTTACAATTGACAGGGTGAAGCGGCTGTCCATTTTAATCTGCCAAATGTGCCTTACGGTATGCTACTCCTGATAAGAGCTTCTGATGTTTTGGAGACGTTTGAATATTTTGTGCATCTGAACTCGATGCTGAATCTGCATGAACCTGCAAATTTGTATACATTATAAATTTAATTAAGTTGTGCATGATTGACATGGATAAACAACATAAATTCAATTAGATAATGAAAATATAAATAAAATATGAAGTAAATATTACGTCTTGAGATGGATAGGGAGAACCTCACAATGGGCTTTGAGAAATATTATGGAACGAGTTGGATTTTGAAGAATTGTCCATTCGATATAATTATGATATTTTTTCGCTACATTTGAGCAAAATCAACAACAAAATTTGGTGCACACACCTAAATTAATTTCGGTGCCTTAAAAATTGACTTCTTGTTATCGGTGCTAATGTACAGATCACTGCACCAGTGCATTTTCGTTACTATGCACTGGTGCCATTTTATAAATGGACGCACTGGTGCAGTGCTATTAAGTGACACACCGATGGCGAATAACGCAAATAAAAAATGCTACTCTATTTTATTTAAGTGAAAAAAAAAATGGTAAATTGAAAAATGGGTGGAAAAATATTTTCAAAAATCTAATTTCATAAAACAATTATTTAAATACTAAACACTTTTATTATTTCACTATTTTTGCAAAAATTTTCAGCCAGAGATTTGCAGGAGATATACCTGGGGCAAACAGAGCATGAGATCACTATGGAGTAGTGAAATACGTTCGAATAGAAGTATTCAGACAATTAAAATTCCAAACCTCTGGTGATTCAAACCCTGTAGCATAGAATTTCAAACGATCTCATGATTAAAGTCTATTGTTTTTTTTACTTTTTTTTTTGCAGTTTTTTTACGCAGTAAGAAAATAATTTCAATGTTTATTGTTTTTTTACTTTTTTTGTAGTTTTTTTACGCAGTAAGAAAAAAAATTCGATTTCTTTTTCATTTTCAGAAACAAAATAAAAAAAATCCATTTTTAGAAACAAACCCTACATTATTTTTGTTTATGCCCTTTCTTCTACCTCTTTTTGTGATTTCAGAATTAGGGCTTTTCATTTTAGATTTATAGGGTTTGTATTTTTATATATAGGCCTAAGAGATCCAACCCACGGGATGACTTACATAGTCGGATCCCAATCCATGTTGGCCCTTGCGTGAATTAAAAAAAAACAGATTTTTTTTCATCGGTGCGCTCGACGTAACCTAGCGCACAGGAGTGCTGTATTATCCTAGCGCACTGCGAAAGTATAGTGTGATAAAAAAATAAAAATACATTTTTTTTTAATTAGTGCACCATATGTAAAATATGACATCGGTGTGTTATTTCATTATGGCGCACTGCGAACGTGCTGTTTTGCAACAAAATGTTTTATTGTGTTAATCAGTGCACCATGTAACATATAACGCACTGCATCGGGTCTCCTAGTAGACAAAGAGTACCGTATGGTGGTCCCTTGTTTACGTGGGGCGTTTATGCTACAAAAACTAACACTCGACGATTTTTATTATTTTCTCTGTGTTAATCGGTGCGGTGGTTAACATGTAACGCACCGATGCTCCTTGTTGACATAGAGAACCGTACGGTTATTATACTGTTTTCGATCATTAGGTACAAAAAATAAACAATTTAGCAGTAAATATTAATTTTCAAGTATTTTCTTACAGAAAAGAAAAGAAAATGGAACCCATTCAACACATAAAACATGACGACAAGGAAGAAAATGGTTGATATCTAAGTTTTTGAGTAATTGTTACTTCCTTATAACAAATTAAATAGATTTCATTTTTGTATTTTTTAAGTTGTTTTACAAAAATCATCATTGAATGTATTCAAACAGGTGCTAACATACAAAGAAAAACCATCAAACAAATTGATTTAAATTGGGTTAAATATGGGTTGTGAGTATATGTTTGCATATCAGAAATTAATTGTGGGATTTGTAACCATCTATCGATCTTGTTTTACTTAGCTCCATCTATAATTAATAGAACAAAAAAAATCTTTTATATTAAACATATGATTTGTTATGGGGTATACAACTTGTAGGAAACAAAGTATGGAACTGCGCCAACAGATGAAATCTTGAAAGATTGCATGGTGCATGGTTTTGAAAGAATGTGTATAGTTTATGAGTCAATTGTTGCTATGGTACGCCATTTCTTTTCGATTTACATTGATGTATATTATTTAATATTGCAATTTTCATTATTCTCACCAATGTATATACACTCATTACAATTTATTTTTATGTTTGTAGATGGAAGGTGAAGAAGATAAAAAAAACAATCAACACCATGAACAAAACATTCCTGAAAATAACCCAAGTCATGGAAGTAGCTCTAGCAGTGAAAAAAATTCAAGCGAAGAATGATGGTCACTATGTTTGGATATCAAAGCAAGGCATTGAATTTTATGAAATATTTGTCTGTGAAAATCAGACATTTTGTTTAATGTAATGGACATAGTGTCCCAATTTAAAGACAAAGGGATACCAATAACTGTCCCATTTTGTATGATAAAGACTGTCTTATATATATAATAATAATAATAATAATAATAAAATATGTTTTAATTTATTCTATTGTGTTCTCCGTTATAAATGTGAAATGTAACACCACTAATTAAATTTATGGACGATTAAATATTATAATGAAGAGATGTGAAATTTGATGATATGATATAACAAATTAATCCAAACATCATATTCAAATGCACTAATACAAATTTAATTCATATGAATACTGTTAAAAGATATGTATCATCTTTTGATGAATAATGAATTTAAAAAAATCACAATAATTATGATATGATATAAAAAATTAATCCAAACATCACATTCAAATGCATTAATAAAAATATAATTAATATGAACACTATTATAAGATGTGTCGACTTTTGATGAATAATGAATTTAAAAAAATCACAATAATTGCACTGTCACAGGTCGATGTTTCTAAAAAATACAAAATGAACACCGGTGCGTTTCTACGACCTATGGGCACTGCACAAATACCAAAAACAATTAAAAATATCGATGCGTTTGTACGGTATTGCGCACCAGTGCGTTTATGGGGCACTACGTACCGGTGAATTTGTATGACCTATGGGCACCGCACAAATACCGATACTAATTATAAATATCGGTGCGTTTGTGTGATACTGCACACCAGTGCATTTATATAAGTCTACGTACTGGTGCGCTGAGACGAGCAATGGGCACCACACAAATCCCACGACCAATTAGACCCCGTGCGTTGTATCACCAACACTATGCCCGGTGCGGTTTTATACCTTGATAGCCCGGTACATGCACCTTCAACCGCCCTGGGCCACCTTCTAGATGACATGCATCGGTGTGTTGAAACCTTAGTAGTGCACTGATGAAAAAAACATCCGTAATAACCTTCAGCCGCCCCTTTTTTTTTAGCTGTGTTGAATTTCCGTTAAAATCTCCGCCAAAATCTCCGTAACCATAAACGAATGTTGTAGAAAATGTTTTTTTGACAATTTTGGCCAATTTATAACACTAAAAACCTCCTTTATAACCTTTGCTAGAGGGTCTTTTACCTGTAGTGCACGAAACTTATACACTCCATCAATTGAGTTAAGAATTCTTGTGGTAAAAATAAACTGATCCCTCTTGAGATATTTAACAATGAAATGATTTGGCCAAATTTCAAAATTTTTACTAGTCCTGGCCAATTGAGAAACTGACAACATATTTGTGCTTAGGCTAGGTACATGATAAAAATTCGGTATTTTTCCACATCGATAGGGGAAATCACCATGTCCAGTAATGTGAGAGAAATTTTTTCTGTTAGATAGATCATTTTCTTAATATCCTTGTCCATGGATAAAAATAAAGAAACATATTTCGTATATGATGAGTGCAACCAAAATCGACAACCCATTCATTCTTCGCAGTATGAGCATGAAATGCTTGAGTTCTTACTAAAAAGGTAAAGTTGTCAATAGATTGATCGGTTAATTTTTTAGATAACATTTTCTCAAACATTTTAAATTTTGTTCCAAGACATCTCTATTCTTGAAACATGTTTTCTCTGCATGTCCCACTTTCCCACAACATTGACATGTTTTCTTCTTTTGATTCTTATTGGTTTATTTAGATCCATCATGTTTTCCTTGAGTTTTGGGGTTGAGACACTCAAGCCAATTTCAAATTTCCTTCTACATTAGCTTGCACTTTCCATTATCAAGTGACCTCTTCTATCCTTTGATCAACAAAACAAAAAATGTATCAAAGGTGTAATCCTCACCATCTTCTTTGTGCGATCTATAATTGGTGGAGAATGAGGAAAATAACACATCATAAATGGTCCTCACATTCTTTAGGATCAGTTCAATGAGTTTCCTATATTTATTTCTATAATCACCCAACTTCAGTTGCGTCTCTTCGACATGAGATATATAGTCCTCAATATTTTCGAAGGAATGGGGATTGAGGGAGATCAATACTCTTTCTAATTGTGTGACCCAAATTTTGTCAACTTTTTCAAGTAAAAACTTCAACTTATTCCAGACCTCATGATGGTATTAAATCCCAATCGTATGCAAAATTGATTTCCTAAGAAATATAGGTCATGATGACCCCAACAACCTCATCCTTAAGTTCCATCAATAAAAAAATTAATATGGTCATCCTTTGGATTTGGAACAATAGTGTTTGTGTACTTACATATCCCTTTTCTATTCAAAATGGTTTTTATATATACTGGCCAAAGAACGTATTTTTTTTTTTTCATTTAGAATAATAACATCAATCTTGGAAGGCATCTTCAGATTTATAATAAATTAATCTATCTCAAACTCAATTTAATTTAGAAAATCAATCATCCTAGAGTCAATTATGATAAGATCCGTCTCAACACGATTTTCAAATAACAAGGTTATGTTTAAAGCATCAATTTTGATACCATGTTATGGAATGAGGGAAACCAAGAACATAGAATAGGTAACCGAGTGTAAATAGAAATTTAATAGAAGAGAGAAAAATACTTCAAGATGATGTGTGGTGTCTAGAGATGCCATTATAGCATTTAAGCACAATGCATTATAACATAAACATGACAATGCATAATGAACAATGCAATCTCCATCAACATTTCCAAGTACATTAATTTGTATTTGACCCATAGGGTTCTCTATTTATAGTTACCAAGTATGATCAATTTCCTTCGATTGCAGAGGATTTTTCTGAAATTTCCTCGAATTACAGTAACTAGAATTTACTCTTCTAACTGGTTAACAATTTATTAATTTTCTGATTTATACTGAATAAATCACACTACAATTATTCACAAATAAATTATGTGGAAGATAAATAAAATGATGGAACTGAGAAAATAGATGCATAGACATAATAATATCAATAATGTTTTTTGGATAATAGTCCTAGGAAAAACCTCAAATGGAAAACCAATGTAGCAGATGAAGGTTTATTTTATTATTATGAAATATTGTAAATCTGAGTACAATAATCTAGATGCCTTACTTTCAATCCCCGTAAATAATTTGGAAAAAATAATATGGAGAAATTATCTCCCTTCTACAACAATTCGACCTCCCTCTGGTTTGCTCGTTATCTCTCCCTGGCAACTCGACCTGCCTAGAATTCACACTACTGGCCTAGGAAATTCGTGACCTTATAGTTGGTTCCTGATGAGTCATCCTATCTCCCTCTTCCACTTTAAGAAATTCGCTTTGCCTCCTAGAAATCGATATTACTTCCTGACAACTCTGCAAACCCTCTTCCGACAACTCACACCGGGTTTCTAGCTGCTCGCTCTAGATGTTCAGACTCTTTGCATAAATATTTCGGATTCCCTGCTACTGGTGCTATGTTTCTGGGAATCTTTATTGGAAATGTATATGCTTCTCCCTCAATCACTAATTCTCTCCTTATCTAGCTTCAACTCTTATTCCCGTTGAATCTCTGTAACTAGATAGCTCGATCTTCCAAGGAATTCACTCTCCATGTGTCTTCAATGTTACTCAGTATGTCTATCTTCAACCCCATTGACTTGCTCTTATAATCTCTCATTGGAGCACCAATGACCATGATTAAATCGTTATCAACAACTAAGATAATCTTAGATTTGATCCATGTGAGTCTCTATAGCTTTTTCAATCTTTCTCAATTAATTGCCGTTAATTAATCATTTTTCGTAAGTTAGACTTTGGAATTTTTAAATTATTGATCAATTAAATTAATTGAGATGTCTCTAGGTGTTTTCTTCTAAAACATTTCTAGGTTTTGGGGATCTTGTGTTCCTTATCCTCCCTGACATAAATCAATACTAAAACACCTTTTTGATGCTAACAAAAACTAACACTCCCTCTTAGAAAGGAAGGAATTTTTTCTTCTCCATACTACCACTGTACCCATCAATCTGATGAATATCCTGTAGCCCGTCTCTAGAATACATCATGCTATTAATGTTTGACAATTGTGGTAAAATTAGCTCTCATTGTCCATCAACATTGTGCATACTCTGACTCATCTGCTAACCCTGTAGCTAAACCATTATGAATTTGTGCTGCTTCTAACACTGCAATGTTGCCAACATTACTTGAATTTCATCTGATATCATGTTGTTTCTGCTCCTACAACTACTGCAACTGAGAATTGATCTACGAATCCACTGTGCCCATGTATTGGATCTACAACTATCTTTTGAGTCTATGATTGCAACTAGTATCTACACTGTCTACTGAGTAACTGTCTGCACTCATCTATCTCTATGCCCCTCTAGTAACTAAATACAACTAGTATCTACACTATCTCTTAATATATGACTGCACCTATTGACACTAATATTCATGATACTTAAAACTATGGGCCCCCATAGCTAAGGTAATGATCCATGGGATGAGTATACTGTAACTACTGCTCCTCTTCCATGGACCTTTCCCAAGTCTACAACTCTGAAGCATCATGCTCCTCCTCCATATGGAGGCATAGCTACTGTTGTGGCTCATTTTAAATTTTATTTTCAAATGTTTCTTAAAATACAAAAAAATATAATGTTTTAAAAAAATGAACCAAAAATTGCATATGCCGAAAATGATTTTGATTTGTATATTGGAACATTAACATTGTGTTTCAGAAGATATGTAAGGTGGGTTCGACCCTTGTTTTAAAAACATGCAACTCCCCAGGTGGAAAGGAAAGGATGGCAGGTGGGACCTGATCGAAGGAAACCTGCGGGCACAAACAACCAGGTAGATAGCTCCGAGATGCCTCCGCAGTTGACCGTGACGTAATCATGTGGACTAAAATAAACGACTCACATTCACTGCAGAGGCACACCTTCGAAGAGCTTGCCATACCCAGGAGTGCCCCCGTGGTGATGTAGGCAGCCAGAGACAACGTCAAAAAGTGAGCCAACTCACTGTCATGTTCCCATACCTGTCTTGTCATGAATTTAATTTCCGTTTTCCCCCCAAAGTTCCACTGCACCTATAAATAATGATTCAAAACCCCATCATTTTCACCTACAGGTTTTTGATGCAGGGGCATTAGACACTAGCCAGCAATGTAGGAGGTTTTGTCCACATGTTGTGGCTAGGAGGGTTCGAAATCATTGAATTGTGACAGCTAGGTGTCAATACCTCAGCTGAATATTTAATTTAGATTAGTTAGAATTTGTAGAAGTCGAATAGTTAAGTTCAGTCCATCTGTCATGGTTCAGTTGGTTGAATAATTGTAATTAGGTTTTTGATTTTCTAAACGGTCCTCACAGAGGAACCGAAGAGACACATTGTAATGTTTATAAATTGTATTCCGCGGATGTATTGGGGAGGAGAGAGATTTCTGCAATAAATTCTGTGTGTTAAGCAATTTCTTTTGGTTGAATAAATTTCAGTTCCCATTGATTTTTGAATTGTCTCGAGTTGATATTTGTGAGGAAATTTTTTTAATTGTGAAGCGATTGAAGTCTGTGTGTATATAATTGCTGAATTGAGCTGCTGTGAAATCTCTGCATCCCTCTGCTTACTGTTTCTCTCAATGTGTCTGAACAAAATCTGTTGAATTAATTCCACTCATAGAAGAAGTCTACATACAATTGTGGTCGACTAAATCTATTCTGAGGTAGCGAAGACTCCGTCGAAAGAGGAATGGACTGTTTGTTGTTAATCGGATCCTGAACCAAGGTTTGACCTGAGTTAGCAAACGAGAGAGCATAGAAAGGAAGGCGTTAACTGGGGTCAATCACTGTTCCAAACCCGTGAGTGGGTTAGCGAAACCGGATTTCCCATATCGCACCACTCTTGTGGAGTAAGCAATATTCCTAAACTCGGAGCGGTCCCATTGAACGGTTGACACGCAGCATGGGTGGGACCCCAAAAACCGCTTCCATCATGTGCCATCGCACGTTAACGTTCAACATCGGAGCCTGCGCGATATTGATGCATAGGGTTGATTTGGAGGAAGACCAAATGAACGGTGATTTCGATCAGAAATAGCACGAGGGATAACCTAAGGTAGGGTGTATGTATTTAATTGAGTTCCGCCGATCGTATGTGTGGGTCGAAATATATTAAAGTGTTTCTTTGTGAAGATTGTCGATAAGTTGGAGGGAGCCAAAGGTTCATTATAAGTGGCTTAGTTGGATAAAGGCTCGGAAATATATTTAAACTCTCCAAAATCTGCCGAATATATTTATTTTTCAAATTATTCGAAACTGATAAATAAAATTCCAAGAAAAAGAAAGAAGACCACGTGGAGGTAAATCAAGTTAATTGAGGGAAATGCTGACAGATCGACTATAGTAGACCAACTTTTCGCAAGAGGCTGACTTTCAGTTTTGTTGCTGTCATTTGTGGTATCAGATTTGTTAGTTTTAAGTGTTTTTTCAAAGAACTGACATGGAAATCCGAGTTGGTAGAGGTGCTGGCCGAAGGAGACCTGTTGCCAACGCAGAGGTGTTGGGGATGTTGCAGAGGGTCGAGGCCAGAGTGGATGCCATGGAGCGAAGACAGCCCAGAGATCATGAAGACATCAGTGAACCTGAAATAGAAGAAGCTGAAGAAAATGATGAGATTGTTGGCAATATGATGCAGAATGTTGTCCTTGATGGCAACCCACTGAATGAAGATGAAGACAAGAGATAGTTGACTTGTGTTGTCCTAGATGGCAATCCACCTGATGAAGTTATTCTTGACTTGATGGACTTGGTAAATGATGTAAATTTGATATGAAGTGATGTTTGTTAGCAATATGATGATGAGTGTTGTCCTTGAATGGCAAGATGATGGCAACTTACTTGATGAAGTTGTGCTTGATAGAACATGTCTTGATGAACTAAATTTGATGTATCTACAGTGAGTACAGAAGGCAATGAAGAAAGGAATTCAGCATGTGATAGATCTATGATAAAAAGAGTATGTCTCTAGGCATACGCGGATTTGTCTAGGGGAAGTCGCGTATGCACGCGAGAAACAACGTTCCAAGTCGCGTATGGGAAAAAGCGCTCATAAAGTGCAAAACCAAGGGTAACCACCATGGTATTGACCCATTGTATTGAGTAATGATTCATCTATGTGACCCCGTCCAGGAATACCATCGGAAGTAATATTGTTTTGGCTCATGGTATTGAAAAAGGGGCCCCTGGTATTGAAGGCTCATGGTATTGTTTTGGCTCATGGTATTGAAAAAGGGGCTCGTGGTATTGAAGGCTCATGGTATTGTTTTGGCTCATGGTATTGAAAAAGGGGCCCGTGGTATTGAATGCTCATGGTATTGCTTTGGCTCATGGTATTGAAAAAGGGGACCGTGGTATTGAAAAAGGATAAACCTATATAAGGAGAAGAAATTCATTGTGCAAATCATGAGTGTGGGTGCAAGATGTCTGAGCTTGAATGAATACTTCTCTGTGAAGTATATCTGTATGGAAAGGGAAAAGGTTTGATAATAGATCTGAATCTATGATTCACCTATGAAGAAATGATGAAGCGAAATATCTAGATCTGGAATGTATTTGTATCTGCTAGATCTGTTTATGGAAGGCTTAGATCTGAGATGAGGCGAACATCTGTCTGAAGTAAAAGGGTAAATCTGAACTGAATATCTGATCTGAAGAAGTATGCTGCTCTATAATAATTGAAGATCTATACGCTAGTTCGCCGCAGAGGAAGCACGTATATACGCGGCTTCGCTGAAGAGAAAGCGCGTATGCGCAATGAAATATGTACAGAGGTATACGCTGGTTTATGTGAACGGAAGTGCGTATATACGCGACATCAGTGAAAGGAAAGCGCGTATGCAAACTAGGGTTTGCTGAAGTCTGTGGTAAGAAATGTCTGATCTGTTCTGCTGGTTTACTGATATCTGTCAGTGAGTTATATGTATCTGTTTCATGGTTGACTGTGCTTAAAAGTATGGAGTGGGTCCAGTCTGAAAATATGATGAAACATGGCCTGCAAGTGTTGTCCTAAAGGATGCTTTGGATCCAGTGTGAAAATTGATGAAACGTGGTCCATAGAGGTGCTGAGGGTTGTAGCCTTCAGTCAGGGGGTTGTAGCTCCCTTCCAGGTGAGGCTGGTAAACGAGATCAGGGGGTCGTAGCTCCCTTCTAGGTGAGGCTGGTAAACGAGATCAGGGGGTCGTAGCTCCCTTCCAGGAGAGGCTGGTAAATGAGTTAGGGGGTTGGAGCTCCCTTCCAGGAGAGGCTGGTAAACGAGCGCAGGTGGGTGCCTGCGTGCTGGTAGAGTCTGCACAAGCACATATGTTGTAAGATGTTTTCTCTATAATAAAATATTGAAGGCTGAGCAACTGCAGCGGTGGTTTTCTCCCGACTTGGGTTTCCACCTAAAAATCCTGGTGTTCATGTGTGATGCTTTGTGTGATGGTTTATTCTGTTCTTACTACACATGTTTACTGTTTATTGAACATCTGATGAATGAATAATGGAATGATATAAGCAAATAACTAATGACATAATTAGATCTCTGTGTATATGCGAGTTTCATGAAAGATATCCGCGTGTATACGCGAGTTTACTAAATGAAAGTAGCGTATGGGTTTTAAGGAATGAAAAAGTGAAAATTTTTGAGTATGCAGTAAATATTGATTCACCCCCCCCTCTCAGTATTTTTCCCAACAATTGGATTCGAGCGGGTCGCTGCGGAAGCTTGATCGAAAGCAGAAGGAAGTCCGTCATATGGGAAAGAAGCAAAAGAAGAAGGTTACTCCAGGAAAGAAGAAGCCTCAGAAATCATGTATAACAGAAATTGAAGGAGATGAAACAAATCTTGAAGAATCAAATAAGAAGAATGAAGGACTTGAAGCAGAAAACATATCTCTGAAAGAAGATCTCAAAGCATCGAAGAAGAAAAATGAAGAGCTGCAACAAACATGTGAAGTAAACGAAAATTGGTTGAAAGAAGAGATTCTAAATCTGAAGGATCAAGTAGAAGATGGAAGAAGGAAAGAAGAAAGCATGACAAAGCAATGTCAAGCCTTGGAGGTTGAGGTAAACATTCTCAAGGGTAAATTAGAAGAAAAGGTTAAACTTTTGAGGTTTCAAGATAGTACTAATATTTTGGACAATATTCTGAGTAATCAAAGGTCTCCTGCTATCAAACTTGGTCTTGGTTTTCATGAAACTGTTAAAGGAGAATCTAGTTCACAAGGAAGTGCTAAAGATTCAAAGGAAGTCAATACAAAACCTGAAGAGTTGAAAGAAACAAAAGGTCAATCAACAATGATGAAATCTCAAAGGAAATCATTAAATAATGTTGAATGTTTAAAATGTCATAAATATGGGCATGTTACAGCAAATTGCAGGAGCAGATCATTTCAGCCTCAAACAAACAGATTCTACTCAGAAAGGTACTCTGGTTTATTCAAGGGATATTGTTTTTCATGTAACAAGTATGGACATAAAGCAGCTGATTGTAAAAGGAGGAAGAATAGAAATACTCATTATGATTCTTATATTTATTTCTCTGGCCACATGAGATGTTATGCTTGTAACAAGTATGTACATGTAGAAAAAGACTGCAGGATGAACAGATCTGGGAAAGTGGACAATTTTCAGCACACAGTTGGAAAGCTCAAGCAAATTTGGAAAATGAAGGATGACCGATCAGAAACGTAGGGAATTCAGACCCTACTGCAGTCATCCGCTTCTGAAGCTTACTTCTCTGATTGACTGCGGGAATGATGTGGGATACATTATGAGATTTAGTAATGTATCGTCACAGGGGGAGCAATGCATGATGACTCTCATGGTTGATTTGATTATTCTGGTTATGTTTACTTCTGACAGCGCATCTGATGAGGAAAGGACAGGTACAGGAAGGTACAAACTTAGGAGGAAATGAAGGAAGATGAAAATTTTCTACGCTTCACTTTCCATACGCGGGTTATATTAAAAAAAGTCGCATATACACGCGAGTTTCATCAGACACAGTCGCGTATGCATTGATGATAAGAGAATTTATATGCTAGCTAAAGATCTGGAGCAGAGGCTCAGGGGGAGTAATAGTCTGATTGTTAATAACTGTATTATTGACTCTATATCAGCTTAATTTCTCATTTTTAAATAATGATGACATGATACTTGGTTACTTATGTTGAAGATTATGGATGAGTCCTGGTTGCTTGATGATGAAGAGTATTCATTGCTGAGATGAAAGTCTTATAAATCAGAGATACGGACAGATCATGCAGAGATTGTTGCTGATGACTTGCTGGTAAAGGTATTCAGGTTGCACTAGTTAAGGAGGAGCACTAGTTCAGGGGGAGCAAAAGGTTGAATACTAATGATTGCATTGTTGGCAATATGAATGCTTATTCTTTGGTTTTTGTGATACTCATGCTCAAATGATGATGACTTGGTACATGGTTTATTATGATGAGATTTTGAGCCCTGGTTGCTGATAAGTATCTTTTGTGCTCACACATGGATGAGTTGGATGTCGTTTGATTCAGAAATAAGAATAGATCATGCAGAGTTTGTTACTATGGTTGAGATCTTTTGCCTTCATATGTTACTTCATGTGAAATCTTGAAGATCTTGATGATATTGGACCACATGGATGATTGCTTGTCACATATTTGAAGATGTTGTTCTGGTATGATAATCTCTCTTGGAAAGATTGTATTGATGCTGCAAAGAATCTGAAGGCTTGGTTACTAATGTGCTTACGCTACAATCGTTGGATGACGCTTGAAGACACAACTACACTGTTCTATCTATCTGTAGTCCAGGGAAGCATTCAAATATCCCAGAAAGAAGCTGAACACTGTCTTTTTCTCACAAGAGGATCAGATCTGGTTAAAATTTAGAAGATGGAATTGGATACGCGGGTTTCCTGAAACACAGTCGCGTATATACGCGAGTTCATACACAAAAAACCGCGTATGTCTGATTGCTGACATTTTTCAGTTTGGAGTCAGCTCTCTTCAGCACAGCTGCAGTGCTGTTTGGTATCTCTGATACTGTCTGGTATCTTAGGTGGTGTTCCAGTTCTCATAATTCTATTTCTAGTGATTTGATGAAGATGTTTTGATGATTTGTTGGTGAAAGTGTTCAGGATGCACAAACTAAGGGGGAGCCTTAGTCATTTGAAAAGGATGCTTGGATCCACAGATTCAGGGGGAGCATTAGCTTTGCTGAGTATAATGCATTGTTGGCATTATTCTGAAACATGTTCTCTTTCTTGAGGATTTTCTGGTGTTGGTCATAAATGGTCTTATTTGTAATTTGATGAAAAGGTCTTGTTGAGACCCATGATGTAAAATTGTAATATTCAGTCATGTAAGGACTTGTCAAATTTGTAAACCCACTTGGTTGGGTAGCTAAGTCAAATTTTGTAAACCCACTTGGTTGGGTAGTTGAATTGATATGTGTAAACCCACTTGGTTGGGTATTTGAGTCTCATATGTAAATCCACTTGGTTGTATCTTTGATGTAAGTATGAGTCCTTGGTGATAGGAAGGTCATGTTTGAAGATTCAGCATGAACTCAGGGGGAGCTTGGTCACTTCAATATACATCAGATCTGCAGAACGCTTCTTCTACATGAGGAGAATAGGGGGAGAGTGTGTTGGTTTTGATCCGCCCTTTGCCCTTGATGTCAAAGGGGGAGAATGACATGGTGTTTGAATGAAGAGAAAGAATGGTGTCAAAAATGGGAAAGTGACATGGTGTCATTGTATTTTTAATGTACCTATCTGTTGTGGTGATCAAACACCATCGTGGTTGCCATCAAGTCCAAAGGGGGATATTGTTGGCAATATGATGCAGAATGTTGTCCTTGATGGCAACCCACTGAATGACTATGAAGACAAGAGATCGTTGACTTGTGTTGTCCTAGATGGAAATCCACCTGATGAAGTTATTCTTGACTTGATGGACTTGGTAAATGATGTAAATCTGATATGAAGTGATGTTTGTTAGCAATATGATGATGAGTGTTGTCCTTGAATGGCAAGATGATGGCAACTTACTTGATGAAGTTGTGCTTGATAGAAAATTTCTTGATGAACTAAATCTGATGTATCTACAGTGAGTACAGAAGGCAATGAAGAAAGGAATTCAGCATGTGATAGATCTATGATAAAAAGAGTATGTCTCTAGGCATACGCGGATTTGTCTAGGGGAAGTCGCGTATGCACGCGGGAAAGAACGTTCCAAGTCGTGTATAGGCAAGTTACCATAGTGCAAAACATGCAAAACCAGTAACCACCATGGTATTGACCCATTGTATTGAGTAATGATTCGTCTATGTGACCCCCGTCCAGGAATACTTGGAATACCACTCATAATATTGTCTTGGCTCATGGTATTGAAAGTTAGGCTCTCGGTATTGAAGGCTCATGGTATCGTTTTGGCTCATGTATTGAAAAGGGGCTCGTGGTATTGAAGGCTCATGGTATTGTTTTGGCTCATGGTATTGAAAAAGGGCCCGTGGTATTGAAGGCTCATGGTATTGTTTTGGCTCATGGTATTGAAAAAAAGGGGCTCATGGTATTGAAAAAGGGTAAACCTATATAAAGAGAAGAAATTCATTGTGCAAATGATGAGCGTGGGTACAAGATGTCTGAGCTTGAATGAATACTTCTCTGTGAAGTATATCTGTATGGAAAGGGTAAATGTTTGATAATAGATCTGAATCTATGATGCACCTATGAAGAAATGATGAAGCGGAATATCTAGATTTGGAATGTATTTGTATCTGCTAGATCTGTTTATGGAAGGCTTAGATCTGAGATGAGGCGAACATCTGTCTGAAGTAAAAGGGTAAATCTGAACTGAATATCTGATCTGAAGAAGTATGCTGCTCTATAATGGTTGAAGATCTATACGCTAGTTCGCCGCAGAGGAAGCGCGTATATACGCGGCTTCGCCGAAGAGAAAGCGCGTATGCGCAATGAAATGAGCTTCCGTAATATGTACGCAGGTATACGCTCGGGTTCGTGTGAACGAAAGGCGCGTATATACGCGACATCGTTGAAAGGAAAGCGTATGCAAACTAGGGTTTGTCAAGTCCGTGGTAAGAAAATGTCCCATCCGTTCTACCGGGTTTACTAATATTTGTCGCTGAGTTACATGTATCCGTTTCATGGTCGAATGTTGATCGTGCTTAAAAGTATGGAAAGGGTCCAGTATGAAAATATGATGAAATGTGGCCCGCAAGTGGTGTTCTATTGAAGTTGTTGGATCCAGTGTGAAAATTGATGAAACGTGGTCCAAGGTGGTGCTGAAGGTTGTAGCCTTCAGTCAGGGGGTTGTAGCTCCCTTCCAGGTGAGGCTGGTAAACGAGATCAGGGGGTCGTATCTCCCTTCCAGGAGAGGCTGGTAAACGAGTCAGGGGGTCGTAGCTCCCTTCCAGGAGAGGCTGGTAAACGAGTCAGGGGGTCGTAGCTCCCTTCCAGGAGAGGCTGGTAAACGAGCGCAGGTGGGTGCCTGCGTGCTGGTCAAGTCTACGCCAGCACACATGTTGTAAGATGTTTTCTCTATAATAAAATATTGAAGGCTGAGCAACTGCAGCGGTGGTTTTCTCCCGACTTGGGTTTCCACCTAAAAATCCTGGTGTTCATGTGTGATGCTTTATTCTGATCTTACTGCACATGTTTACTGTTTATTGAACATATGATGAATGAATAATGGAATGATATAAGCAAATAACTAATGACATAATTAGATCTCTGTGTATACGCGAGTTGCATGAAAGATATCCACATGTATACGCGAGTTTTCTGAAGGAAAGTAGCGTATTGGTTTTAAGGAATGAAAAAGTGAAAAGTTTTGAGTATGCAGTAAATACTGATTCACCCCCCCCTCTTAGTATTTTTCCCAACAGAGATTCCTCCTGACTTGAGGCTCCTCAGAACTGTTCTGGGGTCTGCAGTTAAGCCCATGATTGAAGTGTTGAGTTTTGCAGGAGGACTAAATCCAGAAGAACCAGTGGACTGGATTAATGAAATGAAAAAGTGCTTTGATTATGAAGAAATGAGCGAAGATAAGAAGGTCAAGTTTGCAGTAACAAAGCTGAAGTGATATGCTGCACTTTGGTGTGATGGAGTGTAGGCAGAAAGGAGGAGAGTTGGCAAGCAGCCTATCAAAAGCTGGACCAGAATGATGGCTAAGTTAAAAGGTAAATTCTTGCCTAGTGATTATCAGCTAAAATTTTTTAGGCAAATGCAGAACCCAAGACAGAGGTTGCTGAAAATAAAATAATACACATAAGAATTCTATAGAGTAAGCATAAGAGCTGGGAAATTTAAAGACACACCAGAGAAGACTGCCAGATATGTGAATGGTCTCAAGTTGGAGATCCAAGATGAGATTGGCCTTCTGTCTCCTAAGATAGTGGAAGAGGCCTACCAGATGGCCTTGAAAGCAGAGGAGAAACTCCTGAGGAAGCAGTCTGCCAAGAAGAGAGGTACTTTCCGTGGGAAGGGAAGTCAGGGTGGTAGAGGAAAGCCTACTACACCCAGGGATGGAGCTAACAATAGCTCACCTCAGAATGCATCTACAGAGGATGATGCAAGGGGAAAAAGGGGTTCTTATAGAGGAAAAGGAAGAGGAGGCAGAGACAGAGGCAGAGGTAGAGAATTGAGGTGCTATAGATGTCAGCAAGTGGGACATAAGCACTATGAGTGCCCAGAGAATGTGGGTGCTAGTCCAAGAAATGCTGTTGTTGCCCAGGCTGGAGAAGAGGCAGAAATTGAAGAAGAAATTCTACCAGAGAGGGGAGAGTCCTTGGTGGTTAATAAGGTCCTGTTGAAGCAAACTAAAGAGGTCACTGAACCTGCACAAAGGAATATTTTGTTTAGGAGCATATGCAAAGTCCAAGGGAAATGCTGCTAGCTAGTCATTGATAGTGGCAGCACAGACAATCTGGTTTCCACTGAGGTGATAGAAAAGTTGAGGCTGAAGACAAGGGAGCATCCAACTCCCTACAGGGTGTCCTGGCTGCATAAAGGTCACCAGCTGGTTGTAAAAGAACAATGTGAGATAGGGCTGCAAATGGGAAAATACAAAGATAAGGTCCTGTGTGATGTAATGCCCATGGATGTGTGTCACATACTGCTGGGTAGACCTTGGCAATTTGACAGAGCAACAGTGCATGATGGCAAGAAGAACACTTACAAGTTCTTCAAGGATGGGGTACATCATACATTGATACCCATGGAAGAAGGAGAGACATCCAGCAGAGTGACTGATACAAAGACCTTGTTGCTGAGCGGGAAGGAATATCTGCAGTAGATAGAAGAAGAAGAGGTAAGTTTTGCTTTAGTTTGCAAACCTAAGGTAGTTCTTACTTCTACAAAGATTTCTGATTTTCCAATAGAAATCCAAGAGATGTTAGACAATTATTGTGACATTGTTGTGGATGATTTACCTGATGAGCTGCCACTTGTGAGAAATATCAGCCATCAGATAGATTTTATCCCTAGTTCAAATCTGCCAAATAAGGCAGCCTACAGAATGACTCCCACATAAAATGAGGAAATCAGGAGACAAGTAAAAGAATTGGTGGACAAGGGACTGATCAGAGAAAGTTTGAGTCCATGTGCAGTACCAACAGTATTGAGCCCAAAGAAAGATGGAGGCTGGAGGATGTGTATTGATTCCAGAGCAATCAATAAGATAAAAATCAGGTACAGATTCCCTTTGCCCAGATTTGAGGATTTAATGTACTGTTTGAGTGGTGCTAAATATTTTTCAAAGATAGATTTGAAAAGTGGATACCATCAGATTAGAATAAGAGAGGGTGATGAGTGGAAAACTGCCTTTAAAAAAAATGAGGGACTGTATGAATGGATGGTTATGCCTTTTGGGTTTTCAAATGCACCTAGAACTTTTATGAGACTTATGAATGAAGTATTGAAGGAATTCATTGGTAAATTTGTGATAGTGTATTTGGATGATATATTAGTTTTCAGTAGAACTAGAGAAGAACATTTAAGGCATCTTAATCATGTCTTGAAGAAGCTGCACCAAGATAAACTGCTGATAAATTTAAAGAAATGCTCATTCATGAAGGAAGAGTTGGTGTATTTGGGCTTTGTTGTTTCTGCAGAAGGATTGAAGATGGACCCAGAAAAGGTTAAGGCAATTATGGAGTGGCCTTCACCCAGAAATGTTTTTGAGGTAAGAAGTTTCCATGGACTTGCCAGTTTTTACAGGAAATTTATAAGAAACTTCAGTAAGATTAATGCACCCATCATTGAGACAATAAAGAAGAACAAAAAACCATTTAAGTGGACTACTGAAGCAGAAATAAACTTTAAGCTTTTGAAGCAAAAGATAACTGAGAAGCCTGTTTTGATTATGCCTGATTTTACCAAACCATTTCAAGTGAAGTGTGATGCCAGTGGGGAGGCCATTGGAGCTGTGTTGAGTCAGGGTGATAGGTCTGTAGCCTATTTCAGTGAAAATCTGAATGACACCAGGAGAAAGTATTCCTCTTATGAGAAGGAATTATATGCAATTGTTCAGGCATTGAAAAAGTGGAGACATTATTTGATGTCCAGGGAATTTGTATTATATTGTGATAATCATGCTTTACAGTATATTGTATAGTAGCCCAAGTTGAATCAGAAGCATGCCAAATGGGTTGAGTATCTCCAAGGTTTTAACTTTTTTTTGAAAAATATAAGTGGCCAAGCAAATAAAGTAGCTGATGCTTTGAGTAGGAGGCACATGCTTGTTCAAGAAACCAATTTTGAAGTTGTAGGATTTGATTTTCTCAAAGAACTGTATAAAACATATTCAGATTTTAAGGAAGAATTTGAGGCATGTTGCAATCCTGTTCTAACAGATAGAAGCCAGTGGCTGGATTATTTCTTGCAGGAGGACTTACTATTCAGAAGAAATAAACTGTGTGTAGCAAAATGTTCCATGAGAGAAAATTTGATCAAAGAAAAGCATAGTGGTGGACTTGCTGGACACTTTGGTACTGATAAAACTTATGAGCAGCTGAGTCACTTCTATTATTGGCCCAAGATGAGAGCAGAAGTGGACAAGTTTGTAAAAAATTGCAAAATCTGTCAATATGCCAAAGGAAGGAGCCAGAATGCAGGATTGTACACTCCCTTGCCTATTCCAGACAGGCCTTGGGACATGGTGAGTATGGATTTTGTTCTAGGATTTCCCAAGACTCAGAGAGGGAATGATGCAGTATTTTTTGTAGTGGACAGATTCTCCAAAATGGAACCTTTTATTCCATGTTATAAAACTAGTGATGCCAGCCATGTTGCTAACTTGTTTTTCAAAGAAGTTGTTAGGTTGCATGGGTTTCCCAAGAGTATTGTTTCAGACAGAGAAACCAGATTTGTGGGCCATTTTTGGAGGACACTGTGGAAGAAAATTGGTACCAAACTGAGTTTCAGCTCATCTTATCATCCCCAGACCGATGGAAAAACTGAGGTAGTGAATAGGAGTCTGGGAAATTTGTTGAGAAGTCTTGCAGGAGAGCATCCCAAGCAGTGGGACCATATTTTGCCCCATGCAGAATATGCATATAATGACTCACCAAACAGAAGCACAAGACAGAGTCCATTCCATATTGTTTATGGAATGCACCCCAGAGGAATATCAGAGTTAAGAAATCTGGGAAAGGCAGAACTGAGAAGTGCTGATGGTGAGGAATTTGCTTTAGAGATCCAGGCCATACATGAACAAGTGAAACAACAACTACAAGAAAGTAGCATAAAATACAAAGGAAAGGAAAAATTGAGCAGAAAAGAAGTCCATTTTGAAGTAGGAGACCTAGTTTTGGCACACTTGAGAAAGGAGAGATTCCCAAAGAAGCATTATAACAAATTGAAGTTAAAAAATATTGGGCCATGCAAGATACTTAGAAAGTTTTCTGCAAATGCTTATGAGATTGAATTGCCACCTGATGTTGGAATATCTCCCATTTTTAATGTTGCATATTTGTACAAGTATGAAGATGATGGTGCAGAAGAAAGATCAGCAAAAAGGGAACAAATTGAGTGGGAAAAGCAGCTACCTCCAGCACAACCATTGCAAACAGAGAAGATATTGGACAAAAGAGTGTTTAGGAAGACCAGAGGAAAAGAGTACTTTCAATACTTAATAAAATGGAAGGACAAGCCAGAGGAAGATTCCACTTGGATGACTGGAGGAATGTTGCAGAAGATAGGCAGACCAATGGAAGAGCTCATGGACAGAAGCCCATGAAGAAAATTTCCCTCAGGAGTCTGATGCAGGGGAATTAGACACTAGCCAACAATGTAGGAGGTTTTTTCCACATGTTGTGGCTAGGAGGGTTTGAAATCATTGAATTGTGACAGCTAGGTGTTAATACCTCAGCTGACTGTTTCATTTAGATTAGTTAGAATTTGTAGAAGTCGAATAGTTAATTTCAATCCATCTGTCATGGTTCAGTTGGTTGAATAATTGTAATTAGGCTTTTGATTTTCTAAACGGTCCTCACAGAGGAACCAAAGAGACACATTGTAATGTATATAAATTGTATTCCGCGGATGTATTGGGGAGGAGAGAGATTTCTGCAATAAATTCTGTGTGTTAAGCAATTGCTTCCGGTTGAATAAATTTCAGTTCCCATTGATTGTTGAATTGTCTCGAGTTGATATTTGTGAGGAAATTTGTTTAATTGTGAAGCGATTGAAGTCTGTGCATATATAATTGCTGAATTGAGCTGCTGTTCAGTCTCTGCATCCCTCTGTTTACTGTTTCTCTCAATGTGTCTGAACAAACTTTGTTGAATTGATTCCACTCATAGAAGAAGTCTGCGTACAGTTGTGGTCGACTAACTCTATTCTGAGGTAGTGAAGACTCCATCGAAAGAGGAATGGACTGTTTTTTGTTAATCGGATCCTGAACCAAGGTTTGACCTGAGTTAGCAAACGCGAGAGCATAGAAAGGAAGGCGTTAACCGGGGTCAATCACTGTTCCAAACCTGTGAGTGGGTTAGCGAAACTGGATTGCCCATATCGCACCACTCTTGCGGAGTAAGCAGTATTCCTAAACACGGAGCGGTCCCATTGAACGGTCGACACGTGGCAAGGGTGGGACCCCGAAAACTGCTTCCATCGCGCGCCATCGCACGTTAACGTTCGGCATCGGAGCCCGCGCGTTATTGATGCATACCGTCGATTTGGAGGAAGACCAAATGAACAGTGATTGCGATCAGAAATAGCACAAGGGATAACCTAAGGTAGGGTGTATGTATTTAATTGAGTTCCGCCGATCGTATGTGTGGGTCGAAATATATTAAAGTGTTTCTTTGTGAAGATTGTCGATAAGTTAGAGGGAGCCAAAGGTTCGTTATAAGTGGCTTAGTTGGATAAAGGCTCAAAAATATATTTAAACTCTCCAAAATCTGCCGAATATATTTATTTTTCAAATTCTTCAAAAATGATAAATAAAATTCCAAGAAAAAGAAAGAAGACCACGTGGAGGTAAACCAAGTTAATTGAGGGAAATACTGACAGATCGACTATAGTAGACCAACTCTCCACAAGAGGCCGACTTTCAATTTTGTTGCTGTCAGTTTCAGTTCGAGTTGTCCAAACCATCCAAATCATCTTGCCCCTCGTTTTTGAGTCCGTTCAGTTGCCACCCTAAGTAAAAACATGGCCAAATAGTCATCATTGTTTGGTTCTTCTAGTCACATTCCTCTCATGGATATAGAGCACGATGTAATGGACACTTGTTTTACAATAGAACATTTTCCTCTATACCATTAAGTCATTCTTAATCAACAAAATTCCCCTGTCTTCACAACTATGGTCATTTCTGGAGTCTTGTTTGCATGTGTCCCAAAAACTCATCTTTTCCTAGAATTCATACACTGGATAGCATCAACATTATACCCCAGCAAGTGTTTTGTAATGAACCACTTGGGAGAGAGTGTCTTCCAAGTTTCATCCTTGCTAATTCACCAGGACTTCTTCTACCCAGAGTCTGAGTCCTATGTTAGTTTTATTGAAGAGTCAATGACAACATATTATGACAATATTGCAGGGAAAGATTACATGTAGTTTTTATTATTTCTGAAGCCAGAACAAGGACATTTTTCTCCAGATGAAAAGGTATTTCCCCTGGAAATTTTTGATGCAGATGTCAAGCCTTTGTTATTATTTCTATCAAAAATACTTCGAAAGGAAGATGCTTCCTAGATTGACAGGTCAGTGCTTGGGTTGTTTGTTTTGATGATGAAATCTGAAGTAGTGCTGGACATCCCATTCTTTTGGCAGGGGAATATTAATTATCAATTTATGAGCTTGAATCTCACTGGTTCTTTCAAGTTTCCATCACTTTTTACTTATTTGTTCATGTATCAAAATGCATAAGAGTTTGTGAATTTGGGGTTAAACATTATGGATTCAAATAAGAAGAGGCAGTCAATAGCATTTTGGAATAACCTGATAAGAAATGAACTTAGTGACGGGGGATTATTTGATTTTGCTGCTTACTACCTGCCAATTGCCTAAAAAATCTTGAATGGGATTGCTCCTCCAAGTTTTTTGCCAAAGGCTCAGGAATTCCTTCAACTTAGTAATAGTTGCAAATGTGGAGACTGGTTTGTTTTTGAAGATTATTCAGAAATCAGATTGTATGGTGCAGGGGTTGAACCTTATAGATTTCCTACTTTTGTCCCCATGATATTATTTTCTTTAGAATTTATTAGATAGAGCTTGAATGTGGACCAGATCCACTTTATGCCAATGAAGAACGGAAATTTATTTAAATTACCCATGACTGTTGGAACTTTCATAGTGAGTATGAGGCAAGCTGCAAAAGAAGAAAACCAAATGTTAGAAGACATGCATCTATTACTAGGTGAAAAGTGGGCTTATGATCCACATCAGGTGATTTCAAAAGAAGGGTTGAGAATGGTTACCTGCTTTTACTCATGACAGTAAGCCTGAAATTTAAAAGCTCGATAATAAGGGTTTTGTAGGTACTTGAAGCACTAGCATTGAAACTCCTATTATCTTTGAGAAGGTGAATAAAAGGGGTAAAGAAAATAATGTTGATCCAGAGGAGGAGGAACAAGGAGCGGATAAGAGAGCTAAACTAAGTGAAGAAATGCCATATTCACAACTAGGTTTATAAATTCAGTTGGGAGATATACAAAATACACCAGCTTCACCATCTAGGCATGAGGTTGTTCATGATCAGGTGTCATTAATTAAGAAGGTTTTTGCCCAAATTTCTGAGAAGAATCATAAAATCAGTGCAAGTATGGAGGCTCAAGCTGAGTCTCAAATCACCCCTGATCAAACTAGATTATTATCTACTATGGATTTAGAGAAATATCAGCTGAAAATTGATTTTTCACACCCATCTAAAATGACATTAGGGTCATCAAGGAATTTCAGGACTGCTAATTTAACTGTTGATACAAGGAAGATTCCCTTATCTGATAAAATTAATTTACGTATGCAAACTGGTCTATTAATTGTGAATGAGTTGACTAAAACTAGTGAAATTGCAAGTAAAGCTGAAAACATGTTGGGGAAGGTAATCAAGAAGCTAAAGCTGGAGAAGGATAATTACAGAGCTCTCTCCACCCAAAATGAGGAATTAAAGAAGATAATTGTCAATATTGGAGTATACTCCAATGACAGGTTAGTTATGCAGAAGTTGTTGCAGAGTGCAGAATCAAAGATTAATATGCTAAGAAAGAAGCTCAAGATCCCTACTGGAGAACATCCAATGGTAGCTGAAGTGGTAGAAGTGGAATCTGAGAAATATAAACTTTTACAACAAATGTTGTAGAGTGATGAGGATATTTCTGGATTGAAAGAGACAATAGCTAAACTACAGGGGCAGATTGATTCACATGTCTGCACAATATTTTTTTCATCTGGAACTGACGACCCAACAGCTAAATTATCACAATTGAGTACAAAGTTGAGGATGACAGAGATTTATTTGAAGAAATTCCAAGATGATCTTGAGACATCCATAAAAATTATACGTGATAAGGATAACAAAATTCAAATATCAAAGGAGAATGCATACAAATACAAAGCAAATTATTAATTAGCTTATGAAGAAATCAGGAATATTAGAGAGAAGGTAAAGGGGTACATGTCCCTAATTCAAGCTAAAGAGATTCTTTGGAATGAGATTATAGGAGTAATGAAAACAATATGGGAATCACTGGTTCTAATTTCAGAAGAAAAGAATATAATTAGAGATCTACATGAGCTCGTATTAGCTGACAAACAAAAATTGAAAGATAGAGCTCTATGGGATAAAAAGTTAATATATTTTGTTAACTCCAAATCAAATCAAGATATGAGAACATGAGATTAAAGACATAACATTATGTGTTCCAGAAATTAACAATATGGTGGTGAAGAATTCATACAGGAAGTCAACAGAAAAGAAGTTGACAAAGATAAAGCAAGCAATAGATAAGTTCAACACTATGTTTGATAAAATAACCAGGGCAAGACTGCCATATTGTCGAGATCTGCAAGGTAATTTATTGTCCTGGGAAAGATATGAAGCTTTTTTGGTGGAAGAAAAAAGTAAAATTGACAATACTTATGAGAAGACTACAGTTTTAAAAGGAGAAACAATTGTCAATTATCTGCATAAATATTTTCAGTTATTATGGATGGTCAAGACTCTATTTCTGGCCCAAGCCCACTTACACCAGGATCACTACTTTTATATTGGAACATCATAAGGTAGTTCATGCTTCGAAGACAAATGATGAACTCTGGAAAAAGTGCAGAACATGGATGTCCAATATTCCTGAAGACACATCAACAACAAATGATACTCAGAAAAAACATAATATTTCTATTTATTATTGTATTTCTTATAGAACGAGGTTGTAATGTTACCCTCGATTGTAATGAAAGTAGTTGATAGAAGAAAGAAGTAGTTTAAGTAGTTTTAAGAAGTTTTGGCAGTTACAAACTGCTTTTGAATGTATTTAAAAAATAAAAAAAATGAAGAAGAGGGGTTCTAGTTTTGGAACCTTTGGAAGACTATATTTTTGTACTTATTTCTATGAAGAGTTAATGAAATAAGTATAAAGTTTCCTGCAACTGTTGATGGTGGTTTGTATTTCTTGTGTCATTCTGTCTTATTTCTTCTTATGAATGAAGTGAAGTAAAGAAGCTGTTGGTCTTTGAATTACATTTGTAAGTAAGAGTTAAATATACTTAAATGCGCTCCTTCACTCCAACTCCTACCTATTCATAAATTATCTCTTAAACTTAAGTTAATAGATCCTATGTTTACAACATATTATCTTAAGTTTCCCTACAATTCTTCTTTTTCATTCACATTTCAATAGTTAAAAGCATTGCGTAATACTTTTATATTGGAACATCATAAGGTAGTTCATGCTCCGAAGACAAATGCTGAACTCTGGAAAAAGTGCAGAACATGGATGTCCAATATTCCTGAAGACACATCAACAACAAATGATACTCAGAAAAAACATAATCTTTCTATTTATTATTGCATTTATTATAGAACGAGATTGTAATGTTACCCACAGTTGTAATGAAAGTAGTTGATAGAAGAAAGAAGTAGTTTAAGTAGTTTTAAGAAGTTTTGGCAGTTACAAACTGCTTTTGAATGTATTTAAAAAAGAAAAAAATGAAGAAGAGGGGTTCTAGTTTTGGAACCTTTGGAAGACTATATTTTTGTACTTATTTCTATGAAGAGTTAATGAAATAAGTATAAAGTTTCCTGCAACTGTTGATGGTGGTTTGTATTTCCTATGTCATTCTGTCTTATTTCTTCTTATGAATGAAGTGAAGTAAAGAAGCTATTGGTATCTGAATTACATTTGTAAGTAAGAGTTAAATATACTTAAATGCGCTCCTACACTCCAACTCCTACCTATTAATAAATTATCTCTTAAACTTAAGTTAATAGATCCTATGTTTACAGCATATTATCTTAAGTTTCCCTACAATTCTTCTTTTTCATTCACATTTCAATAGTTAAAAGCATTGCGTAATACTTTATTACTCTAGGGCATTAAGGGTTTTAAAAAAATAATTTCCAAAGGAATAAAACAAAAAATACCGAATGTTAAAGGTTGTTTCCATAAAATACTATTAAAATGTCGTAAACAATGATTCCTTTTCACAACCAAGGGATTGTCTCGTAAGAACCAACATTTTTTGGCGTCGTTGTTGGGGATGAAGAATCGATTTTTTTTTCCCTGGGTTTTCACATTATTTCCTTTGGTTGTTCTATGAGGAGGAAAATTTGGTTGTGTTTCATCATACTGAGAATTTTGGCTTACAAAAGGCCTCACACAAGGTTAGATACCTCACAGTAGAAGGTCCCTACTTTATCAGACCTTGAAATATTGATTTCTAAGAGATTTGAGAAACCTAAAATTCCCTCAACACCTAGTCCTACATTGTTTGCCCCAGGAAGTAGTTCAAGTCATCCTTTGATTGAAAATACATCTGAAGTACTTCATTTCTTGGAGCAAGATTCACCTTTTACACCTATTTATTTTCAAGAGCCTAAATTGGAAGAACACTCATTTGATTATGTTTCTTTTACTTTTACACAAGATCAACAAGTTCCAGTTTATTGTTCCTCTGTCATTGTTCATCAACCTACTCCCATAATAGTTTTACCACCACCTCCATTTAATTTCTCATAAGGTTCATCATCTAAATTAAACCAAAGTACAGTTAATCAAGGTGTAAACATGGTAGCACCAGCCTTCTTATTAAACAGATATGCCCCACTCAATATTCCACAACCATTTAATGCAATGCCTCAAGAATATCTTAAATTACTTCCTCGTTTCACCGGGGAGGATGAAGTCACTGCAGAGAAACACTTATCTATGTTTTGTAATTTTTCTGAAAATTTGAATGTGGAACATCTTGATGTTGTAATGAAGATTTTTGTTTAGTCTTTGGATGGAGAGGTTAGAAAGTGGTTCAAAATATTGTCAAACAATTCCATTAATACATGGGATGAACTAGAAAATAAATTCACTCAAAGATGGGGAGATAAAAGGGATCATGGTTATTCATTAACAAAATTCAATGCATTTAAAATAAAATCTGATGAAAATATTTCCGAGTTTATCAAAAGATTCAATAAGTTGTATATAGTTTGCCTATAGAGAATAAGCCCCATCGTTTTGGAGAAAAGGTAATTTTTGTTGGGGCTTTTGAAGATGATTTCAGTTTCACACTTAGAGAAAGGAGATCCCCTACTCTTGAATAGATACATATAGATGCTTTATAAATTGAATCCAATATGAATACAGCTGGGAAGGTGACAAAAAAACAACCAATCCAAGAGAAGGGGAAAGCGAAAGAAGATTCATCACAAGATCAAAGGCTTGAAGATATGACTAAGGTAATTAAAAATTTATAAAATAAATTAGTCAAGTTGGAATTGGAAAATAAAACTCCCAAAGAAAAGTGCAACAAAATCAAAACAGAGGCTTCAACCCTCATTTCAGGAAACAACCCCTGCAAATCTTGTAGAGAGAAAGAAAGGAGCAAGATCAGGTCCAAGCAACATTATATTTAGAATATGGACATGGAGAATCAGCAAAAGATGACCAAAAGGACCATGAAGATCAAATATCTACTGTGTATATGAGAGAGGATGATGAAGAAGATAATTGTGAAGAAGAATATGCTGAGACTGAAGTGTATTTTGATGAGGATGAAGTGAATGAATACTGTAAACAATTCACGGATTTTATGTAGGTTGAGTTAAAGTAGGAGAATAATATGAGATCAAGGAATAGATCTAGGGTGCAAGATAGTGAGGGTGAACAACAATATTATGCCCCTCCTCCAATGGTGACTCCACAAAAACAAGACCCTGTAAAGCAGGTGAATAATGGGAAGCAACCTAAAAATTCAGTTAACAAAACAAAAATGCAACAGGGTGAATCTTCCTAGAACAAATTAGATAATAATAATATTTTGGAGAAAGTCGTTCCTGTACCTAAATAGGTTTCAAATTCTAGAAGGAGTGAAGAAGAACCTGAAAATAATGTTTAAAAAACTTATGCTTTCAATTTAACAAAGGATTTGGAGAAGATCAAAATTCAGGTACCTCATTTAGAATTAAATAAAACACCAATCTACAAGAAATACATTTCAGAATTTATAAATCTCACACAGAATGAAGATATAAGTGACATTGTGAATTTACAGGAAGAGATGCCAGTGGTCACCTTTGGTCCTCATGTAGAAGAAGTAGATTCTTTTGTTCCTCCATTTTATATTTCCTTGTTGGTTCATGATTTTATTCTCCATAAATATATGCTGGACTCAGGAGCTTCCCATAATCTTATGCCATTGTCTGTCATGAAGGAATTGAATCTACAAATCACTAAGCCTTATAGGGATCTATATTCATTTGACTCCAAGAAGGTAAAATGTGTTGGGGTAATTAAATACATGGTAGTTTCTTTGGCACAAATTGCAACAATTAATATTGTTATGGATGTAGTTGTTGCTGGCATTCCAACCAGGTTTGGGATGCTTTTGTCAAGATCTTGGGGAGAAAAGTTGGGAGGTGTTCTTAAGCTGGATTTTACTTATGCTGTCATTCCTCTCTTTAATGGGGAAGAAAGGAGGTTGTACAAAGAAACAAGGTTTGTAAAAATAACTACCAAAAATGATGCAGGTAACTCCCCTATTTATAGTCAGGAAAAGGAATATATTTCATGTTTTATGTTGCATGAAGATGTAGAATTTGCTGAAGACACAGGGAAAAAAATCTCTCCAGCAGTTGTAAATAATGAGATGCTCTCAAGAAAGATTTGGAAATGCTACTTTGATGGTGCCTATTCCAAGGAAGGCACATGAGATGGATTCTTGTTAATATCACCAGAAGGTAACCTCATGCCTTTTTATTTCAAATTAGAATTTGATTTAAAAAATAATGTTGTTGAGTATGAGGCCTTAATCATTAGCCTTCAAAATGAAAAGTAGATGGGAATTCACTGTATTTCAATTTTTGGTGATTCTGAATTGATAATAAGATAGATTAAAAATCATTGTCAAACTAAACATCCAAGATTGAGATCATAGAAAAATGAAGTTTGGGACATGATTGAGAATTTTTTTGAAGCCTTCAATATTCAATTTATTCAAAGGGAGGAGAATAGATTTGTCGATTTGTTAGCAATTGCAGCCAACACCTTCAAGCCTATGATTAATCCAAAGCTAAGGTATAAATAGAGATTAGACACCTGCTTTCTATCCCAGACAATGTAAAATATTGGTAGGTGTTTGAAGATGACAAGCAGATAAATCAGTTTTTGAAAATGATTGAAAATTTTGAAAATGTTGAAATATATCAGGATGAAGAACAAAGAGAGAAGAAAGCAGAGGTAAGACATTTCAAGAAGTCAATAGATAATCAGAAGATTATTCAATTAAAAGATAATGTACTGCCTAAAGTTTTGGTTCCTCTTGAGAGGATTTTTGATTCAAATGATGTTGCTGTTGATTCAAAGAAAACACACCAAGAGGAAGAATTGCAAGATTATAATCTGGGAACTCAGCATGAACCAAAAATGGTGAATTTATTCAAATGTGTTCCCAAAATTATAAGGAAAGATGAATTGATCTTTTCAAGAAGTACATAAATGTATTTTCTCAATCATAATAAGATCTAAAAAATATGATAAAGATATCATACAACATAAGATCCCGTTGAAAGAAGGAGTCAAACCCCATAGATAAAAGCTCAGACAAATTAATCCATTATTGTTGTATTCGATTGAAAAATAAGTAAAGAAGTTACTCCCAGAAAAGATCATAGTCCCCCTCAGATATTCTGATTGGGTTTCTAATCTGGTTCCTGTGAGGAGTAAAAATGGAGAGATAAGATTGTTTGTGGATTTTAGGAACCTGAATAGAGCATCTATGAAGGATAATTATCCTTTACCCAAAATGGATTATGTTTTAAAAAAAGTGATAGGAGCTTATAGGATTTCCATGGTTGATGGATTCTATGGGTATAATCAGGTAGCAGTAGACAAAGAAGACTAGAAAAAGGCAACATTCACAACCCCATGGGGTACTTTCGTGTATGCTAGAATTCCATTTGGAATAATGAATGCATGTGCAACCTTTCAAAGGGCCATGGAAATAGCAATTGTTGGAGATGAGTATGTGGTTATATATCTGGATGATATCACTATTTTTCAGGATCAGATGATGAACATTTAGAAAATTTGCAACGAACTTTTGAAAAGTGCAGGAAGTTTGGTTTGTCACTGTAATGTTCCCAATTTTTATGGAACATTAATTTTTGCCATTTCCACATAGGAGGTAAATAAAATGGGTAAGAGACCCATTAATTTCATGAATAGGTAATAAAAATCCTCTTGGTATGAAGGAGGATCACTTATAGAGCTGGATTTCACACCTCCATGTGTGAAAGGGGGCTTTTGCAAGAAGGCTAGGTCAAGTTTGACCAAGTCAAACTGCGCAGTAGCATGAGGTGGAGAGCACATTGTGGGCCAGCGCAGTGGGATAAGGAGGGAAGCTTCTAGAGGAAGGAAACCCTAATGAGTGGGGTCCATTGAGAGGGAGATCACATTGTTTAAAAGGAGGGCAAGGTAGCCATTGCAAATCATCTTGAGTATTATTCATCTTTGGTCCGGTGGACTTGCAGCAACATCTTGCTGGTTAGCAAGAATTGTTGAGGGAGTTCATGTTTAGAATTTCCTCTCCTTCTTGAGTAGCTCTTGGAGGATTGCACTCTATTCCCCATATTCAGACATTGGGGTCAAGCATTATCCTTCATCATCAGCGCAGTTTTAGCTGGAGATTGTGCAGTATTTCTGGGTGTTGCTTGGGAGGTTTTATACAACACCATCCTTGGATTTTTTTTCAGAGGAGGGAGCTTCCATCCCTTTGGGAGATTAGAAAAGGAGGTTCATGAGCTTATTTAATCATATTTTGCACCAAGCCAATCACTTACCATCACTTTTAATGCAGTCCCTCTCTTAGACAACGTTATTCTTGGTGAGCATTTGCTGTGAGGGATTAGCAAATAGTTGGAGGGTGAAATCTTAGGTGAAGGGATCAGCCTTTCACTTCAGATTTCCATTAGAGGAGGGTTCTTCATTTTTTGTAGCCATTTCAGCCTTATCCATCTATTTCCATTTCTTGAGTTGCTGCTGCCCAACAACTTCGGTATTTCTGCAAAAGTGCCATTTTGCTTGTATTTCAACCAATCCTTTTAGAGGATTGATGTATTGTATTTTCAGGGGTTGAGATCATGCTCCACCTCTTTATTTGAGCTTCATAATGTCATATCTTTATATTGTTATCATTTTGTAGCAGTACTCTATAAAAGAGTGCGCAGTCATAACCTGCAGTTTCTTATCTATAGCAGTATGCTTCATGTCTATCATGCATGTAATGAGAAGCTTGTATTGTATTGATTGAATGACTGATTCCTCAAGTCATTACATTCCTTTTGCTACTGTAATAATATATGTTGGCTATTTACTTCTTCTCATAATCAAGCTCAGATAAATAACTCAGAGAATCCATTGTATGATCATACCTCATTGCAACCCCATTCTTTGGGAAATTCTTGTAGGAGGAATGTTACAAGATCTATAGACAGAGTCTGTAGAGGGCTAGGTAGCCTCTGGATCTCATCCTTTATATAAGGTGACATATCCAGTAAATGCCCCTATAGTCAATCTATAGAATAGATTGTGATATTTCAGAAAAAGGAATATTACACACTTAACCCAAAAAAGTATTTATTTGCCTTGGAAGAAGGAAAAATATTGGGCCACATATTTTCCAAGCAAGGGGTAAAAATTGATCCAGCAAGGGTAGAAGCAATCCAAAAAATTCCTTTGCCCAAAAGCAAGAAGGATATTCAGATATTTTTGGGAAAGATTAGGTTTCTAAGAATATTTGTACCAAATTATGCAGAGATTTTTAGAAACATAACAAATATGTTGAAGAAATAGACATAATTGCAATGGACTAATGAAGCAAGAGAATCATTTTCTAAAATATAGGAGGCTCTCCAATCAGCTCCTATTCTTATTATTCCAGATTATCATAAGGTATTTTAGATATTTTCATTTTCTTCCCCTTCTACTATTGCTGCTATGTTATTGCAGAAAAATGAGGAGAATAGAGAACAACTAGTGGCATTATTCAAAAAAGTTCTCAGATAGGTTGAGATCAAATATAACATTCTTGAAAAGCAGGTATGTGCATTGGTTAAAGTACTTAAAGCCTTCAAAAATTATGTATTACAATCTCAAATAACTACATATGTACCCAATGTTGCTGTCAAGGATGTTCTGATTCAGAGTGATATAGAAGGGAAGAGAGGAAAGTGGATAGCAAAAATTCAGGAATATGATCTAGACATAAAACCTACAAAAATAATCAAAGGAAAAGGTTTGGAAAATATGTTAGCAGAAACAAATTTTCAAGCATTGGGAATCAATATGTTAGCACTAGTAGATGAAGTTTTCAATGAAGAAGATAAACATAAGCTCAAATCAGGTATGAATATTCAGTACAAATATTTATGTTCATATTGGTACAAAGATATTGTTCACTATTTGTTTTTCTTCCCTTGTCCAACTTCATTGAATAGAACAAAGTACAGAACACTCAAGCTTAAGTCTCAACCATATGTCATAGTAGAAGCAAAACTGTACTGGAAAGATCCTACTGGTATCTTACTACTGTGCTTAACTAAAGGAGAATCCATTGAAATTACCAAAGAGTACCATGAAAATCTGTGTGGGGGTCATTACAGTTGGAAGGTTACAACACACAAGATCCTCAAATCAGGTTTTATTGGCTTACATTATTTGTAGATGTGTACAGACTGGTTAGATGTTTTCAGAAATGCCAATTGTTTGTAGAAAATAAGAGACTTTCTCCTTTACCTCTAATTCCTATATTTATAGAAGAACCTTTTAGAAAGTGGGGACTAGAATTTTTTGGAGAAATCAATCCACCATCAAGTGGATAGTTCAAATGGATTCTAACGGCCACCGACTACTTCACAAAGTGGGCTGAGGCAATACCCAAAAAGAAATAAAATGACTAAGTGGTGATGAAGTTCTTGGAGGAGAATATCTTCAGTAGGTTCGATTTTCTGGTCAAGATTGTGACAGATAATACTCAGGTATTCAATTTTGCTCGATTTATTGATTTCTGTCAAACAAATAATGTAGTTTTGTCTCATTCTACAACCTACCATCCACAAGGGAATGGTCCATTGGAAGAGTCCTCTAACAAAACATTGGTTCTAGACTTCTGAATAAAACAATCACTGAAAATTAAAAATATTGGGACTCAAAACTAAAATTTTCCCTTTGGGAAGTTCAGGTTACTACTAGAAGGTCCACTAGCAAATCACCTTTTGAGTTGGTATATGGAACACAAACATTGTTTCCTCGTCAATTAGCCAAATATGTGATTTCTTTTATTCAAGAAGCATAGGAAGAACCTAATGCTATGGTTAGAAGAATGAATAAGGTAGTTGAGTTAAGTGAAAACATAGAAAAAGTTAGAGACAAATTAATTAATTATCAGACAAAGATGAAAACCATTTTTGACAGGAAGGCAAGAGAAATTATCTTTCAAGCAGGAGACTTAGTACTAAGGTGGGATACCAGAAAGGAGGATAAGGGAAAACATGGTAAATTTGACCCCCTCTAGTATGGACCATACAAAATCACTGAAGTAATATATAACAATACTTTCATCTTGGAGAATTCAGATGGAGAATATCTGCAGATGCCTGTGAATGGGCAGTATTTGAAACACTATTTTCAGCACTAAAAGTCAAGCATTCCTCCATTGTAAATACCAGATTTCCCATTGTTCATATGTCACCAAAGAAATATTTGACTCCATGCCCAAGGTGAAGGCAATAATATGCAGTTCTTAGTTCTTTTGTGGAAAAAATAACTATCCCCAAGTGGAGCCAGATGTTGTGGCTCATTTTCAATTTCATTTTCAAATATCTCTAAAAATACAAAAAAACATATAATTAAAAAAAAAAAAAAATGAACCAAAAATTGCATATGTCGAAAATGATTTTGATTTGTATATTGAAACATTAACATTGTGTTTTGGAATATGTGCAAGGTGGGTCCGACCCTTGTTCTAAAAAACATGCAAATCGCCAGGCGGAAAGGAAAGGATGGTAGGTGAGACTTGATTGAAGGAAACCCACGTGCACAAACAAACTGGAAGATAACTTCGGGATGCCTCTGCAATTGATCGTGACGTAAGAGCCCGTCGTACCTAGGAGTGCCCCCGCGGTGACGTAGGCAGCCAGAGACAATTTCAGTAAGCGAGCCAACTCACTGTCCATGTCATGTTCCTGTACCTTCATTTTCATGCATATAAATGCCGTTATCCACCCAAATTCCTGCTGTGCCTATAAATAGTGAGTCAAAACCCCGTTCTTTTCACCTGTAGGTTTCAGTTTGAGTTGTCCAAACCATCCAAATCATCTTGCCCCTCATTTCTGAGTTTGTTCAGTCACCACCCTAAGTAAAAAAATGGCCAAATAGTCTTCATTGTCTGGTTCTTCTAGTCACTTTCCTCTCATGGATACAAAGCAGGATGTAATGGACACTCGTTGCACTATAGAACATTTTCGTCTATACCAGCAAGTCATTCTTAATCAAAAAAATTCCCTTGTCTTCATAGGTATGGTCAGGTTTGGAGTCTTGTCTGCATGTGTCCCAAAAACTCATCTTTTCCCATAATTCATACACTAGCTAGCATAAACATTATACTCCAACAAGTGTTTTGAAATGAACCACTTGGGAGAGAGTGTCTTCCAAGTTTCATCCCTGCTAATTCGTTAAGACTTCTGCTACCCAAAGTCTGAGTCCTATGCTAGTTTTATAGAAGAGTCATTGACAAAATATTATGACAATATTTTAGGGAAATATTACATGCATATTTTATTCTTTCTAAATCCAGAACAAGGACGTTTTTCTCTAGATGAAAAGGTATTTCCCCTGGAAAATTTTGTTGCAGACGTAAAGCCCTTGTTACAATTTCTATCAGAAAGATTCTTCCCAGATGGACAGGAAGATGCTTGGGTTGTTTGTTTTGATGTTGAAACCTGAAGTAATGCTGGACATCCCATTCTTTTTGCAGGAGAATATTAATTCTCAATTTATGAGCTTGACTCTCACTATTTCTTTCAAGTTTCCCTCAATTGTTACTTATTTGTTCATGTATCAAAATGTTGAAGAGTTTGTGAATTTGGGGTTAAATATTATGTATTAAAATAAGAAGAGGAAATTAGTAGTGTTTTGGACTGACCCGATAAGAAATGAACCCAGTGATGGGGGATTATTTGATTTTGCTGCTTACTACCTACCAATTTCCTACAAAACCTTGAATGGGACTGCTCCTCCATGTTTTCTTCCAAAGGCTTAGGAATTCCTTCAACTCAGTAATAGTTTCAAATGTGGAGACTAGTTTGATTTTGAATATTATTCAAAAATCAGATTGTATGGTGTAGGGGTTGAACCTTATAGATTGCCTACTTTTGTCCCCATGAGAATGTTTGCTTTATAATTTTTTAGACAGAGCTTGAATGTGGGTCAGATCCACTTTGTGCCAATGAAGAAAGGACATTTATTTAAATTACCCATGAATATTGGAACTTTCATAGTGAATATGAGTCAAGCTACAAAATAAGCAAACCAAATGTTAAAAGACATGCATCTATTACTAGGTGAAAAGTGGGCTTATGATCCAAATCAATTGATTTCCAAAAGAAGGGTTGAGAATGGTTACTCTGATTTTACTCATGAGAGTAAGCCTGAAACTAAAAAGCTGGTTAATAAGGGTTTTTTAGGTACTGGAAGCACTAGTATTGAAACTCCTATTATCTCTAAGAAGGTGAATAAAAGGTGTAAAGAAAATAATGTTGATCCAGAGGAGGAGGAACAAGGAGCTGAAAAGAGAGCTAAACTAAGTGAAGAAATTCCATATGCACAACCAGTTTTATCAATTTAGTTGGGAGATATACAAAATACACCAGATTCACCATCTAGGCATGAGACTTTTCATGATTAGGTGCCAATAATTAAGCAGGTTTTTTCCCAAATTGCTGAGAAGAATAAAAAAATCAGAGCAAGTATGGAGGCTCAAGCCGAGTCTCAAATCGCCCCTGATCAGACTAGATTATTAACTTCTATGGATTTAGAAAAAGATCAATTGAATTTTTTTTTCACACCCATCTGAAATGACAGTAGGGTCATGAAGCAATTTTAGGACTTTTAATTTAACTTCTGATACTAGGAAGATTCCCTTACCTGATAAAATTAATTTACATATGCAAAGTGCTCTATTAATTATGAATGAGTTTACTAAAACCAGTGCAACTGCAAGTAAAGCTGAAAACATGTTGGGGAAGGTAATCAAGCAACTGAAGTTGGAGAAGGCTAATTCCAGAGCTCTCTCCACGCAAAATAAGGAATTAAAGAATATAATTGTCAAGATCGGAGTAGACCCCAATGACAGGTTAGCTATGCAAAAACTGTTGTAGAGTGCAGAATCATAGATTAATGTGCTAAGAAAGAAGCTAAAGCTCCCTACTAGAGAACACCCAATGGAAGCTGAAGTGGCAGAAGTGGAATATGTGAAAGAGAAAATTTTACAGCAAATGTTGCATAGGGATGAGGATATTTTCGGATTGAAAGAGACAATAGCTAAACTACATGGGCATATTGATTCACATGTCTGCACAATAGTTTTGTCATCTGGAATTGAAGACCCAGCAACTAAATTATCACAATTAAGTACCGAGTTGAGGATGGCAGAGATTGATTTGAGGAATGCCCAAGGTGATCTTGAGACAAACATAAAAGTTATACATGCTAAGGACAATGAAATTAAAATATCAAAGGAAAATGTAGATAAATACAAAGCATATTATCAATCATCTTACGAATAAATCAAGAATCCCAAAGAGAAGGTAAAGGAGAACATTTCCCTAATTCAAGCTAAAAATATTATTTGGAATGAGATTATAGGAGTAATGAAAACAATATGGGAATCACTAGTTCTAATTTCAGAATTTCAGAAGAAAAGAGTATAATCAAAGATCTACAAGAGCTCGTATTAGCTGACAAACAAAAACTGCAAGATACATCTCTATGGGCTAGAAAGTTAATAGATTTTGTTAACTCCAAATCAGATCAATAACTGAGAGAACATGAGATTACAGACAAAAAATTATGTGTTCTAGAAATTAACAAGATGGTGGTGAAGAATGCATACCAAAAGTCAGCATAAAAGAAGTTGACAGAGATCAAGCAATCAATAGATAAATTCAATGCCATGTTTGATAAAAGAACCAGGGTTGGAATGACATATTGCTAGGATATGCAAGGTAATTTATTGTATTGGGAAGCATATGAAACTTTTTGGTGGAAGAAAAAAGTAAAATTCAAAATACTCATGAGAAGACTGCAATTTTAAAAGGAGCAATAATTGTCAATTATCTGCATAAATTTTTTTAGTTATTATGGATGGTCAAGACTCTGTTTCTGGACAAGCCCACTTACACCAGGATAATTACTTTTATATTGGAACATCATAAGCTAGTTCATGCTCCAAAGACAAATGGTGAACTCTGAAAAAATTGTAGAACATGGATGTCCAATCTCCCCGAAGACACATCAGCAACAAATGATGATAAAAAAACATCATAATATTTCTATTTATTATTGTATTTTATTTTATTTTTTCTTATATAATGAGGTTGTAATGTTACCCTCAATTGTAATGAAAGTAGTTGATAGAAGAAAGAAGTAGTTTAAGTAGTTTTGGAACCTCTGGAAGATATATTTTTGTACTTATTTATTTGAAGAGTTAATGAAAGAAGTCTCAAGTTTCCTGCAACTGTTGATGGTGGTTTGTATTTCCCGTGTCATCTTGTGTTATTTCTTCTTATGAATGAAATGAATTAAATAAGCTGAGGGTCTCTGAATTACAGTTGTAAGTAAGAGATAAATATCTTTAAATGCGCTCCTTCACTCCAACTCCTCTCCGTTCATAAATTCTCTTTGAAACTTAAGTTAATAGATCCTGTGTTTACAGCATATTATATTAAGTTTCCCTACAGTTCTTATTTTTCATTCACATTTCATCAGTTAAGGGCATTGCGTAATATTTTATTACTCCAGGGCATTAAGGTTTTTTAACAACTAATTTCCAAAGGAATAAAACAAACACCGAATGATAAATATGGTTTCCATAAAATATTGTTAAAATGTCTTAAGCATTGAATCCTTTTCACAACCAAGGGATTGTATCTTAAGAACCGACAACTGCTATCAATGATTAAGGAGCTGAAGAAAAACCATAGGGGTTTAAGCAAATAGTCATGCAGGGATCTGAAAAACGATAGTGGTAATAATTATAAACCCTTGTGGAGATGCCAATTGTTAGTGTGAATTCTAATCGCAAGCGTACGGAAAAATATCACTTTAGCTGTGCATAACAAACAACCCTAACGTCAAAGATTGCTGTCAATTTCCTTAGATATGTAGTTAGTGATCAGAATTAATGCTACATAAATACATATCTATGTAGTTAAAGACATTAAACAACAAATAATAAGCAAGAGTTTCTCCATGCATCCAATGAACAAGACACAAATTTTTAAAGAATTTTTTATATTATGACACTTGGGAAGGGAACATAGAAAAGATGTTACCACTCCCCCTCAATGGGATGGGTTCTTGTATGTCCTCAAAACTTCGGATCTAAGGTCTCTCTCTCTAGATGGTTTTGAAAACCCAAACAAAAATGGAACTCAAAGGGAGATCACAAGAAAAAAGTAGAAAAATATGACAATGATGGGAGGATCAAAGTTAGACCAAAAGTATATATCAAGAGTGATCTCTAGGAAACAAAAGGTAGTGAATGAATGGAAAAACCCTTCTATTTATAATATAATATTGAGTTAGTCTAGATATTGGTGCATAATTAAAATATTATTAACCAAATCTAGATCCAACTTTTATGGAATGTTTTATTATTTTTGTCGGAGGGAAAAATAATTTGAATTTGGTCAAATCCCTTTATTTAGAAATAATAAATAAATAAATGATTTATTTATTATTTTAAGAACATATTTGAGTAATAATTAAATCAATAGTGATTTATTCAATTATTTATAAATGATTTAGTCAAATTTAACAAGGAATATTATTTAAATAATGTTTTAAATAATTATTCCTAGAAAATAATAAGATAAATAATGATTTATCTAATTAATTTTCCTATTTTGGGTTAAATATGATCAGGAATATTAATTAAACATTGGTTTAATTAATTATCCCTTGATGAAAATCAAACAAATAAGGATTTATTCAATTTTTCCTCATGGGGTTTCATGTTTATACCAGAAACAACTTAATAAATTATGGGTTATTAAGTTATTTTTCATAGTGAAAGAAATTTTACTATGGTAAAATTGGTCTTACATGGTGTACTTTAGTCCATCTAATAGTAACAGGTTATATGACCAAAAATTGGTGTAACATATTGCCCCCCAACGTCCGAGCGTTAGGAGCTAATCGTATGACCGAAGTACGTTGTAAGAACTCAATCACTAGACATCGAAGGGGGGTCAGAGAGAGAGAAATATAAGGTATATTGAAGCGCGAGAGGACAAGACCTTGAGGAGGCGAGACTTATAGGTGTGACAAGTCTCTTTTATGAGTGGGTACCCATTCTACATGAGGTAGGGGAGTCATACCTATGCCCACTGAGATAACAAAGTACAAAGAATAATGGTGCGTCCAGCAAATATGGGACTGAACTATATAGTACACACTGGCATAAACATGGGAAAGATAAAAAAAATGATAATGGATCCCACATACATACTTTTCCTGGGACAACAACCAAGACTATACAATAATATGTGAGTACATGATAAATAAATACAACCAAAGAGGCCCTGTAAAACAGGAAAGGGCTTTGAAAATCTGAATGATACATGGAAACTAAAAAGGAGTTGCAAGAAGCTAAGGTCAAAACCATCAAATGTATGGAGCTTCATCTAAGGCTATAATAGAAAGGTCATCCAGGCATGTGGGGGGCTACCTGAAGGGCCACCCCCTCAGGAGGTCTGAAACATTTCACACACACCCGGGAATCACTGGTACAATCTGTTGCATCACTGAACCATCAAGTATACAGATCTTGATCATGCCATGAGGAGCTGGAACTGAGAAAAAATCAAGTCAAAGGGAAATGAAGGGTCCCTTTGCCTGATTCGAGGCATCGAACAAGAGTGGAATTTGGAACCAAGGTACACCGCCCTCTAGACCTGTCTTCTAGAATGAATAGGCTGATTTCGACAGAAGGAGGTCCGTCATAGGTGAGGCAATAAGGAATCCTCAAATAAGGCACGAGGGAAAATAGTAGAGCGACTGATATACTAACACCAGGGAGGATGGTGAAATGGGGGGTACTGAGTAGCGAGCGGACGACTTCCCTTGTTAGAGCATAAAGGGCATGGATGAATGGGCAACTACTGAATCGACTCCGGAGGGGATAGGGAATAGTATGACTAGAGTAAAAAATGGGAGACAGGAGAGAGGGAAAAAGAAATGAAGGATGGAGGACTGTGGTGGGATATAAAAGGACTCAGGATAGACTCCATGGATGCCATGATGACTCAACTCTGATGCTCTAAACAAGGGTGACTCGATGATGCTACCACACAGAATAGTCTCAGTGGGGACCCTAAAAACATGAGTACAAGATGGTTACTCATGACTAAAATCGGCACGAGCATGGAAAAGCATGAAGGCAAGGTGGCGCCCCAAGTATAAGTGTTGCACGTGAAGAAATTTGATTTTTAAACGTGGTGAAGTGACCCTTCTTGAAAAAAATGTGTGCGGGTGAAGTATAAAATCACCAAAAAAAAAAGGATACCCATTTGAGAGCTCGGTGAGTGCTTTCTAACGGTGCTGCTGGTTTGTCAAATCGAGCTACGTTTTGGTCGTATTGGGTGAAAGAAAAATCTAGGGTTTCTCTTTTAATAAGGTTTTTTCCCTCCAATTTTATTAATTTGCAAGTGTAGCTGTGGTGAATGTAGAGAGGAGAAAAGGCCATAAAACTTGCGGTGATCGTAGCGGAAAAACCGATCGTTGGAATCAAGATCCATTAGTTGTAGGTAAGAGGCCTAACCATACTCTTTCAATTCACGGGAGTAAAATTTCATTTTAGGCACCCAGAGCTTAGGAACAAACCCCTACTATTCTTCATAGCCGAGTCACACTTTTTGGGGCATTTTCTGCGACTTGAGTAGTAGGTTTTGGGCAGAAAACTGTGACCTGTCCCATGAATGGCTTGAAAAGTGTGACCTCTCAGAGAGGGGTTTTAGTGCTTTTTTTTGGTTAAGAGATGGGATTTTATGGTTATGATGTAGTCTTTCCTTTCTGTAAAATGACAAACATGATAGTTTTGTGAAGATATGGCAGAGTTGAGGATAAAATGGAGAGAGAGAGACCTGGACATATTACGGTTTGAGATCTGAGAGGATCAGGTAGTCTGCACTACAGTGGCCAGGTTTGGGGTCTTGAATTTTGTGGAGAACCCTTTTATGAGAGAAGGAGTGCCCTTATTGGCCTAGATCTTCGACTATTGGGATCCAGATAATGAGATATTTATAGTGCAGGGGCACTAGATCGAGTTGACTGTCCAGGATACATATTTCATGACCAGTCTCCTGCCATTGGGGATGGTGGGACACACATATCTAGTGTTACTGAGAGGGTGGAACATTATGGAGTTTGTAGAGTACCATTTTCGACCGGGTCTCCATGTGAAAGGGACACGGATATCAATCGGATATCTAGAGAGGCTAAGGACTCGTGCTGTGGCCATATCGGTGCCGCGGATCCTAGGAAACCAAGCGCTCCAACACATCACTAGGGGTCAGATGATGCTTGTTGAGAGTGTGCTGAGTGGGACCTACTATGTGTGGGCTCATATGATGCTATCGTCATTTAAATGAGAGTTTTTTCTATGCAAGCGGTAGGTGAACCATGACTGTGCATATGGCACAGTGCTTTGCTCGCTCTTCTTTGAGAAGATCTTGACTCTTCGGCCTCATATATAGATTCAGGATGGGAGCCATGAGAGCCCAGGATGCACCGCTGGGGACGGCTACTATTTAGAGAGGAAGGTGGAGCAGTCGGATGAGTGTTCCGACCCAATTTGTTTGCGCATTGGGATCCGATGCCATTGTACATAGACGACTATCCCTATAGTGGGATGAGTTACAATGGGGGCCCGAACTTGCCACTGCCGCCAAGTGAGGCATGAGGGCCAGATGGTAAGTGAAAAGTTTCTTATCTTTTATGGTGCATTTTAAAGTTTCAGAATATTTTATATGGTACTGATTCATTCAATTTTGGTATGCAGATATAGCACCGGAAAAACCGGTTGGGTATATGGGATGACCCGCAGTAGTAGGAGCTACAGGACCTAGTGGATCGAGGGGAACCTAGAATGAGGATGTTGTGGCCCTCCTGGAGGACATCTGTCATAGATGTGAGAGGTTTCTGACCGGAGTTTCTGAGCGCGGTTGGTAGGAATTAGACGACCAATACACAGAGCCATGTATTGGTCTACCCTCGGAGTGGCGAGGAGTCATGGAACGCATGGCGATGGCCGGATAGGGGATGCATGATCTACATGCTGCAGGAGCCGAGCCATTGGCCTGGGACCCTCCAGATAGTGGTTAGATGTAGGGGCATGAGGTGCCCCCAGTTTGGATTTTGTAACATGCTATGGGAATGTCATATGTATTAGAGTTAATGGACTCCAAAACATTGTATATTTGAATGACACGTATTGTGGATATGCATCGTTATATGGTTTATTGTTATTTTTTTGTGTTAAATGCGTGTGATAAATGCCAATTTAGAATATTTTTTGCAATGATATCTACATAGTGATTTTTTGCTCTAGGTACATGAATGAAAGTAATGATTTCAAATTCATGCATTAAGAGCTTCAATTGTAAATATCTTCTAAAAAGGACAGGATTATGCACACGATAGACACCATTCAATTGCATGACAAGAAACAAATAATCTAAAAAAACACGAAGGTGGAGGGTGTGATGGTCAAGGGCATCGACTAAAAAACCTCTCACTGCACCATATTTGGCCTGATTATTGGTGGCAGAACCAATGCATACGCTGTTAGAGAGGAAAAGAGAATGTGAGGGGGTGAAAATGGCCCTGGTTGTCGAGGCTAGATTCTGGGAGTAGCGAATTGCACCATCAACATAACCGATATATGGTGTGGAAGGGATATTTTTTGAAGTTACTGTCTGCTGCTCCCCCTTCTTGTCCTTCTTATTCTTGGGACATTGGGTGGTGTAGTGACCAAACTCACCACACTTGACCATTTGATCTTTGAAAAATCCTTATTTTTATTCTATCTATCCTTTTAGCCTTGTCACTGTTTGAGACCTTTCTTTTCCTTTCCTTTATATGCAAGGGCCACGTTCTCTTCTTCCTGCTACTATAATCACTGCTACTGCTGCTAACTAGTACCTTTGGAGAATCGAGAAGCAACTTGTACAATCTATTGCTACAAGCTCCAATTTACCTCACCTTCTTCTAGTTTTGGTGTTTGATGAAAACCTTCTTACCTACAAAGTGGAAATTGTATCCCTTATCCTGTTTTTACACAATATTTTCTCGCATTCTTCAGTTCTTATCCTAAGTGTCGCCTTTTGTGTTGCTCATGCCACAAACGTCGCAAATAGAAAAAAGCTATGAAAACTTATTCATCTTGGATAACATGCTTAAAATATACCTAAAGACCTAAAAGATAAATTCCTTGAAGTATTTCTGCAAAAGTTTGTAAAAAACCCTAATTTACAAGCCCCGTGCGATTCTCCCATAAACAACCTCACACTTGTCACCCTGTCCCTAACCTATGAGCAATGCTGGCAGCGCAGGAATTTAGTAGTAAAGTTACGCTGGTCCTCTTCAGGCAGGTTCTCCAAAAATGGAGCAGAAGCTTCATCCTCTAGAACTATCAAGAATGGAGTTCTGGTACTTGTTGGTTGAGGATATGGTCGAATACTCCCATTTTTGACCCTTGATTTTATCTCCAAAGATTCCCCCTATTGAGATAAGGCCTTTCCCCCTCATTAGTGGATCCATAACCTCTCCAACTATGCTATAAAAGAGTGCCATGCTAGTGAGTCTTGGTTGGTCACTTCTGCTTACCATTCTTCTCCCTAATGGCGTCTACATCTTGTGGATTTGACAACGAAAAAGAAGATATTGAAGATATTGGCTTGGGCTTATATTTCCATTCAGAAGGAGGCCTACAACATCAAGGAACCTGTTGTAATTTTCCATTTGTTTATTTAATAATAAAAAGTATGCTTTGCTTCCCATGAACTTGTTAATTGGTTTAGCATGATACTCCTTGATGTGTCACGTGGTTTTCTTTGAAATATATATATATATATATGCTACGTATCTTTCGTTTATTGTCACATGATATTTCTTGTAGGTATTGAGACACAGAAAGTATAGCGAGGAGGGATCTTAGAAGTGAAAGGATCGACATCGATGTCGACATTGAGGAAACAAGCACATAGGATTGAGGTAGGCCACCTCCCTCTCTCATATTATTTCAATGTTAATATAGGAAATATTGTATTCTTTGTCACGGTTGTTACTAGAACCACTCATTGGGCTAGAGGGATCAATTATTTCCAAGGAAGGGATTTTCCTACATAAAACATTGGCGACTCCATTGGGGAGCCTACACCTGTTTCATCCTCTTCTTGTTTCTGTCTCCATGCTTATTTTGGCCAACCTTTGAATGACCACTTGTGTTGTTAGTGTGAATTATAATCGCAAGGGTACGAAAAAATATCACTTTAGATGTGCATAACAAACAACCCTAACATCAAAGACGGCTGTCAATTTCCTTAGATATGCAGTTAGTGATTAGAATAAATGCTATAGAAATCCATATCTATGCAGTTAAAGACATTAAACAAAAAATAATAAGCAAGAGTTGCTCCATGCATCCAATGAACAAGACAAGAATTTTTAAAGAATTTTTTGTATGATGACACTTGGGAAGGGAACATAGAAAAGATGTTACCAATCCCCCTCAATGGGATGGATTCTTGTATGTGCTCAACACTTCAGATCTAATATTTCTCTCTCTTGATGGTGTAGTAAACCCACACAAAAATGGAACTCAAAGGGAGCTCACAAGAAAAAAGTAGAAAAAATATGACAATGATGGGAGGATCAAAGTCAGACCAAAAGTATATATCAACAGTGATATCTAGGCAACAAAAGGTAGTGAATGAATGGAAAAAACCTTCTATTTATAACAAAATATTGAGTTAGTCTAGATATTGGTGCATAATTAAAATATTATTAACCAAATCTAGATCCAACTTTGATGGAATATTTTATTATTTTTGTTGGAGGGAAAAAGAATTCGAATTTGGTCAAATCCCTTTATTTAGAAATAATAAATAAATAAATAAATAATTTATTATTTTAAGAATGTGGTTGAGTAATAATTAAATAAATAGTGATTTATTCAATTATTTATAAATGACTTAGTCAAATTTAACAAGGAATATTATTTAAATAATGCTTTAAATAATTATTCCTAGAAAATAATAAGATAAATAATGATTTATCTAATTAATTTTCCTATTTTGGGTTAAATATGACCAGGAATATTAATTAAACAGTGGTTTAATTAATTATCTCTTGAGGAAAATCAAACAAATAAGGATTTATTCAATTATTCCTCATTGCGTTTCTTGTTTAGACCATAAACAACTTAATAAATTATGGGTTATTAAGTTATTTTTCATAGTGAAAGAAATTTTACTATGGTAAAATTGGTCTTACATTGTGTATTTTAGTCCATCTAATAGTAACATGTTATATGACCAAAAATTGCTGTAACAGATTTCCCTCCAACGTGCGAGCATTAGGAGCTAATCGTATGACCGAAGTACATTGTAAGAACTCAATCACTAGACATCGAAGGGGAGTTAGAGAGAGATAAATATAAGGCGGATTGAAGTGCAAGCGGACAAGACCCTTAGGAGGTGAGACTTATAGGTGTGACAAGTCTCTTTTATGAGTGGGTACTTGTTCTACATGAGGCGGGGGAGGCGTACCTATGCCCGTTGAGATAACAAATTACAAAGAATAATGGTGCGTCCAACAAACATGGGACTGAACTATATTGTACATGTTGGCATAAACATGGGCTAGATAAAAAACATGATAATGGATCCCACATACATACTGTGCCTAGGACAACGACCAAGACTTATACAATAATATCTAAGTACAACCAAATAGGCCCTATAAAATAGGAAAGGGCTCTAAAAATATGAATGATACATGAAAAATAAAAAGGGTTGCAAGTGGCTGAGGCTGAAACCAATCTATGGAGCTGCATCCAAGGCTATAGTGGAAAGGTCATCTGGGCATGTGGGGGGCTATCTGAAGGGCCACCCCCTCATGAGGTCTAAAACATCTCACACACACCCAGGAATTACTGGTACGATCTGCTGCATCACTAAACCATCAAGTATACGGATCTCTATCATGCCACGAGGAGCTAGAATTGAGAAAAAATCAAGTCAAAGGGCAATGAAGGGTCTCTTTTCTTGATCCGAGGCTTGGAACAAGAGTGGAATCTAGAACCAAGGTACATCACCCTCTAGACTTGTCTTCTGGAATGAATAAGCTGATGTCGAAAGAAGGAGGTCCTCTATAGGTGAGGCAATGAGGAATCCTCAACTAAGGCACGAGGGAAAATAGTATAGCGACTGATAGATTGAAACTAGGGAGGATGGTTGAATGGGGGGGACTAAGTAGTGAGCGAATGACTTCCCTTGTTAGAGCATAAATGGCATGGATGATTGGGCAACTATTGACTCGACTCTAGAGGGGATTGGGAACAATACGACTAGAGGCAAAAATGGGCGGCACGAGAGAGGGAAAAGGAAATGAAGAATGGAGTACTGGGGTGGGATACAAAGGGACTCGGGACAGACTCTATGGATGCGATGATGAATCAACTTAGATGCTCTAAACAAAGGCGACTCGTGATGCTGCCACACAGAACAGTCCCGATAGGGACCCTAAAAACATGAGTACAAGATGGTTACTCACGATGAAAATCGACATGAGCGTGGACAAGTATGAAGGCAAGGTGGTGCCCCAAGTACAAGTGTTGCAAGTGAAGAAATTTGAATTTCAAAAGTGGTGAAGTGACCCTTCTTGGAAAAAATGTGTTAGGGTGAAGTATCAAATCATCAAAAATGAAAGGATACCCATTTGAGAGTTTGGTGAGAGATTTCCAATGGTGCTGCCGGTTTATCAAACTGAGCTATGGTTTGGTCGTAATGGGCGAAAGAAAAATCTGGTGTTTCTCTTTTAATAAGGCATTTTCCCTCCAATTTGATTCATTTGCAAGTGTAGCTGTGGTGAATGTAGAGAGGAGAAAAGGCCCTAAATATTTTGGCAATCGTAGCAGACAAACCGACTGTTGGAATCGAGATATATCAGTTGCAGGTAAGAGGCCTAACCATATTATTTCAATTCAGTGGAGCAAATTTTTAGTTTAGTCACCCAGAGCTCAGGAACAAACCCCTGCTCTTCTCCACGACCAGTTTGCACTTTTTGGGGCATTTTCTGCGACCTGGGTAGCAGGTTTTGGGCATAAAACTGCGACCTGTCCCAGGAATGGCCTGAAAAGTGCGACCTGTCAAAGAGAGGGGTTTTAGTGCTGTTTTTTGGCTGAGAGATGGGATTTTGTGGTTACTATGCAGTATTTCCTTTCTGTACACTGACAAACATGATGGTTTTGTGAAGATATGGTAGAGTTGAGGATCAAATGGAGAGAGAGATACCTGGACATATTACGGTTTGAGATCTGAGAGGATCAGATAGTCCACGCTGCATTGGCCAGGTTTGGGGTCTTGAAGTTTGTGGAGAACCCTTTGATGAGAGTAGGAGAGCCCTTGTTGGCCAAGATAATCAGCTATTGGGATCTAGATCATGATAGATTTATTGTGCAGGGGCACCAGATCGAGTTGATTGTCTATGATATATATTTCGTGACCGGTATCCCACCATTGGGGATGGTGGGAAACACACAGCCAGTGTTACCACAAGAGAAGAACATTATGGAGTTTGTAGAGTGCCAGTTTCGACCAGGTCTCCATGTGAAAGGGACAAAAATACCAATCAGAGATCTAGAGAGGATAGAGACTCATGCATTGGCCACAACGGTGCTGTGGATCCTAGGCAACCAGGCGCTCCACTACATCACTGGGGGTCAGATGATGCTTGTTGAGAGTGTATTGAGTGGGAACTACTATGTGTGGGCCTAGATGATGTTTTCATCATTGAAACGACAGTTATCTCTATGCAAGCGGCAGGTGAACCATGATTGTGCATATGTCACAGTCCTTTTCTCACTCTTCTTTAAGAAGATCTCGACTCTTTAGCCTCATATACAGATCCAGGATGGGGGCCCTCGAGAGCCTAGGATGCACCGCTGGGGGCGGCTACTATGTAGAGGGGGAGGTGGGTTAGTTGGACGAGTGTTCTGACCCAATTTCTTTGCGCATTGGGATTAGATGCCACTGTACATAGACGACTATCCCTATAGTGGGATGAGTTATTATGGGGACCCAAAATTGCCACTGCCACCAAGTCGGGCATGGGGGCCAGATGGTAAGTGAAATGTATCTTATATTTTATGGTGAATTTTAAAGTTTTAGAATATTGTATATGGTACTGTTTCATTCACTTTTGGTATGCAAATATAGCACCAGAAAAAGCGACCGGGTATATGGGACGACCCGCAGTAGCAGGAGCTATAGGACCTAGTGGATTGACAGGAACACAAATGAGGATGATGTGGCTCTCTTGGAGGACATCCATCGTAGATGTGAGAGGATGTTGACCCAAGTTTCTGAGCGTGGTTGGCAAGAATTAGACGACTAGTACATAGAGAAATGTATTGGTCTACCCTCGAAGTGGCGAGGAGTCATGCATCGCATGGAGATGGCCAGACAGGGTATGCGTGATATACGGGCTGCAGGAGCCAAGCCATTGGCCTGGGACCCTCCAGATATTGATTATATGTAGGGGCATGAGGTACCCCCCAGTTTGGATTTTGTAACATGCTTTGGGCATGTCATATGTATCGGAGTTAAAGGAATCCAAAACATTGTATATTTGAATGACACATATTGTGGATATGCATCATTATATGGTTTATTGTTATTGTCTTGTGTTAAATGCGTGTGATAAATTCCAATCAAGAATATTGTTTGTAATGCTATCTACATAGTGATTTTTTTCTCTAGGTACATGACTGAAAGTAATGATTTCAAATTCATGCATTAAGAGCTTCACTCTTAAATATCATCTAAACAGGATAGGATTATGCACACGATAGACAACATTCAATTGCATGACAAGCAAAAAATAATATAAATGAACATGAAGGTGGAGGGTGCGATTGTCAAGGGCATCGACTAAAAAACCTCTCACTCCATCATATTCGGCCTGATTATTGGTGGCAGAACCAATGCATATGCCATTAGAGAGGACAAGCAAATGTAAGGGGGTGAAAATGGCCTAGGCTATCGAGGCTAGATTCCGAGAGTAGCAAATTGCATCATTGGCATAACCAATATATGGTGTGGATAGGGGTCCATCTAAAAATTTCCACAAGAAAATAAATGAGAGGATGATTAACAATGCCGGAAACCTGAACGCAAGGCAAAAATAAAACAAGCATTGTTAGAGGGAATGCTATGGGTAGATTTTCTACACCCTGCACATTGAAAAGAGGATGGTGCGGGGGAATGGCCTTGGGGGCAGTTTGTGCTTAGGTCGTGAAAGTCACCATAGACACGGATGATGCCATTTTTCTTATGGGCTGTAATATTCCCAAATTTTCACATTATATTTGGAATATTAGAGTTCTTAACAAAATTAATTAATTAAGTAAATAAAAGGGTGGAGGGACCCATAATCCTCAAAGATTAATAAAATCCACTTTTGATGTGTGTATGTGGATATTCTAGATCTAGATCTAAAACATGGAAAAGTGGAGCAACTTATTGAATGGAGATCATGTCTCATTTATGAGATAGATCATGCAGGATGAAACAATCAAATAAGATCATGGATCTTAAATGTAAAATCATGAGGATCTTGAAGAGGTCAAATGAGATCATAGTGCATTCAAAGTAATACCATAAAGCACTTATGATAAGTTACTGGAGGAAGTGATGCATTTAATGCACACATGATGGAGAGGGTGATCACCCCATGTGAACATGATGGAGGAAATAGAGAAACAACGTAGTCAACCATGGAGACTTATGTCCACATGTACAACACAGTTTTGGAGTGGGCTTAGGCTATGGAAGGCTCATAATCTATATAATGAAGGTGAAGGCACAATATAAGGCAAATTTGGATACTTGGAATTTTCTTGATCTGTTTAGATCTGGATTTGTCAGGTAACAATTCCATGCACTCTTATGCTGTTTAGATAAGTTTGCAGTGATGTTTAGCACAGGGTGTTCCCGAGCGGGAATCCCACCCTTACCCATAGAGGACTTGTGTTCCTACTCTGGGAAGGTCTTCTATTGAGCTCTATTCCTTATCAATCATTGGTGCCATCTTCAGGATGTTGTTTCTAGAATTCAACAAGGAAACTGGTGGAGGATTCATCCTACCAATTTGTTCTTCACATTTAGTCTTCCAGGAGTAGTAGATCTATATTTGGCATTCATGGCATTGGGTTTTATCTCCATGCAGCAGCAATCCCTTCAAATATTGCGCATTCCAGTCCTATAGATCTATTAGAGGAAGGAAGTTTCCAGTATTTCAGTTGGAAATCTAGTGAGGGATCATATCCTCACATTGGATCTATTTTTTGCATCATTCAGAAGCTGTATTGACATATCTAGCAGTAGGCTATTGAGCCTCCCTCTCTGATAGTGCATTTTTCTGAAGATGTGGTTCATCCAGCAGCTATTTTCAGTGGAGGAGATTAGAGGAGCTAGATCTTGAGCTTTTAGCCCAAGAATCTAGTGAAGGGATCAACCCTTCTTGCATATAATTGATTTTGCATCATTGAAGCCACCATATCATCAGATTATGTAGTAGATATGAAAACCCAACAACATATTTGTGCAAGCCCTAAGAGGGTGGTTTTCTTATATTGACAGATTTGAGAAACCGTTTCTGGGTTGTCTTGGGTATCCATCATAGAGCCCGAATCTCTGTTTTCAGCATCATCAGAGCTCCCATTCTACCTAGATCTGAATTTTTATCTTTTTGGCAGTTGTAGTCCCAAAAATTGTAGTAGGGAAAATGCAGTTTACCTTCCACCAGTTCATGTTGAATTTTAGTTGAATTGAGAGGGGGGGGGGGGGGTGAATCAGTTCAATACATACATGAGAATTTTTCAACTTTTCATCAACTTATTTATAGCTTACTTTTATAATCAACCTTAGTATATGAATAGTCTTAATATGTTGCAGCAAGTATTAAATTAATGTGATATTAAACTTATTATGAGAGCAGCAAACATTAAGCAGATTTGATAAATCATCTCAGCATACAGGCAACACAGATAGAGACAAAAGATATAAGTGGAAACCCATAAAGGGAGAAAACCACATCTTATTATTGTTGTGATGCAAAGGCAAGATCCAACTCCCTCTCACCACTGTTTTTTTCTGCAGGCACCAACCCACAGGAGGCTCCAACCTCAATTCTGAAAGCTACAACTTGCAAGCAAGCTCCAACTCCCTTCAATTTTCTGCAAACACCAAACTATAGGAGGCTCCAACCTCAATCAACTACAACTGACAGCTATCAAGCTTCAACTTGATAGGGAAGCTCCAACTTCCTCAATTTATCACAAGAAATGTTTGCTGATTTACCTCAGATATCAGCTCTGTTTAGTAGCATCTCTTTCTTCTCCTCTCTTCCTTATCTTCTCTGCCTCAGTCTTCTATGCTTTTCATTCTCTATCCTTACTCTCTCTAACCTCTCTATGCATATCAATGTGATATTATATATAGAGTTCATCACATGACTCTTTACATTCCTCAGGGAATTTGAAGTGAATAATCTTGACTTTTTTACTTATTTCTTCTCAGTCCTTTATCCAACTCAATTTAAAATTATAATAATATGTACAAATTTCCATGCTACAGTGGGATTTTTATTTTCCTTAGGATACTTGCCTTTGCATCACAAACAATATAAACAAAAAATATTTACATTTTCAGTTACACATTTCAATTCCACTCAGCTCCTTTTCTGGACTTTGGCTTTACTGGATTTGTCTTTTCTGCTGCTGTTGAGTGACTGTTCTGTATATTTTGGTTCACCTCTATGTCTATTCATCTGTTCATTGTACTTGAGTGCACCAGCTACATATATAACTGCTTTTCAGGTTTTATTCTCAAATACATATGAATATGGACGATGTCTATTCATTACCATCTTTGTTCTCTGGCTACCTGTCTACATTATCTATTCATATATGAGTTTAAACATAATGGTTTGAAACTCACATTACAATTTCAATTCATCTTTTTCCCTGTACCATTTTTCTGCCGCTGTCTCTCGCTCTTTCGTTCTTGCAGGCTCTTGTAATAAACCCAATCTCATTTAATATAGGTTTTGACTTTAGCACAGTATATAAATATATATATTCATGTATGCATATTCCCCGATTCAAACATTAAAACTATTAATAAACCTTGGCTTTTAGCGCCCAATCATAAGCATTTCACACTGTATAATTGAATCCTCTATTCAATTTTTTTTTTTTAACTGAATGTATTCGAACGTCAAAAGATTGTAATATTAATGCCTATTCTCCTTTCGGCATCTCCACTTGATCCATGCTAGCCCGCATATTTTTATTACGATTATTTAATAATCAACAATTAAACGTTGACCCATACCTTGTTAGACACCTTGCAACTTTATTCATGATCCAACGGTGGATAATTCATCTCTTTTTCAACCTCTGATCCAACAGAAATCACGCGGTTAACTTGCATGAGGGTTAATATTCAATAGTTGCGCAATGGACTGGGCCCCAACGTTTAAATGGCCCTCCAAATCCGACGGCGTAGAGCACGTCGCCTTTCTCCACACGATCTGACGAATATCGCTCTGGTTAGCTGCACGAACTTTAACTCGCGATGGCGCGCAATGAAAGCGGTTTTTCAACTTTGCCCAATGCCACGTGTCTACTACTCTGTGGAATCGATCCCTAATTGAAAATACCGCTTGCTCCACAAAAGCAGTGCGATATGGGCAGTCTAGTTTTGCCAACCCGTCATTACTGTTCACTAGTTAGAGTTCCGTTCCCTTTTGACTCAGGGTTCCATTCAACGCTTCAATGTTTTATTTTATTCTTGGCTCACCTTATCACTCCACCATTCAATCACCCATCGAGCCCATTCGTCAGTCATCCATACTATGTTTTCAATGATATCTCAAGGAGCTATCCCTAAGCCTCACAACTCTTACGAATTCCTCAATATCAGATTCTCGCCCTTACATACTGATGGCAATTCAAACCCTCATTCTGTTCAATCAATTTGATTCGAACTTTTTCGGCGCTTCTGTTGTACGCTGTCCCTTTGATACTCAGTTAGAGACTACCCAAATCTTTAATACACTGCGCTCCTTTGGCTCTTCAATCCTCTGACTCATCGTGATCCTTGACTCACAAGTTTGGTTTTCAAACTGTGCCTTTGCTCATTATTAGTTTCTTCAACCACTTCATGCTTTCCTTTCCATTTAAGAAATGCTCCAACTCGTCCCCAAACATATTAAGTCTTTACCACAGGGTTTTAGTCTTTAATCAAGGTCTATGCCATACAAACTTAATTAATGAATAATTGCTCAATAATTCATCTGCAAACTGTATTAAACTCCTTCAAACCCTTTCAACTTCACTGTTCTATCTCTAATTCCTCTATATTCGCTGCCTCTGCTGCTCGACCTCTGCCTCTACTGCTCTCTATAAATGCACTCTTCCTCTGTTCTTCTCTGCTGACCTTTTCCATCAATGACCACATTTCCAACCGTCTCCCCCTTTGGCATTGATGGCAATATACTTCCTTTGTTTTCCTTTTAGGATCCTTCCTTTTGTTGCTAGCTCTTCCTCTCCCTTTGACATCAATGGCAAGGGGTTGCACATTTCTTAGTGTAGATTGTATCCTTTGATTCTTTGTTTTTATTTTTTTTCCAACATTTCTTGCATTTCCTCTCTCTGAGATCTTCTGACTTTGTACCCTGTTGCTGCAAACTTCGGATTAAATCTAAAATACTGACCCTTTAGCGTTTTCATTGACTCTTTTATGCTGGATGTATTCTTTCCATGGTCCTTTGACCCTGAGGACCTGTTTCATGCTTTCCTTGTTGGCTAATCTCCCCCTGAAACTGTGCTTTATCTTTATATGAGAGAGTAGCATCTACAGATACTACCCCTAGTCTATCTCTCAAATATTCAAATGGTTCTCTAGCAAGAGGTTTGGTAAATATATCAGTTGTTTGTTCTTTTGTTGGCACATATTCTAGTTTTACTACCTTCTGAGCCACTTGTTCTCGGAGAAAATGATACTTGATTGGGATATGTTTAGTTTTTGAGTGAAGCACATGATTTTATGATATACTTATAACACTTGTATTATCACATTTGATTGAGATAGGTTCATTAGTGCTCACCTTCATGTCTTGGAGGGTTTGCTTCATCCACATGACTTGTGTACAACATGATGTTGCTGCTATATATTCTGCTTCTGCTATAGATAGAGAGATAGATGTTTGTTTCTTTCTTAACCATGCCACCAGACTTTCTCCTAGATAGAATGCACCTCCAATTGTACTTTTCCTGTCATCCACACAGTTGGCCCAATCTGCATCTATGTATGCTGTCAAAGTGAAGTTTTTTCCTTTAGGATACCAAAGCCCATACAATGCTATTCCTTGTAGATATCTGAATATTCTTTTTATTGCAAGAAGGTGATTTTGTTTAGGTGCTGCTTGATATCTAGCCACTATTCCTACTGATAGCATGATGTCTGGTCTTGATGCTGTTAGATACAACAGACTTCCTATCATGGATCTGTAGAGTTTTTGATCTATATCAGTAGATCCATCATCAGCACACAGCTTACATCCCGTGATCACGGGAGTTGACACAGGTTTGCAGTCCTCCATTTTGAACTTTTTAAACATTTCTTTTAAGTATTTTTCCCGTGAGATGAATGTACCTATGTTATTTTGCTGAATTTGAAGTCCTAAGTAGAAACTGAGCTCTCCAATCATAGACATCTCAAAGTCTGTTTTCATCTCATTAGAAAACCCTTTTGTTAGTTCTTCTCCATTTCTTCCAAACATAATGTCATCAACATATACTACAACAATCAGGAGTTCATTTTCATGGGCTTTTATGTACAGATTGCTGTCTACTCCACTTCTCTTAAAGCCTTGTTTTTGCAAATATTTATCCAGTCTTGAGTACCAAGCATGAGGAGCTTGTTTTAGTCCATATAGAGCCTTCTTCAGTCTGCACACATAGTCTTCTTTGTCTGTTAAAGAGAAACCTTCTGGTTGTTCCATGTAGGCTTCTTCTTCTAGATCTCCATTCAGAAATGCAGATTTCACATCCATTTGGTATACCTTGAAGTCTTGGTAGCATGCAAAGGCCAAAAACATTCTGATGGCTTCCATTCTGGCTACAGGAGAAAATGTTTCATCATAATCAAGTCCTTCAATTTGTGAATATCCTTTGCAAACTAGTCTGGCTTTATTCCTGATTACCTGTCCTTGCTCATTCATTTTATTCTTGAATACCCATTTTGAGCCAATGATATTTTTCTCAATTGGTCTAGGAACTAGTTCCTAGGTATTTTTCTTCTCAATTTGGTCTAATTCTTCATTCTTTGCCTTTACCCAATACTTGTCCTTGAAGCTTATTCAAATCTCTTTGGCTCTATCTGTGATAACATGGCTATGTATACCTCTTCTGTTTGTTCTGTTAGCTGCCTTCTTGTCTGGACCCCTGCTTTCTTGTCTCCTATGATCTAATATTCAGGATGATTCTTCTGAGTGTATCTTGAGGGGGCTTTCGAGCTTAGATCTGAATCTTCTGTTGTCTTGCTTGTTTCATCATCATTCTGGTTTTCTTCACATGGTTGTCTAATGGACTGCAACAGTCTGTATCTCTTGTATTGTTTGGAAGTTCTTCATCAAATCTCACATCAATACTTTCAACTATTTTTCGAAGAGTCTTGTTGTAGCACCTGTACCCTTTACTTTTGGAAGCATATCCTAGAAAAATCCCTTCATCTGCTCTTGCATCAAATTTCCCAAGATTTTCATCATTATTATTTATATAACACTTACTTCCAAAAATTCTAAAATGTTTGATTGAAGTTGGCTTTCCATGCCATAGTTCATATGGAGTCTTGTCACTGTTTGGCCTTAAGTGGGCTTTATTAAGGATATGCACAGTTTTGTGAACTGCTTCTGCCCAGAAGGTTTGAGGAATATTACTCTCTTGCATCATGGCTCTGGAAATTTGTTGAACATATCTGTTTTGTCTCTCTGCTACTCCATTCTGCTGAGGTGTCCCTGCAATAGTAAATTGTTGTTTTATGCCATATTCATTGCATAGATCTGCAAAGTCATAATCTGTGAATTCACCTCCTCTGTCCGATCTGATGCATTTTAGTTTGCATCCTGTCTGATTTTCTGCTAATGCTTTGAATATTTTGAATTTGTCCAGAGCTTCCGATTTATTCTTGAGAAAAGCAACCCATGTCATTTTGGAGAAATCATCTATTATCAGCATAAAGTAGGATTCTCCACTTGGTGTTTTAGTTCTTGCAGGTCCACACAGATCCATGTGCACAAGCTGGAGTGGTCTTCTTGTTGATAACTCATCTTTGGCCTTAAAGGATGTGCGGGTCTATTTACCCAATTGACAAGATTTGCATATGGTATTAGAAGGCCTTTTTATTTCTGGCATGGCTCTGACCGCTTTCTTCTTGCTCAGTCTGATGATATGATCTAAGCTGAGATGTCCCAATATCCTATGCCATAACCATGACTCCTCAAGTTTGGTAAGATGGCATGCTTCATCTTCCTCTTTCACGATGTAAACATTGCTCTCTGTTCGAACACCTTTGAGCAGAGTCTTACTTGTGGTGCTTGATCTGGCTTCACAGTCTTGTGCTTTGAAAAGAACTTCACAGCCTTTATCACACATTTGACTGACACTCAACAAATTTTCCTTCATCCCATCTACAAATAGTACATCTTGGGCCTTACCTCTACCATTATCTAAGCTCACTGAGCCCTTTCCCTCAATTTTTCCCGATTTATCATTGCCAAAAGTAACATTACCAGTTTTGTTTTCATCAAAAGTTATAAATTTTCTCCTGTCTCCAGTCATATGTTTTGAGCAGCCACTGTCCAGATACCATTGGCTTTTCAGATCTTGAGCAGTTAGAGCCAGGTCACACTTATTCTCCTTCTTTTTCCACTGGAGGCATCCTTTTTTTTGGTATCTTTTGTGAGATGATGAATCACATCCTTTCAGAGGACATTTGGAAGGAATATGTCCAACTTGATTGCATATACAGCATTTGATCATAGTTTTTGTAGAATTGTGAGTATGAACAAAATTTCTTTGATTCATAAACCTCCTTGAGGTGTTGAACATCAATCTTTGTCCATACTTTCTACATTCAATAATTTTATGGCCAAATTTCTTACAATAAAAACAATAACCATAGAAATTATTTGCATACCTGATGTAAGGTTGTTTTCTCCATTTTTTTGTTTGAGACAGTCTCTTCACTGTTTACATCTTTTGTTGGTTTAAATTACTCCTCCTTGCATGACAATATGCAGCAATGTGTCCCTACTTGTGGCAAACATAACAAGTGGCATTCTTCATAGGAGGGAAGAATCTCCTTTGATGGCTTTCAAATTTGACATACTCAGAGGCATATAAATCTTTTCCTGTTGTTTGAGTATTTCTTTCACTCTTTGTTATTAGAGAATTTTTCTGGGTTCTGTCTCCTTCCTTACAAGTTTCTTCTTTTGTAGGCACTATTTGAGTTGCTTCATCATCCTTCTTTGCTTTTACAAAAATAATCTCTCTGTTTTCCTTTTCTTTGTTTTTACTTGATTCTCCTTCATAGCCTATTCCAGTTTTTATCATAGGCGATCTTTGAGCAACCAGAATTTCATTCAACTTACTAGAGCTTGTTGTTTGAGAAGAGTTTATAACCACTTTCCTTTGAGCATTTTCTAATTTCTTTCTGAGACATACTACTTCTTCTTCCAACTTTTCTTGTTCCTGAGTTTTTTCCTTGATTTGCTTAAGTAACATGTCCTCTATCTTCTTGGATTCTTCAAGCTCTATCTTTAGCTGCACCAGGACTTCTGAATTCTGTTCTTCTCGTACATACTTGAGGAAAATGTCCTTTTGTTTTCTTCTTTTCAGCTTGAGTCTATCAATATCTTCCAGAGCACTTCTTAGCTCCCCCTCAAGGTCGACTTCACCTTCTTCTTCTTCATCTTCTAGCAGGAGACCTTCAAGTTCTTCTATAGCCATCAATAAAAATTCAGAGGTTCCATCTTCACTTGAGAGTTAATCTGGATCTTCAGATGTACTGCTGTCTTGTTGAGCATAGAAGGATTTTTTGCTGAACTTCTTTCCTTTCTTCCAGTTCTTTGATGTATTTTTCTCTGACTCTTGAGCTTGATTCCTTACTTTCTTGTGAGGACACTTAGCAGCATAGTGTCCAACTCTTCCATAGTTAAAGCATTTTAAAGGAAGTTTAACTTTGTATTTACCTGAGCCTCTATCCAATTTCTTGACAAATTTTGCCTCTTCTTCATCCGAGCAAGAGCATATGTCTTCCTCTTCTTCTTTATTCTTTTTTGTTTTAAAGGTTGCCTCCCTCGTACTTGGCTTCTTCTGTGGGAGCCTCATCTCGTATGCTATTAGATTTCCAAGTAGCTGGTTCATGGTCAAGGTCTCCCAATCAGCTGTTTCTTCTATTGCAGACACCTTTGGATTAAACCTGGATGGAAGAGATCTTAGAATCTTTTGCACAATTATACTTTCTGGCATGGTTTCTCCAAGAGCTTTCATATTGTTAACAATTTCTGCAACTTTTAGGAAGAAACTGTCAATGTCTTCATCATCATTCATTTTTAAGTTCTCAAACTGGACTCTATAGACTTAAAGTTTGGCAGTCTTTACTTTCTTGTCTCCCTCATGGATGTTCTCCAGAGTATCCCACATCTCTTTGGAAGTGTCTCTGTGCATTACTTTGATAAACTCTGCTTCACAAAATCCATTCAAGATGGCATTCATGGCTTTTGCGTTAGCTACAAAATCTTGTTTTGGATTCTTTCTCTGAGTCAATTTCCTTTGGGGCATATCCTAATTCCACAACACCCCAAACTTCTATTCCTAGAGACATTATGTATGTCCTCATCCTGATTTTCCAGAAGGCATAATTTTCACCTGTAAAGAAAGGGCTTTATTGGTTGAGCATCCTTCTTTACTAGCCATCCTGAGAACCTAGAATCTCCTTTCAGTCGTTAAACTGGTACAAAGGAATCGGCTCTGATACATATTGTTGAATTTTAGTTGAATTGAGAGGGGGGGGGGTGAATCAGTTCAATACATACATGAGAATTTTTCAACTTTTCATTAGATTATTTATAGCTTACTTTTATAATCAACCTTAGTATATGAACAGTATTAATATGTTGCAGCAAGTATTAAATTAATGTGATATTAAACTTATTATGAGAGCAGCAAACATTAAGCAGATTTGATAAGTCATCTCAGCACACATGCAACACAAATAGAGACAACAAATATAAGTGGAAACCCATAAAGGGAGAAAACCACATCTTATTATTGTTGTGATACAAAGGCAAGCTCCAACTCCCTCTCACCACTATTTTTTTCTGCAGGCACCAACCCATAGGAGGCTCCAACCTCAATTCTGCAAGCTACAACTTGCAAGGAAGATCCAAATCCCTTCAATTTTCTGCAAGCACCAACCTACAGGAGGCTCCAACCTCAGTCAGCTACAACTGACAGCTATCAAGCTTCAACTTGATAGGGAAGCTCCAACTTCCTCAATTTATCACAAGAAATGTTTACTGATTTACCTCAGATATCAACTCTGTTTAGTAGCATCTCTTTCTACTCCTCTCTTCCTTATCTTCTCTGCCTCAATCTTCTATGCTTTTCATTCTCTATCCTTACTCTCTCTAACCTCTCTATGCATATCAATGTGATATTATATATAGAGTTCATCACATGACTCTTTACATTCCTCAGGGAATTTGAAGTGAATAGTCCTGACTTTTTGACTTCTGTCTTCTCAGTCCTTTATCCAACTCAATTTAAAATTATAATAATATGTACAAATTTCCATGCTACAGTGGGATTTTTATTTTCCTTAGGATACTTGCCTTTGCATCACAAACAATATAAACAAAGAAATATTTACATTGTCAGTTACACATTTCAATTCCACTCGGCTCCTTTTCTGGACTTTGGCTTTACTGGATTTGTCTTTTCTCGCTGCTGTTGAGTGACTGTTCTGTATATTTTGGTTCACCTCTGTGTCTATTCATCTATTCATTGTACTTGAGTGCACCAGCTACACATATAACTACTTTTTAGGTTTTATTCTCAAATACATATGAATCTGGACGATGTTTGTTCATTACCATCTCTGTTCTCTGGCTAGCTGTCTACATTCTCTATTCATATATGAGTTTAAACATAATGGTTTGAAACTCACATTACAATTTCAATTCATCTTTTTCCCTGTACCATTTTTCTGTCACTGTCTCTTGCTCTTTCGTTCTTGCAGGCTCTTGTAATAAACCCAATCTCATTTCATATAGGTTTCGACTTTAGCACAGTATATAAATATATATATTCATGTATGCGTATTCCCTGATTCAAATATTAAAACTATTAATAAACCGTGGCTTTTAGTGCCCAATCATAAGAATTTCGCACTGTATAATTGAATCCTCTATTCAAATTTTTTTTTTTTAACTGAATGTATTCGAACGTCAAAAGACTGTAATATTAATTCCTATTCTCCTTTCAGCATCGCCACTTAACCCACTCTAGCCTGCATATTTGTATTCCAATTATTTAATAATCAACTATTAAACGCTGACCCATACCTTGTTAGACACCTTGCAACTTTATTCATGATCCAACAGTGGATAATTCATCTCTTTTTCAACCTCTGATCCAACGGAAATCACGCGGTTAACTTGCACGAGGGTTAATATTCAATAGTTGCGCGATGGACTGGGCCCCAACGTTTAAATGGCCCTCCACATCCGACAGCATAGAGCACGTCGCCTTTCTCCACATGATCCGACGGATATCGCTCTGGTTAGCTGCACGAACTTTAACTCGCGATGGCGCGCAATGAAAGCGGTTTTTCAACTTCGCCCAATGCCACGTGTCTACTACTCTGTGGAATTGCTCCCTAATTGAAAATACCACTTGCTTCACAAAAGCGGTGCGATATGGGCAGTCTAGTTTCGCCAACCCGTCATTACTGTTCACTAGTCAAAGTTCCGTTCCCTTTTGACTCAGGGTTTCATTCAACGCTTCAACGTTTTATTTTATTCTTGGCTCACCTTATCACTCCACCATTCGATCGCGCATCGAGCCCATTCGTCAGTCCTCCATACTATGTCTGCAATGATATCTCAAGGAGCTATCCCCAAGCCTCACAGCTCTTACGAATTCCTCAATCTCAAATTCTCGCCCTTACATACTGATGGCAATTCAAACCCTCATTCTGTTCAATCAATTTGATTCGAAATTTTTCGGCGCTTCTGTGGTACGCTGTCCCTTTGATTCTCAGTTAGATACTGCCCAAATATTTAATACACTGTGCTCCTTTGGCTCTTCAATCCTCTGACTCATCATGATCCTTGACTCACAAGTTTGGTTTTCAAACTGTGCCTTTGCTCATTATTAGTTTCTTCGACCACTTCATGCTTTCCTTTCCATTTAAGCAATGCTCCAACTCATCCCCAAACATATTAAGTATTTACCACAGGGTTTTAGTCTTTAATCAAGGTCTATGCCATACAAACTTAATTAATGAATAAATTCTCAATAATTCATCTGCAAACTGTATTAAACTTCTTCAAACCCTTTCAACTTCACTGTTCTGTCTCTAATTCCTCTGTATTCGCTGCCTCTGCCTTTGCCTCTGCTGCTCGACCTCTGCCTCTACTGCTCTCTGTAAATGCACTCTTCCTATGTTCTTCTCTGCTGACCTTTGCCAACAATGACAACATTTCCAACAGTTCAACGGTTATGTAGTCCCTCTTGTGGGATCATTTCAGGGTCATTCTAGGCCAACTCTTTGACTTGAGTGTCTCATATTTTGAGCATTTTTTTACTTGTTGTTCACCTTCTATATAATGAAATGGCTTAGCTATTTCTGTGCATTCTGATGTGTATTTAGATTTATTGTTTACTTTACTGCAGTTCTTATATTGTGTTTCAGTATTACTACATTCTCCCTTTTGGCATATTATAGTGGTATCAGAGCATGACCTTTGGCTCAGCTTGTGGACACTTCATCTTTTGGATCAAAAGAAGAAGCAGGTAGATGAGATCTATCATGAAGGAGGATAGTAGTTTTTCCAACCCTCTATTTAGATCCATGCAATATTTCTCCAATGAGGTCAATCAAATGAAGAGGGAAAAGAAAAAGGAGGATCCAAGAAGAATATTTGATGAGTAAGGTCCAAGCAACTCCTATAAGCAAAAAATAAAACCAGAGAACCATAGATCGCCTCATAGATCTACTATACACACTTTCTCTGGAGAAGGTGCATGGTATAGAAATGAAGAAAAAAAAGAACTTGAGACTCATGATACTCTCAGTATATATCTTGAAGATTACAAAGCACAATCTAGAGCATTCAAGGAGAGCCTAACTCTCTAACAATTCTTCCAAATCAAATAATAAAGAGGATCTTATAGCAGCAATAGAAGAAAGATGCACAATAGATTCTATTTTCCTACATTTGATGGATCTTCTTCAAGCACTGGTAAGGCTTGGAGGAAAGAGCTAGATGCATTTTTCAGGCTACATCCTATGGCTGAAAAGAGGTTGTTCAAATTGCAGCACTTTATCTTCATGGTGAAGAAAATGATTTGTGGTTTGGTCACATGGAGCATGCAAAGGTGACTAAATATTCAGATTTCTTTCACAAGTTGAGAAAGAAGTTTGATGGGAGAAAACGAGAGGTGAGTCTCAAAGAGACATTTCCTAAGGAGGCAAAGGAGGATGTCATTCTTGTCACTCTGGACAAAGAGTCACTACATTCACCACCAGTTGCAAAAGTACTTGTATTCGGAGGAGAGACACTTGCATCTTTGCAAGATAATCTTAGGCTCTTAACACATAGAGTCCCATGCATGGTTCAGGATATGCATGAGGAAGAAGAGGAAGATTCCAATGCTGGTACATTGATAGAAAAGCATCCATTACTCTTACCAACAGTTGGAGAAACCATTGTTCAGGTTGGAGGAAATAGTGTGGTCTTGCAAGAGGTTCCTACACATCAGTTGATCCAAGGTATGCATACATCTTCATCTCATATTGTTTCAGTACCTCTTATTGAAACGTATGGGGACATGCCATCAGGGCCAATGCATAACCAAGGGTTAGAAAAAAATGCCAATTTGAAGCGGAAATATATCACAACATAGAGGAACCTTGATCTAATCAAGGAGGAGATGAAAAGCTATCCTAGTTCACCATTGATGAGCTACATTCAACCCTTGGAGTTGAAGTGTAGAATTTCAGAAGATGGGATGAGCATGATCCTATGTACAATGGCTAGCTATGAGTTCAACATTCTTCCTTGCCATGAGACAACATATGTATTACCATGAAGATCTACAACACTGTCACTTAGTAGTAGTGATAATGAAGGGGCCCCATCATTCTTGGAGCATTCTGAAGGTAGCTTCATTCATGAAGCAATGGAGGTAAAGATGATAGATGGTAGCCATCTTGAGATGGGGAATATTTTCTCCTTTCAAGATGACTTTTTCTCAATGAGCATCTCACACCTCAAAAAGGAACTTCTACCTGTAGCAGATTCAAAACCTTACTAGTTTTGGAGGGCCATTGATGAGAAGAAGGTCTCATTAAGATATCTCATTGGAGGTGCACTTCAACATATCATGGAGTGCAAATTTATTCATCAGTTTGAGGAGAATGGTATTATACAAAGGGATGATACTGTTGGTGTCCCGTGTTTTGATATTTTGGAAAATCAAAAGACAAGGCAACATCAAAACCAATCTTTAGAGTTACAAGATCTAGTTCTCCTGTTCTCAGAGAGGGATCTCTCAAAAGTTTGTTTGCAAAGGTTTATATTGTGTGCTTTGAGTATTGGTTTTAGACTAGTTATTAAGTGCAGGTATTCATTTGTTTGTTTGGTTGGGTTGAATTGATACAACAGAACATGAAAGGTCTAGGAAAGATACACAGAATGAGAAACATCTGGTTTATTGGGCAATGGAGTCAAGAAGAGGTCATGACAAACTCATCAATGGATATGGGATATCAAAGGGAAAATCTAACTTGGCCACAGGATCCTTTTTTTTTTGGAATGAGATGAACATTAATGATTTGGAAAGAGAGGTTTAATTCTCAACAAAGGGAATTGAAAAGCATAATTTGAACAATAAAGAGCTCTTTGATAGACACGGCTAACCATAAATTCTACAAATCACACCTTTAAGCAAATAATGATTTCAAAACAAATTTTAAAATGAAAATCTAAGATTCGGGGAACGCCATATTTCCTCAAAGATTTTATTTCAAATGATTTAGAAAACATAAAAGATTCACTGATAATTGCATTCATAGAAGAGGGAACACCTAACACATCTATGATCACAACTATAAAAGACCTTTAAGCCAACTTTTTAAGTGAGGACAAAGGGCAAGATCAAAACTGACCTCTTTGATTCACTGTAAGCAAAGAAATTCAAAGGGAAACTTCAATAACAATTTTTAAGTGGCAGCATACAAGCAGGGAGAAACATAAATCATGCTGAAACCAACTGTTCAAACTATTAAGGAAATAAACAAGCATGAAGATTAAAGAGAGAGATTAAAGACTCTAGAATACTTCAGCAGAAGAAAACATGAAACAGTGAAGGATGAACAGGTCTAAGGTGCTTTTAGGAGTCATTTATTAGCCTAATACTTTCAACCTATTGTAGTAAGAAATTATGGAACATAATGAAAACAGGGGAAAACATAAAACATTTCAGAATACTTCACCAACAGCCAAGCTCATGGATCCAATGATAGAGCCTTCTTAGGAACAAGCATGCAACAAAATCAACAAGGTTTCCAAGACTTCAATTTCTCCTTCAACTTCAACGGACTATGTATTTATTTCAAAGAGTTTCAGTATCACAACTTGTGATCAAACAACAACCAACCCCTCACTCATCTTCTGCAGTAGTATATATAGAAGGATGAGGAGGTGAGATATGATAAAATATCTCAATTACAATTAATACAGACTTAATGGCTTCTTGGCCTTTGAGGGGCTCAATGAAGAAACTTACATACATATCCTCTGTATTAAATGTTTTACATAATGATTAAGCTCGGTGGGAGCTTTTTTTGACCTCTGAGGCTCTGTGTGGCGTCGAAGTAACTCTGCAGGTGTCTGTCATTCAGTTCTTTGGCCGAATTTACTCTTTAGCTGCGTTGCGAGGCAGACATTTGGTCTTGATCAATAACTTCAGCCTCTGATTGAATAATTTGAGGCACAGGTAGCATCATGGTAGTTAGAGGGATAAATTTGCCTCAATTTGTGGCGGTGGAGAGTTTCTGTCGATTAAAATGCTTCAGATTTCTTTAAATTGTGTTTTTAAATTAGGGATTAGGCTTTTGATAATCATTCTTAGCCGTGATCCCCACAAAATCTGTCCTTTAATACTTTGCTCTGATATATTTTGTTCTTCGTCACTGATACTCTCTGACTGCACCCGATTCATGGTTTTTTCTCATGTACAGGGCTGCACTGGGGCGATATGGCATCAATGCCTGAAGGAACACTGATGAAACGTGTTGTCAACACCCTTTGATGATTTTATTTGGTGAATCGAAGGCGGGAGGATCGTCATCCTCCGCCTTCGAATTTTCCTCGAAAAAAGGCGATAAAACCTCGAAACCCTGCAAAATACAAACAACTTATTGTAAAATCCATGCATTTATAGGTTTATTGCTGCGGAGGCATGTGGAGGAAGCGTGGACGTTGGATGGAATCATCCAACGGTCAGGATTGATCGGAGAAGGCGGAAGAAAGATTAAATTAGATCCGTCAATCGCGCAGAGATCGACGGTCGAGAGCGAGGGGGAAAGTCAAAACGGAGAATCTTTGACTGGACGATAGAATCAGGGCGATGGAATATGGACCGTCGATTTGCAGATCAGATCGATGATGGAGATTAACTAGATGGTGCGCCGGGACCACGTTAAGCATTGGGCATCTTAGGTGAGCGATAGCCATTGGATGACCCGCCCCAGATTAGACGATGCACAATGATATCACTGGGCATCCACGTCCGAACAATAACGCGCGATGGACGGCGGTTTTATGAACAGTGCCTAGGACACGCGTAAAACGGCATATGGAATCACTGGCGTTTGGGAAAAAATATCCTTCGCCCAAAGGCGGTGCGATAGATACCACGCGGTTTTTGGACAGGGTGAGTGGAATGTGGGGACCATGGGAGACGGGCTCCACACCGTCGATCTACATATCAGATCGATGGTGGAGATTAATTTGAAATTCGGACCGGCGGAAACTTTGTAATATAATAAAAATAGAAATTTTAACAAAACCAAAGGTTTTAAAACTTTGGGTGGGTGCGTTTAATATTTAAAATGGCTCGACGCCTGATTGCGGGGCCGAAGGTCATATGAAGGGTCATACGACCAAGGATTTATGCGGGAAGGGGCTAAGACCCATATATGTACAAAATGTGGGTTTTTATGGTTTTCAAGGGAAATTGAGGGTTCTGATAAGGCTTAAAAGTGGGTTTTAAACCTTATAAAAATGGATTTTCATGAATGGAAGAAGGGAACTCATGAAAAATAGAGGAATTTTATGGAAAATAGAGGGATAGGAAATGAGGTTAGCTTTTGGAAAAGGGGAAAAGGGAAATGATGCTTGCAGCAGTATTCTGGCTTGGAAATCAGCAAGATTTCTGAGTTCTGAAGGGAAACAACAGTGATGATTATCCAAAGAATAGGATATTATCAAAAGAATTTAAGCATCAGAAATTTTAGTAATAAAATTGTTTCTTTAAGGCTATCCAACATTATTTAGTCACCACCTGATATGAAAGAATTTATGGGTGGCTAACAGTGGCTCCACTTGGGGATGGTGCCTTTTTGAAGGCATCAAGAATTTCAAACTTGCTTTCTCTGGGAGGCTGATCAGTTGCCTCCTCCATTGGGTTGTCTTCCTTTCTGTGGATGATCTTCTTTTGCTCTGAAACATATTAGCAGTCATAAAAAACAATGGTTCTTTCATCAACAAGATTTGTACCTACCCAATCCTACTGATCTAACATTTTCTCTTCATTAGAGTGCACTTGGATTGGCAAAATCTTTTCACAACATTTTATTCTTTTGAAAGCATAAAACTAATATAATTTTACTCATTTCTCCCTGAACTCAGATTGAATAGTTGAATTCAGATGCTTCTCTACCTATTCTACCATCTGTTGGGATTAAACTGTCCAACAGATTTTTATTTTCTAAATTCTACAACAGAAATTAAAAAACATACAAGCTAGGTTTGAATAGTCTAACTTGATGCTGATCTGTGGCATAAAAACAAGTTCCACATAGATTATTATTTGCAGAAAAATTAAAACAAAATGATGAAGGTTTAGGATCTGAAAATTCAAAGCACTTCCTTCATCCTTTTTCACAGCTCTGTTTTGATCTTTGTTTTGAGCTATCTTTGCTCTCTGGTTCAGATTTTGAGCTAATTAGAACAAGATTTTTATCCTTTTTGACTCAGAAAACAAAACAGATTTGAGTCATTCTCTTTTTGAAATGTTAGGTTCAGATTTTGAGCATGTTTGAACCTTTGATTTCTATACTAATCTATCTATTGATAAGCCAAGATTAAACAGTTTGTCAAATCAAATTCACTATCCTATCAGCAGAAAATTTAAAGGCTAATTAGTCAAGATTAGGCAGTTTGACTAACTAGAAGTGTGTTTTTCAGGAGTGGCATTTGAGCTTGCACACTTTCAGATTTGTTTCTCTTTTTTGGTATGGGGCTATACCTTTCTTGTTTTCACAATCTGCCCTCTTTTCTTTCTTTCTTTGTTTTTGTATTTTTTGATTTTTCTAACTTTGAATGCAATGGTTATACTATGATATTTATAATGAAAAATAAAAGGCTTTGAAACTTAAGATTCTTGGCAGAAGTAATGCTTGAGCATCCGGCCATTGACAAGACCTCCATATAGGTCTTCTCGATTCAATTATTTCAAGAAAAATGCATTGTGACCCTTCTCAGCATGAATAATATAGGGCCCTTTCCACAAGTTCTCAAATTTTCCATGTTTTCCCTTCTCTTATTTTCTTGAATCCCACTTAAGAACAACATTTCCAACTTGGAAATTGTTTGCCTTAGTCCTCTTATCAAACAACTTCTTCATATTCTCTTGGACTAACTGTGTTCTTTCATAGACTTCCTCTCTGGTCTGCTGTAAATGGATTGTTTGGTTGATTATTCTCTGTATATCATTCTCTTCAATCTGCACTTCTTGAAGGAGTTTCATAACTGGAACTCCTAATGAGGTGGGAAAAACTCCGTCCATACCATAGACTAGATGATAGGGAGACATGTTTATTGATTTCTTTGTAGTTAGCCTATCAGCCCATAAGGCATGAACCAGTTTATTGTGCCATGATTTCTGATTTTTATCCAACAACTTTTTAATGATATTGATGAGGCTTTTGTTGGAAGATTCAACTAATCCATTTCCTTGGGGATAGCAAGCAGTGGAATGGCCCAAGGTTATGTGGTATTTGTAACAGAAATCAACCATCCTATTAGATTTAAAAGTAGCAGCATTGTCTGTTATGATTTTTCTGGGACAACCAAATCTGGATAGGATATTTTTTTCAAGGAACTTGGTAATGACAGAGTCATTGGAATTTATGGAAGGTATAGCTTCTATCCATTTGGTAAAGAATTCAGTGGCTGTGAGGATCCATTTATGTTGAGTTGAGGAGGATGGGTGAATTTCCCCAATGAAGTCTAAACCCCATTGTTGGAAAGGTGCCTCAACTCTGATAATATGTAAGGGTAAGGGAAGAATTTTTCTTTTGCCATCAAAGATTTGACACTTATGGCAAGCCATGTTGTGTAACCAGCTCCAAAAATAGAAGAAAAGAGATATCAACGCCTTAGAAATGAGCCACTTCGAGGGGGCAACCTCCAATACATTACATAAATGAACAATTCTTGGATGAGACAATTTACAAAACCTCCTTTCTATATATAGGAGTCCATGGGGCCATAATGTAATCCTAGTGGGCCACAATGTAATCCTAGCCGACCTAACAATAATAATTTAAGGGCACAATAATAACAATATGGGGGTTACAGAGGTACAATAATAACAATAAGGGGGGCTACACTAACATAATAAGGGGCTACACTATTAATATAGGGACTTAACATGCCCCTCTCCTTCAAACAAGTGTTGTCCTCAACGCTTGATTATTTCTTGATGCTTATGTATAAAATTCTCATCCTCCCATGTGAAATATTCTACAGGAAAGTTCTTCCACTTGTTGAGATACTCTGAAATTGATCGTACTTGTCGAGTTCTTGTTTCTATGACTACTTCATAACTTCTTTCGATGTGATGTTGATCTTCATGTTGTTTCATTAGATTCTGCACCAAAGTTGGGTTATCCTTTGAGAGTTGGAGAACTTGTTGTTGATGCTCGATGTGATCTTCCATTAATTTATCATCCATATTTGCTATTATTTGATCCTTCAAACCATCCAAATTAGCCTCCATTTCTACTTTTAAACCATCTATTTCATCTTCAATTTCTCTTCGTAAGATTGAAACTTGTTGCACTTGGTACCGTAATTTTGATATCTCATACTGTAACTCTTCCTCTTCATGCGTCATAGTATAGATTTTTGAGGGATTAATGGGTATGGATTTATTTTTTGGAGGCATTATAGAACCCAATACTGATAAAAATTCTAAAATATGCCCTTGAAATCAATTCAAATTGATTCTTCAAACAAGACATATGCAATTCGGAAAAATACACACCTTTTTCTTGCTTTTGAAGAGCTCGATATTGAAATTGGATTATCTCTGTGATTGTAGCACTTAAATATTTGAATTTTTGTGCCAACGTATCCCTCTAAATTATCTATTGAATGCCATAGGTCTGACCTGATTTGGATTCTCCAAGACAAAGTTGTGTCCAATCTCCCACAATGACCTAATTCTGGACTGGTTCAGTAGAGAGAACTTGTACGACTTGCCACGTGTCATTTTTGTGTCCTTTCTCTCTAAAATTGATAGAGAAGAAACTAAAATCTGTGTACTTGCGACCACTTTTTACGGCACTCAAATCCACTGCTCAGAGAGAGAGTTATTGAAATTTTCCCATGATCACCTCTTTGAGATGAAATTCAGGAGCCTGAAGAAGCACTACCTTCCACAGATCATATCTCCAAAAATTTTGCGAACCAAGCTTTGAATATTTTTGACGAATTTCCTTAGGATTTCAGCTTCATACCATACAAATTTCAGATTCGGAACCTTCGTAGAAAAAAATTGATAGCGAAAATGCCACGATGACCTGTTTAGAAGCTTGAAAAAAGACCTAACTTCCACAGATGATATCTCCGAAAATATTGCGAACCAAGCTCTAAAATATTTATACAATCTTCCTCAGGATTTCAGCTTCACACCCTAAAAATTTCAGCTTCTGAAACTTCGTAAAAAAAAATTATAGCGAAATTCCACAATGACCTGTTTAGGATCCTGAAAAAAGACCTAACTTCCACAGATCATATCTCCGAAAATATTGCGAACCAAGATTTTTCTCTAGATTTCAGCTTCGCACCCTAAAATTTCAGCTTTTGAAGCTTCGTAGAAAAAAATTTATAGCGAAAATGCAACGATGACTTGTTTGGAGCAGTGAAACCCTAGAATCCAAAGCTCTGATACCAAATGTTGTGTAACCAGCTCCAAAAAGAGAAGAAAAGAGATATCAACGCCTTAGAAATGAGCCACTTCGAGGGGGAAACCTCCAATACATTACATAAATGAACAATTCTTGGATGATACAAATGAACAAAACCTCCTTCTATATATAGGAGTCCATGGGGCCACGATATAATCCTAGTGGGGCCACAATGTAATCCTAGCCGACCTAACAATAATAATGTAAGGGCACAATAATAACAATATGGGGGTTACAGGGGTACAATAATAACAATAAGGGGGGCTACACTAACATAATAAGGGGCTATACTATTAATATAGGGACTTAACAAGCCATGACCAAATTTTAAGTGTCTGGGAAGAGGGTAGGCCAATAGTAACTAGATCTAAGAATTTTGTTTGCTGTGGCCTTCCAGTAGAGGTGTCCTCCACATTCTCCGTCATGCAATTCATGCATGATTTTTCCTACATCATCTTCAAGTAAAAATTTAAGAAAAATTACAACAACATTTTTCCAATATAATACTCCATCTAATATGCAAAAACTCAAAGCTTTTTGTTTCAAAAATCTAGCTTTAGTTTTAAACAGAGAATGAGGGGTATTTAAATATAAAAGCACATAAATAATGTCAGCATACCAAGGAGAATTTAGAAATGTTTCTTCAATAAAAGGAGCAGTAGATTCTTCTATTTCTTCCAACACATCTACCATGTTGATGTCTAGTGCTTGGAAGTTAGACTCAGCCATAAGTTTTGCTAATACTTGCCCTTTAACTAGTTTGGTGGGCCTAATTTCTAAGTCATATTCAAGAATAGTTGCAATCCATTTTCCCCTTTTACCATCAGGGTCTTGACTTAGAATGTCCTTGACAATAGTATGCGGAACAAAAGAAATTATGTGAGAGTGTAAAATATAGACCCTAAAGTCTTTCAATGCTTTCACCAATGCTAAGGCTTGCTTCTCCATGATATTATTTTTGAGAGGAGCATCTCTTAAAGCCCTAATAAAGAAATATATTGGTTGTTCTTGCTCTAAATCATTCTTTTGAAGTAAAACTGCAGCTATTGTATGCTCAGATGCAAAGGAAAAGATGTAAAAGTCTTTGGTAAAATCTGGACTAATCAGGACCAGTGTTTGGGTAAGAGCTTGTTTGACCAGTTCGAATGATTGTTTAGCTGGTAAAGACCATTTTACACCCACATCTTTCTTAAGCAGGTTTGTAATGTTTTTTAATAGCTCAGCAAGGTTAGGGATAAACCTTCTCAAAAAATTAATCTTTCCGATGAAAGATTGCAACTCTTTGAGGCTTCTTGGATGAGTGATTTGTAATATGCCATCTATCCTTGTAGGGTATATTTTGATTCCCTCTTCCGAAATTATATGTCCAAGAAGTTTACCTTATTGGAGACCAAAGAGTGTCTTCTTGGGATTCAATGACAAGCCAAATTTCCTACACTTCTCAAAAAATTTTCTTAGGTGAATCAGATGTTCTTCATCGATTTTTGAGAAAACGGTTATGTCATCAAGGTAGATGATTATGAAATAGCCAATATATTCAGAGAAGGCTATATCCATGGCCCTTTGGAAATTGGCCCCTGCATTCATTAATCTGAAAGGCATTTTGACGTACATAAAGGTGCCCCAAGGTGTGGTAAAAGCAGTTTTGATTTGATCACTTGGGAGCACTAACACCTGGTTGTAACCTGAGAACCCATCTAAGAGGGAAATATTTTTTGACCCAACTACCTTCTGAAGTATATGGTCCATTTTGGGTAAGGGGTAGTTGTCTTTTAAGGAGGCTCTATTTAAATTTTTGAAGTCAATACATAGCCTGATTTCCCCTGTTTTCTTTCTAACAGAAACTAAGTTTGATATCCATTCTGAAAATATAATGGTACTATGATTCCAGCAGCATGCATATTTTCAATTTCTACCTTAACTAAAGGGAGTAAAAGAGGGTTTATTCTCCTTATTTTTTGTTTAAAAGGCTTTTGATTTTCTTTCAAAGGAGTTTTATGCTGGATGATGCTGGTGTCATATGATTTTAGGTCTTTGTATCCCCAAGCAAAAACATATTTAAACTCTTTGAACAGCTCTATGTACTGCAGTTTTATGTGAGCTGGGAGAGTGCTGGAAAGCTTGATCATCTTGGGTTCTACTAGAGTGCCTATGTTATGCTCTTCTGTATTTGTTTCCACGGGATCCATTCTTAGTTCTTTAGCTACATCGTTAAAATAAAAAAGGTGTTCTAAAGGTTCTAGACCTCTTGGAATTTTATCATTTTTGCATTGTAAAAATTCCAAGTCTTCTTGGTCTGCGTTGTCGGTTACCTCTGCTTCAAAAGGATTTTCATAATGATTTATATCAGCAGTATATGTCATTTCAACTTCTGGGATTTGTTCAATATACAAACAATTTTCTTTATGGCTGGTTTCTGATATTGGTATGCTGAAATCATTTTTTGATTTCAAGAAATCATCTATGTGTTTGTTAGAATCAAACACTTGCCAGTGATCTTCGTTATCGGGCACGAAAAGCCTGCGTTTTACCTTCACACTGAGTTGTTCATTTATTTCAGGTATCTGGCAATTGCTGGCATTGAAAGCGAGTTCATTTGCTAGATGATTCAATTCTCTTGGAATGAAAATAAGTTCACTTTTCAAAGGTTTTCAAAACATCAAGGGCAACATTTCGATATTCCCTAAGCCTTGGATTTCTAGCTGAGTATTCTCCTTTGATTTGTTTTATGATAAGTTCAGAATCTCCTAAGATTGATATCTTCTAGGCTTCTAACTGTTTAAGCAGTTGTAAGCCTAGGAGAAGTGCTTCATACTCAACAATATTGTTAGTGCATGGGAAATCCAATTTGTATGAAAAAAATTGTTTTGTATTTTGAATCCACACACCTACTCCTGCACTTGTTTTATTACAAGATCCATCAAAATTTATTTTCCAAAGTATGCCATCCTTATTTTCATTTTCTTGTTGCTGTTGATTGGTAATGTTTTGAATTTTATTGAAGGGAAGATTGGATTGTTGTGGTGAACTGATTGGGTCTATGTTTTCTTTATCTTGTTGAGTAATTTCATCTTCGTTACATAAGATAAAGGAATATAAAATTGATTGAATAGAATAGATTGGAGAGTTGTTTGGTTTGTCTATGTTTCTCACCATGTACTTCATGTGAGATTCCCTATATAGTCTTCTGTTTTGGTTAAAAACATGGATGGTGGCATAAGACATGTCCATTTGAAGGCTTCCCTGAAGTTTGGCTCCCACAGATCTTGATAAGAGCATGCCATACTTAGGTGGAATGTCAGCTACAACTATATCCATAACTATAATCTTAACAGGGATCTGAGCTAGAGTAACACATAAATCTTTGATTAAACCCAAACACTTGACTCTGCTTGAGTCAAAGGAATACAAGTCTTTGTATGGTTTAGTAATTTTTAAGCCTAAGATTTCCATCACTACCTTGGGCATTAGATTGTGTGAAGCTCCTGAGTCTAACATAGCATTGTGTAAAATTTTCTCATGTATGTTCAAGCTAACATAGAAGGGAGGGACAGACCCTTCTTGGTATTTTCCTTCAACTTCTGGACCAAACAACAACTCAAGTTTGTCATCTATCAAGTTTAAGGTGTCAATATCACTTCCTAGGTTCAAATATTTCAAAACTTGGTTTTTGTACACTTCTTGGGTTACTAGTTCAGCTAGGGGAATGGAAATTTTTATCTTAGCAATCTCTCCCTCAAAACTGAAAGGAATAATTGATTTGTTGATATTTGCATCTGTTTTTTCAATTGAATTCTTTTCAGAAATTTTGATTTGCTAAACCTTGTTTGGACTGGTAATTGGGATAGTTTTATTAGGACCAATAGCTAAAGTGCTAGGATTACTGTGTTCAACATTTGGCTGAACCCCTTTGTATTTGTTTAAGTCAGGTTTCTTAGCCAAAGTGTTGGTCTTCTCTGCTGTCTTTTTGGACTGAGTTTATACGTTTTTCTTGACAGCAATATTAGTGTTCTTGTCTTCTAAGTTATCTATGCTTCCCTTAATCCTAATATTATACTGTTTATGTACTTCCATAATTTTGATTTTCAAAACCCAATCTATAGTCATAAGAGTCTTCATAGGAGTTTGTATTTTGATCATAAGAGAAGAATCCTTGTTCTTCCTCAGTGAGGAAAACATCATCTCTACTGTCTGATCCAAATCTCCCTATCAAGTTGAAGCTTGATAGCTGTCAGTTGTAGCTGACTGAGGTTGGAGCCTCCTGTAGGTTGGTGCCTACAAAAAATTGAAGGGATTCAGAGCTTCCTTGCAAGTTGTAGCTTGCAGAATTGAGGTTGGTGCCTCCTGTAGGTCGGTGTGTGCCGAAAAAACAATGGTGAGAGGGAGTTGGAGCTTTCCTTTGCATCACAAAAATAATAAGATGTGGTTTTATCCCTTTATGGGTTTCCACTTAAATCTGATGTCTCTATTTGTGTTGTCTACATGCTGAAATGATTTACCAAATCTGCTTAATGTTTGCTGCTCTCATAACAAGTTTGATGTCACATTAATTCAATACTTGCAGCAACTTATTAAGACTGTTCATATACTAGGGTTGGTTATAAAAGTAAGCTATAAATAAGCTGATGAAAAATTTAAAAATCTCATGTATGTGTTAAACTGATTCACCCCCCCCTCTCAGTTTAACTAAGAATTCAACAATTGGTATCAGAGTAGGTTCCTTTGTATGAGTTTAACAACTGAAAGGAGATCCTAGGTTCCCAAGATGGCTAGTAAAGAAGGATGCTCAACCAATAAAGCTCCTTTTTTCACTGGTGCAAATTATGCTTTCTGGAAAATCAGAATGAGGACATACATAATGTCTCTAGGAATAGAATTCTGGGCTGCTGTGGAATTAGGATATGCCCCAAAGGAAACTGACTCAGAGAAAGCTTCCAAAACAAGATTTTGTAGCTAACGCAAAAGCCATGAATGCCATCTTTAATGGATTGTGTGAAGCAAATTTTATCAAAGTAATGCACAAAGACACTGCCAAAGAGATGTGGGATACTCTGGAGAACATCCATGAAGGAGACAAGAAAGTAAAGACTGCCAAACTTCAAGTCTATAGAGCCTAGTTTGAGAACTTAAAAATGAATGATGATGAACACATTGACAGTTTCTTCCTAAAAGTTGCAGAAATTGTTAACAATATGAAAGCTCTTGGAGAAACCATGCCAGAAAGTATAATTGTGCAAAAGATTCTAAGATCTCTTCCATCCAGGTTTAATCCTAAGGTGTCTGCAATAGAAGAAACAACTGATTGGGAGACCTTGACCATGAACCAGCTACTTGGAAATTTAACAGCATATGAGATGAGGCTCCCACAGAAGATGCCAAGTACGAGGGAGGCAACCTTTAAAACTGAAAAGAATAAAGAAGAAGAGGAAGACATATGCTCTTGCTTGGATGAAGAAGAGGCAAAATTTGTCAAGAAATTGGATAGAGGCTTAGGTAAATACAAAGGTAAAATTCCTTTCAAATGCTTTAATTGTGGAAGAGTTGGACACTATGCTGCAAAGTGTCCTCACAAGAAAGTAAGGAATCAGGCTCAAGAGTCTGAGAAAAATACATCAAAGAACTCGCAGAAAGGAAATAAGTTCAACAGGAAATCCTTCTATGCTCAACAAGACAACAGTACATCTGAGGATTCAGATGAACCCTCAAGTGAAGAAGGAACCTCTGAATTTTTATTGATGGCCATAGAAGAACTTGAAGGACTCCTGCTAGAAGATGAAGAAGAAGAAGGCGAAGTCGACCTTGAGGGGGAGCTAAGAAGTGCTCTGGAGGAGATTGACAGACTCAAACTGAAGTGCAGAAAACAAAAGGGCATTCTCCTCAAGTATGTAAGAGAAGAACAAAATTCAGAAGTCCTCATGCAGCTAAAGGTAGAGCTTGAAGAAGCCAAGAAGATAGAAGACATGTTACTTCAACAAATCAAGGATAAAACTCGAAAACAAGAGAAGCTGGAAGAAGAAGTTGTATGTCTGAGGAAGAAATTAGAAAATGCTCAGAGGAAAGTGTCTACAAATTCCTCTCAAACAACAAGCTCTAGTAAGTTGAACGAAATTCTGGATGCTCAAAGATCTCCTATGATAAAAACTGGAATAGGCTATGAAGGAGAATCAAGTAAAAGCAAAGAAAAGGAAAACAGAGAGATTATTTTTGTAAAAGAAAAGAAGAATGATGAAGTAGCTCAAACAATTCCTACAAAAGAAGAAACCTGTAATGAGGAAGACAGAGATCAGAAGAAACCACTAGTAGCAAAGAATGTAATACATACTAAGACCCCCGAGTATGTCAAATTTGGAAACCATCAAAGGAGATTCTTTCCTCCTATGAAGAATACCACCTGTTATGTCTGCCACAAACTGGGACACATTGCTGCATATTGTCATACAAGGAAGAGTAATTCAAACCAACAAAAGATGCAAATAGTGAAGAGACTGTCTTAAGCAAACAAATGGAGAAAACAACCTTACATAAGGTATGCAAATAACTTCTATGGTTATTGTTTTTATTGTAAGGAATTTGGCCATAAAATTATTGAATGTAGAAATTATGGACAAAGATTGATGTTCAACACCTCAAGGAGGTTTATGAATCAAAGAAATTTTGTTCATACTCACAATTCTGCAAAAACTATGATCAAATGTTGTATATGCAATCAAGTTGGACATATGCCTTCCAAATTTCCTCTGAAAGGATGTGATTCATCATCTCACAAAAGATACCAAACAAAAGGATGCCTCCAGTGGAAAAAGAAGGAGAATAAGTGTGACTTGGCTCTAACTGCTCAAGATCTGAAAAGCCAATGGTATTTGGACAGTGGCTGCTCAAAACACATGACTGGAGACAGAAGCAAGTTTATAACTCTTGATGAAAATAAATCTGGCAATGTTACCTTTGGCAATGATAAATCAGGAAAAATAAAAGGAAAAGGCTCAGTCAGCATAGACAATGGCAGAGGAAAGGCCCAAGATGTATTATTTGTAGATGGGCTAAAAGCAAATTTTCTAAGTGTTAGTCAAATGTGTGGCAAAGGCTGTGAAGTTATTTTTAGAGCACAATATTGTGAAGTCAGATCAAGCACCACAGGTAAGACTCTGCTCAAAGGAGTTCGAACAGAGAGTAATGTTTACATTGTGAAAGAGGAAGATGAAGCATGTTATCTTAGCAAACTTGAGGAGTCATGGTTATGGCATAAAAGATTGGGACATCTCAGCTTCGATCACATCATCAGACTAAGCAAGAAGAAAGCTGTCAGAGACATGCCAGAAATAAAGAGGCCTTCTAATACCATATGCAAATCATGTCAATTAGGCAAACAGACCCACACATCCTTTAAGGCCAAAGATGAGTTATCAACAAGAAGACCACTACAACTTGTGCACATGGACCTATGCGGACCTGCAAGAACTAAAACACCAAGTGGAGAATCCTACTTCATGCTGATAATAGATGATTTCTCCAGAATGACATGGGTTGCATTTCTCAAGAATAAATCAGAAGCTCTGGAAAAATTCAAAATATTCAAAGCTTTAGCAGAAAATCAGACAGGATGCAAGCTGAAATGCATCAGATCTGACAGAGGAGGTGAATTCACTGATTATGACTTTGCAGACCTATGCAATGAACATGGCATAAAGCAACAATTTACTATTGCAGGGTCACCTCAATAGAATGGAGTAGCAGAGAGACAAAACAGGTCTGTACAGCAAATAGCCAAAGCCATGATGCAAGAGAGTAATATTCCTCAAACCTTCTGGGAAGAAGCAGTACACACAGCCGTTCATATTCTAAACAAAGCCCACTTAAGGCCAAGCAGTGACAAGAATCCCTATGAACTATGGCATGGGAAACCAACTTCAATTAAACACTTTAGAATCTTTGGAAGCAAGTGTTACATAAAGAATAATGATGAAAATATTGGGAAATTTGATGCAAGAGCAGATGAAGGGATTTTTCTAGGATATGCTTCCAAAATTAAAGGGTACAGGTGCTACAACAAGACTCTTCGAAAAATAGTAGAAATTATTGACGTGAGATTTGATGAAGAACTTCCAAACAATACAAGAGATAAATATTGCTGCATTCCATCAGAAAAACATGAAGAAGAAAACCAAAATGATGATGAAACAAGCAAGACAAAAGAAGATGCAGAGTTGAGCTCGAAAGCCCCCTCAAGATACACTCAGAAGAATCATCTTGAAGATCAGATCACAGGAGACAAGAAAGTAGGGGTCCAGACAAGAAGGCAGCTAACTGAACAGACAAAAGAGGTATACATAGCCATGTCATCACAAATAGAGCCAAATAGATTTGAAGAAGCCAGCAAGGACAAGTATTGGGTGAATGCTATGAATGAAGAATTAGATCAAATTGAGAAAAAAAATACCTGGGAACTAGTTCCTAGACCCACTGGGAAAAATGTCATAGGCTCAAAATGGGTATTCAAAAATAAAATGACTGAGGAAGGACAGGTAATCAGGAATAAATCCAGACTTTTCTGCAAAGGATAGTCACAAATCGAAGGACTTGATTTTGATGAAACATTTTCCCCTATAGCCAGAATGGAAGCCATCAGAATGTTTCTGGCCTTTGCATGCTACCAAGACTTCAAGGTATATCAAATGGATGTAAAATCTGCTTTTCTGAATGGAGAACTAGAAGAAGAAGTCTACCTGGAACATCCGGAAGGTTTCTCTTTAACATACAAAGAAGACTCTGTGTGAAAACTGAAGAAGGCTCTATATGGACTGAAACAGGCTCCTCGTGCTTGGTACTCAAGACTGGATAAATATTTGCAAAAACAAGGCTTTAAGAGAGGTGGAGTAGACAACAATCTATACATAAAATCCCATGAAAATGAACTCCTGATTGTTGTAGTATATGTTGATGACATTATATTTGGAAGCAACAGAGATGAACTAGCAAAAGGGTTTGCTGAGAAGATGAAATCAGAGTTTGAGATGTCCATGATTGGATAACTCAATTTCTACTTAGGACTTCAAATTCAGAAAAAGAACATAGGCACATTCATCTCACAGGAAAAATACTTAAAAGAAATGTTGAAAAAGTTCAAAATGGAGAACTACAAACTTGTGTCAACCCCCATGATCACGGGATGATTAGGAGATCAAGTCTCTTGTAGAAAAATGCTCAAAAATTAAGTTTCTTAGAATTGGTCCGAACCAAATCGACTGGAAAGAGCTCGGGAAAAAAATCCTGTAGACGCGAACGACACTGAAAACCGACGTCGTTTGAGGAAGATATTCAACTTTGAAGTTTTCCAATTTCAGTAAAAGGAAGGCCAAAATTTGACTTTATAAAAATTATTTTTATTAAAAAAAGAATATTCCATAGAATATTCTGGGAATATTTCGTGGAATATTCCACAAAATATTCCACAGAATATTCTACGAAATATTCCAGTGGCAGCCAATGAAAGGGTGCCACGTGGCCAGCCTGGAGGCCACCACGTGGCCCCAAGGTCAAATGAAATGGCATTTAAAATTTTTTATGGTCGCGGGCAAGATTCGAACATGGGTCAGGTTGGAAACAACGGAGAGGCCCGACCAACGTGCTACGGCGATGGTGCTTATTATTCAATGGCACGAATTTATATTTGAAAGTTGAAATGTTTATGGGTGGGGCCGTAAAGGGGCTTGCCCTTACGGGCCAGCCCCCCGCATGTAACCACAGGTTTGGAACCAGGGGCTTAACATCAGTTGGCACGGATTGTGTAATAATAAATTTCATGTTTAAACATATGACCGTTCACATTTATGCGGACCTGACCGTTACATATAAGTTAATGCAACGGTTTCAAAAAAAATCGTTTGGCTCAACGTTTCCGACGCACATGTGACCGGAATAAACAACCAAATTTAATTTCTACGTTAACTGCCCGATAAAGTTGGAGCGCGCTCCCAAATCTGGAGTTTTTTGCCATTTTTAACTGGAGTTAACTCCAGTTCTCCACATTTAGTGGAGTTTTTCTAGGTGACACTGGGCAAATTTCAGTTAGCCATAACTTTAGCTAGGGAAGTCCATTTGGGATGAATTTTTTTTTGATTTTGGGGTATTGAAGTATTATGGAGCTGTTGGGACAGGCTGCAGAGCCATAAGGGTGCTCTATCAGTGATTTTACCAGCGATTTTTGTTGTGGAGCCACCAGGGCCTAATGAAAGATCAACTGTGTTGGACTATACTCATCCATTGGAGGTGAATGAATAGTCGATTTATACTGATTTCAGTCTTTTGTTTCTGAATTTGCATATTTTTTTTTTTTTTTAGGCTTTCTACCCAGTGTAATTCATAATTTTAGCATTAATGAAAGAGGGAAAAGCCTAATTAGAGGCTTTTGGACCTAGCAGAGGTAGCCCAAGAGAGGGGTGAACTGCTTAAACAAATTCTTACTGTTATGCTGTGCATTTTTGCTGTTATATTTCAGTTTATACTACATTAAAAAATAACTTTTCATAATTACACTTTTCCCAATAAAACTTATACAGTGAACAAAACTCCTCAGTTTCACTTCAAACCACATTACTTCATTTGTAGAATACTTGAACTTGCTTATTCACACATAAATTTTTTATTAATGAATACTTTGCACATAAACAAATAATTTCATTGATCGGATCTATTTCAGTGTTTACATTTTATTTCTTTAGGCAGAGCCAGTCTGTTGGCCAGAAGCTTCTGGTTTCAGTCTTTCTAGTAAAGGTGAAATAACCAGTAAAAGCCCCTTACTGTCAATCTCTGTATAAGAAATACTTTGTTCTCACAATTTCAGATCACGAGATGCAAGCTATGTGCTAATGATGGATCTGTTGATATAGATCAAAAACTCTACAGATCCATGATAGGAAGTTTGCTATATCTGACAGCATCAAGACCAGACATCATGCTAGCAGTAGGACTAGTGGCTAGATATCAAGCAGCACCTAAACAAAATCACCTTCTGGCAGTCAAAAGAATATTTAGATATCTAAAAGGAACAACTCAGTATGGACTTTGGTATCCTAAAGGCAAAAAATTCACTTTGACAACATACACAGATGCAGATTGGGCCAGCTGTGTGGATGACAGGAAAAGCACAAGTGGAGGTGCATTCTATTTAGGAGAAATTCTGGTGGCATGGTTAAGCAAGAAACAAATTTCTATCTCTCTGTCTATAGCAGAAGCGGAATATATAGCAGCAGCAGCATGTTGTACAAAAGTCATGTGGATGAAGAAAACCCTCCAAGACATGAAGGTAAGTATTGATGAACCTATCTCAATCAATTGTGATAATACAAGTGCTATAAGTATATCTAAAAATCCTGTGCTTCACTCAAAAACTAAACATATCCAAATCAAGTATCATTTTCTTCGAGAACAAGTGGCTCAAAAGATAGTAAAACTGGAGTATGTACCAACAAAAGAACAGACAACAGATATATTTACCAAACCACTTGCTAGAGAACCATTTGAATATTTGAGAAATAGATGAGGGGTAGTATCTGTAGATGCTACTCTTTGATATGAAGAGAGAGAACAGTTTCAGGTGGAGAACAAAAATGAAAATATCATTCGAGGGGGAGATCAATCAGCAAAGGAAGCATGAAACAGGTCCTCAGGATCAAATAATTAAAGGACAAAATCTACACTACGAGATGTGAAACCCCTTGCCATTGATGTCAAAGGGGGAGGAAGAGCAAGCAACAGGAGAAAGGATCCTAAAAGGAAAACAGAAAAAGTGTATTTCCATCAATGCCAAAGGTGGAGACTGTTGGAAATATTTTCATTGATGGAAAAGAAGGCAGCGGATGCAGAGACAGGCGAAGGACAACAACAGAAGAAAGCAGGTAATATTTATAGAGAGTATTGGAGGTAGAGGTCGAGCAGTAGAGGCACAACGAAGGTAGAGGTAGAAAGGCAGAGGCAGCAGATGAAAAGGTCGAGCAACATAGGCACAGCGAAGGCAGAGGCAGAAAGGAAAAGGCAGAGGCAGGAAGGCAGAGGCAAAGCCGTTATCAAACAACATCAAGATGAAAAGGTTGAGATGAAATGGTCGAACAACAGAGGCAGAGACAGTGAAAGCAGAAAATTCCGAGAATCGCTACCCCAGCTGGAGGACACACTACAGAAAATTTCGAGAATCATTACCCCAGCCGGAAGATACACTAAAGACTGGAGTGGCAAAGTATATATATATAAACCTCATTCCGAGAATCGTAACCCAGGCGGGAGGATACATAATATTCTGAGAATCTTAACCCAAGCGGAAAAGTATATATATATAAACCTCATTCTGGGAATCGTAACCCAGGTGGGAGGATACATAATATTCCGGGAATCTTAACCCAAGCGGCAAAGTATATATATATAAACCTCATTCCGAGAATCGTAACCTAGGCGGGAGGATACATAATATTCCAGGAATCTTAACCCAAGCAACAAAGTATATATATATATATATATAAATCTTATTCCGAGAATCATTACCCAGCTGGAGGTTACACTAAAGGCGGAAGTGGAAGCATATATATATGAAGTGCTTTATATAAGTGTAGTGCCTTTTAAACAAAGAACCAAAGTACCATACAGTGGGACCCTCATCAATCACATCAAAAAAAAAGGGTCGGCAGCGGATCATATGAACAGAAAGTTGCATTGCGATTGAAGCCCGGACCCGATGGACGTATAAACTGTGATTAACACGTATTTGAATTCTGGCCTAATCGCATCAGAGCATCAGAGTGTAGGCATATCGAAACATGCAACCAAAAGTTGCGATTGCGATTGAAGCTCGGACCCGATGGGCATATAAACTGAAAATCATACATATTTGAGTTCCGATAAACAGTGATTGATCGCATCGGAGCATCGAAGTATAAGAATATCGGAACATGCAACTGGAAGTTGCGATTGCGATTAATTGCAATCAGAGTAATCGCATCACATCGTATCAGATTAATCGCATCGGACCCATCGCATCGGCACATTCAAATAAACAGTGTTTCATCACATCGGAGAAGGAGCAGGGCATCGGAACATGCAAATGCAAGCTGTGATTGTGATCAATCGCAATCGAAAGAATACAGTTGCGATTATTGCATCGGGTCTTTCGCAAGGGCAACAATCACATCGGAACAAATACATCAATCGCAATCGGAAGTGTTCAGTTGCAATTAAATGCATTGGCAAATAGATTAAGGGCTTAAAAAATTTGATTTGAGGAAATGTCGATATATGTTGATATATATAGTATGGTTAGCATGTAACAATAAAGCCGTGAATATATGTGAGAACGATAAGCTGGGAGCATTATTATATTAAGTTACGATAAAAGCCAAGGGCGAACTTAAAGTGAGCCGGCGTGAGAATAGATTCTGATGGGTTTTAAAATATGGTTTCATAACCATAGATTCTGAAATAAGAAACTTCCACAATTAGTTGCCATTTTATGAGTTATAACCGCAGGATGTTAAGGAAAAGAAAATCACCCGTGTATGCTTGTAATATGTGGGGTCCATCCAAAAGATGAGACTAAGAACAGGGTTGCTCCAAGTTAATTAATCCAAAGTTTAAGAGGAAAGGAAAGCACCATGGCACATATACAAAACGATACATGCACATTTCCAATATGTGGACAGTAATGCATCACATCGGAAGATAGAACAAGTTTAGCGAGTGGGCCCGTAAGGGCATTCTAAGTATTAAAAATGTCTCATTATTTGTATAACACCGAGAGGTGAATTGAATAGTTACTTGTACGCAGCAGTTACACCACGACAGAGGACAGAAGAGCAAGCAGAGCTAAAAAAGACAGACACAGTCAAAGAAAAGACAAATGTGCAGCGAGCCAAGAGGCTGAATGAGTGAGTTGGAGTTTTCATTTTAATTGAATGTAAATGATTCTAATTTATATTGTTGTGATGCATTGGCAAGTCTTTGGAAGAGAAAAAAAGTCCCACTGTAATGTTAAATTGGTACCTATAGTTATATTTTTGAGTGAGCTGGAAAAGAAATGAGAAGGCAGAAGACTAAGGGATATGAACATCTATTTCAAAATTCCCTGAGGAATACAGACAGTCATAAGAAAATCTCTATAAGTAATATCATCTCGATATGAATAAAAAAAAGGTTAGAGAGAGTAAATATAGAGAAGGCAGAGAATAGAATATTGAGGCAGGGAAGATAAAGAAAAGGAGAGAAGAAAGAGATGCTACAGAACATAGCTGATATCTGAGGTAAATCAACAAACATTCCGGTTGATAAATTGAGGAAGTTGGAGCTTCTCTATCAAGTTGAAGCTTGAAAGTTGCCAGTTGTAGCTGACTGAGGTTGGAGCCTCCTGTAGGTTGGTGCCTGCAGAAAATTGAAGGGAGTCAGAGCTTCCTTGCAAGTTGTAGCTTGCAGAATTGAGGTTGGTGCCTATGGAAAAACAGTGGTGAGAGGGAGTTGGAGCTTGCCTTTACATCACAAAAATAATAAGATGTGGTTTTCTCCCTTTATGGGTTTCCACTTAAATCTGCTGTCTCTATCTTTGTTGTCTATGTGCTGAAATGATTTACCAAATCTGCTTAATGTTTGCTGCTCTCATAACAAGTTTGATGTCACATTAATTTAATACTTGCTGCAACTTATTAAGATTGTTCATATACTAAGGTTGGTTATAAAAGTTAGCTATAAATAAGCTGATGAAAAAATTAAAAATCTCATGTATGTGTTAAACTGATTCACCCCCCCCCCCCCTCTCAGTTTAACTAAGAATTCAACACCATATGTTGCGTTTGGGAGCTCGGGAGATCCTGGACAATGCCATCCTCCGGTTCAACATGGTTCTCCTTTGGAGTTGACTCCGTTACATTTTTTTCATTCTCTTCTAGCACTGTGAAGGTATTACCAGTCCCCTTCTTTGTTTGCACTGGTTTTTTTTGGTTCCGTATGTTTTTGCGATGTCGCGTTGTGGGGTGGAAAAAGCCTTATTTTTCCTTTTGTTGATCCTCTTTACTTTGGTCCGACTGCTTGTTAAGAGGAAATTCCTGGAATAGATGTCCATGTTCATGACACCTGAAGCATCTAAAGGGGATTTTTTCATAGTCTATGGCCTGAAAAAATTCTTCATCATGAAATTCTAGCCATAGTCCCTCTAGCAGGGCTCCCGACACATCCATTTCAACACATATCTCAGCGCAGGAGGTATATCTTTTTTTCAGAGTGACTTCTGAGGCCTTAATGAACTTGCCCAACTTGTTGCCTATTTTTTCTAGAGCTGAAGGCCTCCAATAGTCGATGGGAAATGAAAAAATCCTGATCCAAATAGGGACATGGGTGAAAGTCTCCTTTTCTGGAGAAAAATTTGGTTTCCACGACCTCAAATACAACCCTGTAGTGGCAAATAAGTATGGGATGCCATCAAATATTATATCCCTATCTTCTAGGTTCACGAAAACCACCGTGAAAAACTCTTTTGAGCCTAGGTGAAGCTGAACATCACCTCGGGGTTTCCATTGTTGTTTGATCCATTGACATAAGGCCTTCTCATTCAGCCAAAATCCCATAAATTTACAGATTATAGCATACGTGGTCATATGATCGTAGTATACTTGAATATATAGATTGTTTATTATGACTCGTGGTATTTCTACTATTTTTGGTTTGCAAGGTCCTTTTTCGCCCAACATTTGGCTTCTGGATCCAGATCCTGAAGGATCTGAGCCTTGCGTAGTTTGGGCCTGATGCTCTCCTGTGTTCAGGGTCTCTGTTAGGTCCCCGTAATTTGTTATATTGGTGAGAAAAAATGAATAGGGGTAACATCAGACCAGTCTTTGGAGTCCTAGGACCTAGCCTTCCTGGACTCAAAGAGGGCTCTCTCTATTTTATGCAAAGGATATGAACTTGTTTGCTTTTTAGGTTTTGATTTTAGGCTAGTTGTTAAGTTTTAGGGTTTGTTTGTTTATTTGGTTGGTTGGGAAAGTTATCAAGTAGGTTAATAGAGTAGGGAAAATCAATCCATTGGGTGATGGAGTCTGAAAAATTCTTGAAATGCGTAAAAATGAATCAAGGATAGTTCAAAGGGCAAGTTGGTAAGATCAAATGGATCTAATTAGGTCAAGGGAGAGTGAAGTAACATGGAGTTGTGAATATATTGAGTTAAATGGGCAATCAAGGATCCTTTAACATGAAACCAATAAAAAATAAAAAAACTTCTAATATGATAGCATAATGAAAACTTGAAGAGCAATGAAGGATTCCTCAATATCAACTAGGGTAAGCAAGTCTTAAAAACAACGGTTAAGTAAGCTAAGAGAGCAGTGAAGGATTCTCTAAAACTTTACTTGAAAACATATAAAATTCTAACATAACATATCAGTAACACTAAAGAGCATTTAAGGATTTCTTTAGCAAAACGTTGAGGAAGAAAACATGGAAGTTAAGAAAGCAGGCAGAAGTAGGGTAGCAAGAAGGTAAATCCTATTCTCTATTTATGTTCTATAACTAAATGAACCATAAAAACAATGAATAAATCAAGAAAACAAACATAAATATGGAATACATCACCATTTAAACAAGCTTAATGAATCCTAAGAGTGAGCTTGATCCATGGAAGCACAATCCAACACCATAACAAGGCACTAAAAACCAGTTTCACTAATAAACTCCAAGTCTGTTTCATAGCATGCTCATCAAATATCCAACATATAAAATGAAACCTCCATGCTCTATTTATCTTGCATTGGAGGACTAAACCCTAATTAGGTATCTAGATGCCTATTAGTTAATCATAAATGTCACTTTTTTCCTTTGAGACCTTGCAAGGCCCAAGGCACAAAATATCTTCTCGACTATTTTTGGCAAAAAAATTGACATTTGGGCTTTCCCAAGCCTTCAAAATATTTCCAGGCGTACATTGTTGGATTTTTTACTGTCAGGGAACAACACTGAGTTTTAGGATGTATTTCCAGGCCAAGGGCGCAGCACATGATCAAGAAAACTAGGTCATCTTGCAGCAAAGTTTGAAGGCCTTCCTGATGCTGGAATGGGATCCATGATGGCTCGTTGGAAATCCTATTGAGTCTACTTTCTAGAAATACCCCTGGTTTTATGATTGGACCTCTGTAACTTGTTAAAAAAGAAAAACTCCCAAGAATAGTAAAGGCGTAGCACATGTCCTGAAAACTAGGCAGAAAGGTGAAAATTTGGGTGTTTTTGACCCTTCTGGAGGACCAAATCAACTCCAAATGACCTGAAATTTGGTGAGCATGTTGTAATAGAGCTGAGGATTCCAAAAATGCAAAGTTTTCCTCCTGCGGATGCCTTGAGAAAAATCATAGAACCAAGGGTGTTGCGCCCTTGGCCCTCCAAATCAGTAAAAATCCAAAATTCCCAAAAAGTTCCCAAAATTTGTAATTATCCTCCTTGTTATGTCTGGGATGCTTGAATGGAAGCATCATCAAGAATTTTTAGCTTTATTTGACCTTTTTCCTCCTTGAGGGATTGAACTTTGGCAAGGGCTCTTTTGAGCTTGGCCCTTGCAATTTGATTTCTAAGTGCATAGTGTTTGATCATCTTCCTTTGAAGGTAAAGGTATCTATTTGCCTTCTCCAATTTGGCCTCCAAGTGTGTGTTTTCTCTTTCTAGCCATGGCTCGCGATCATATTCTATCTCCATGGCAAGTAGCTCAATTAGAGGGAGCTACTCTAATAAGGTGGACTGTTGCTCTCTTTGTCTTGCCAAGGCCTTCTTTAAACCCATGGTTCTTGGTCTTCTTCTGGATTTTCCTTCCTCATATTCACTTTCCTCATAGGTGCCCATGAATTCCTCTAGCTTTACTTGTGCCCTTAGGGCTTATTTCCGGGCTCTAATTTCTCTAGCCTCATAAATGGCATTTTGTGCCCCTAGCTGTCTATTCTCCATCTCAAGGGAATTATTCACACTCTTGGCCCTATCAAGATGTGCTTGGAGGTCTTCAATTTGGGCATTTTTGTTATAGAGGAGCAAGTTTGAGATCCTTGGTTCATTTTCCTCGTCACTATCAATATGAATGATTTCAAACTCTCTTTCAACCTCATGCTGATCTTATTCTTCTTCTTCTTCTTCTTTGACCTTTTGTTTTCCTTTTTCAAGCTTCTTAGCTGAGGTGGATGACATGGTCCCTTGCCTTTTAGAGGCAACAAACACATGCCTCTTTCCTCTTTGGTATGTGAGAGGGAAAAGCTCAATTTTTTTCATCTAAATTCCCTCACCATGGCTAACCTCATGACTTCTTTTCTCTTCCTCATTGACCTCAGTACACTGATGTTTTATTCACTGTGTTCTTAATTTCCTTCATTAGCCTCACTTTCATTTTCTTCCATGCTAACATCACTTTTGTGATCTTAATTTGTATCATCATCCCTTTCTCCTTCACTGATATCAACTTCATTGTCATCTAGGTTCTATGAGCTATTGTCACCCTCATCATTAGCATTACCTTGGCCACTTTCTTCATTTCCTTCAATACTACTAGGAGTCTTACTGTCTTTGGCACTGTTCTCTACACTATCATCATTACCACTATCAGGCTCATTGTTTTCACTGCCTTCTTGGCCATTAGGACTACTGTCATTATTGTCACTGCTTCCCTTCTTACTACTGCTTGACCCTTTGTTGTGATTTTCATTGTCGTTATCAGTCTCTTCACTAACTTTCTGGTCTTCAGTGTCACTGTTGTCATTGTCATCATCATTGCTATCAGTTACCATGTTATCTGTTTCATCACTGTCCTCTTTGTTTCCAATATCATCATAGCCCTTACCATTATTATTTTTGTCATTGTTAGAGGTGTCTTTATCAGTTTCTTCATCACTTTTCACCTCTTCATTGATCTATGTATTTTCATCTTCCTCATTAACTAGTGGGTTGTTTTCAACATAATCATCATTTTCTGGGATAATTTCCTCATCACTTGCATTTTCATCTTCTTTTTCATCTACCTCCATGTCTTCTGCTTCATTTATGACCTCTGCCTTTTCTTCATCGTCCTCTTCCTCTTCATCATCATCTGCCTCTTTACTATCCTCTTCTTCATCATCTGCCTCTTTAACATTGCCTTCTTCTTCATCATATGCCTTGATCCAGGTTTATGCAGGAACACAAAAAAATACATAAATAACCATGAACATAGAGATGCAGTGGAAATAATGCTTCATTTCATTAATATCAAATAACAAAAATATTCTTATAGACATAATGGAAATAAAATAGCTAGGGTGCTGGTAGTGAATCTCTAAGAAGAGATGTGGCAGCTTCAAACCTTTGAACTGTGTTAAAATGAGGCTCGAGGGCCTATTTATTATTGAGAAACAATGGGGAACTCTAAACGTCCAAAAACCTAACCCTAGGAGATGAAGCGCCAAAACTATGGGCCTCGTTTGGGTAAATTGGTGTTTCAATTTCCTGGGGACGTAACTTCGGCATACCATCTCCGTTTGACACGTATGATAAATCGTTAGAAATATCTATCCGAGAACTATAATTTTTTTCCGTGAATATCAATTTCAAAACAAAATTATATTAGTTGGAATAACGATGCCCAAAAAACATCATTTAGGGCCTCAAAATGGCTCCGGAAGTTCAGGACCCGAAAAACTTCTAAAAATAGTAAGTTGTGATGCAAATTAAAAACTGAAAGAACTGATGGTGGGGGTTCAAATGGAATAGGTGGGTGGCCACCAATGTAAACCTGGATCATTAAGGCCCCAAAACAGCTCTGGGAGTGGAGGACCCGAAAACCTGCTAAAAATAGTAAGTTGTGTTGAATGTGAAAAGCTGCAAGAATTGGTGGTGCTAGTCCAAATGGAATAGGTCGGTGGCCACCAATATCCACCTAGATCATGCCTCTTTATCACTGCCTTCTTCTTCATGGTCACTTGATTGTTCACTGCCTGAAGCATTAAGAGAAGATGAGGAAGGGGGATGGGATGATGAGGGCACATTTGGCTCAAGATGGGGTTGTGGGTTTGTGAATACTTCATGGGTGATGAACACCTCCCATGGAATACCATTTTTCTCTAATTGATGTAACACAACTATCTTGATAAGAGAATGGTGAAAAATACTCTACATTTGTTGCGAAGGATGTCTCTTTTGCACAATATAAGACATCTTATCAATACTCCTATAGAGATAATAGGGAAAATGTAGCAGCTTTACCCTAGTGAAGTGCATGAGTAGTATTATATGGTATGAACAAAGCCTAGAAAACCTACCCTTACATGTAAAATATCTCATGATGACTCTCATCAAGGGCGCATATCTCTCCACCAAATGTGAAAAGGGAAAAATGGATTTGTAGTCATCTTGGTATCTAGGTTTTAGGAAAGGTTCATAGTGGCTCAGATCCAAACTAGCCTGCTTGAACCACTTTTATCCCAAACTAGGTATCCCGATGGCCATAGAAATGATATTTGAAGATAGCTCAAAATTTAACCTTACTAAATTTACTTGATCATCATGAAGGTTAAGGATAAATAGTCTGGTCAACTCAGGATGACTCTATATCTGTTGTACTTTTTCACAAAATTCAAAACAACCCACATTCTGGAAATATGAAACTGTCATACGAGATGCCATCAACTCCTTTGTATTCAGTGGCTCAAACCTATTTAATATTCCACCTTTACGTTGATCTCTTCTAGGCCCTTGGCCTCCCTCACCACTGTCACTATTGCCTTCCCTTAACATTTTGATTTCACTGTTTCCTTGAAAGCCAAAACCCTAATTATTCTTGTGAGATTTATATGAAGAGGGTAAATGAGATGGTGATGAGAAAGGTAGTTTTTTGTAGATGGAGGAGTAGATGAGTGAGAGTGGAGCGTATGACTGTGAGTGAGAGGTAGATGGAAGAAAACTTGATAACCACTCTGCCTTAACTATTCTTTTCTAGTTTTGCAGATGAGGGAGGTTTTAATGTTTTCTAGTTCATCCTCCTAGGGTTTATTCTTTTAATCGAATGATAATAACCTTGAAAGAAGATGTTATGTCAGTACTTACCCTTCATAGGTGTTGAGAAAACCCTTGGATGTGATTTTGAGGAGGTTTTTGAGTGGATTTTGGGCTTGGACTTATGCAGAGGCCCTCCTGGAAAAACACGTAGCACGTGGGCTTGTTAGGTCTACAGTTGAATGACTATGGAACAGGCCTATCGGGTGAGCTCCCGTGTAGGGTTAAACATGCATTACTAGCTAGTCAGATGAGCAGAAAGCCGAACACGCAACGCGCCGATTTTGTCGGGTTTCTGGCCAAGCAAGGCTAAATGCGCAGCACGCCGTTTGTTGGCATAGGCTGTCGGGTCTGCACAGATCAAATGCGCAACATGAAATAACAGGCGCACAACGTACATATAAACTTACACAGTAGAAAACCTCCAGGGGCGTAGCACAGGCTTCCAGGCGTGTAGCACAGGGAAGCTTTGCCCTAATTTGCTAGGAATTGACAAATTTCTCTTTGAATGTTTCTTTGATGATTTTATGAAATCAAAATGAGTTGCTGAAGGGTGAAGAGAGTCTTTATAGGTTTAAATTTTTTATTTGTAAATATCAAACCCTCTTTTCTAATGTTTTATTTTCTAACCTTTGACCTTTTACTGATATTTTATTTGGCCCTTTTACTACAAGTGAACAAACTTACTGTTGGTCTAGTGATGTCTTTCATCATTTTCTTGATAGATGACTATGAAAACCCTTTTTTACCACTTTCTATTTTTCAAGTGTCTGAATTTATAATTTTGAAACTTTCCCACTAATATTCTTAACCTCCTTGTTCTGCAAACTTTTTTTGAGTGACAAGGCTCACCTTATTTGGTTGGTTTATGTCTTTGAACATTTTTACTTTAGCAGGTGTTATGAAACCCTGAAGTGACTTTCCCCTCTAATCCTTGAAAATGTTGATCTTTTCTTTGACAACCTTAGATATTTACATAGTGGTGGCATCCTCAAAACCTTTTATATTTATCTTGGAGATTATACCATGTTCTTCTATCCTTTAACCACTAAATGTAAATGGCTGAGATGAGAGCTTGACCCTTCTTTATAATTCTTGCTGCATTGGGCTTCTGTTTGGCATACTGTTGATTGAATCAGGCTTAGAAAACTTGATCTCCCATTTAGCCTCAGTGCTCCCTACTTTCCTTTAGAAATTCATCAGTTACCATATCAATTTCTCTTGCTAATTTACTTCATGACATTGCTGCAGAAATGTCAATCAAAATTAATTTTTGCAAAACTTTGAAATTGACATAGTAGCTTTCTTTGGAGATATCCTGCTCTTTCTTGGGAAATCATGTGTTTCTCTTCTTTTTCATTTGAACCAGGTCCCAGTATAGGAACAACAGAGCTTAAAATACCAATGAAGATTCTACAACCTAGGGAAAACCTAATGATCTAGTGGTAGGGTTTTAACTTGGTCCTTTGGCTGAACTTAGGTTTGGGATCTTAATAGTGTAAAAACAAAGTTTTTTGACCAATTGGTGTATTTGAATATATATAAATGGATTTAATTGATTGATCTAAAGAGCTTAGAGGGGTAGTCTTGAGACCATCAAAGTTTGAGGAACCTGATAAAAATGGGAAAGAACAGGTTGACTATTAACCCTAGGTGAAAGTGAAAAAGTGAGGTAAAGGCAAAACATAGTGTTGGGGTGATAGGTGGGAAAAAAAAAACTAGATGAGTGGCATAAGCCCATGAGGGGCCCTTTAGGAGTGATAATTTAATCAGGGAATGGTAGAGTAGTAAAATAGTGAAAATTTTGTTTTAAGGATAATGAAGGTAGTGAGATTTCGAAAACTCAAAATATTCATGAATTTTTTTTTTTAGAAATCTAGGACTGATATTTAGTCATCTTTAGATAGTAAAAATTTCTGATGACTAACAATCGCTGTGGTCGTCATAGGGGATTATCCCTTAGGAAAAGGCCCTAATTTTCTTTGTTTTTTGTTGACTTCAATCCATTTGTTTCTCCTTGTCTTTATGTTTCAGGAAAAAAACAGGAGAAATCTGCAAGAAATGCCTCAAGAAAGATAAAATGAAATTGGTTTACAGTTTTTATGGTTTAAAAAACCTGAAGACAGGTTATAATTTGAGTTTTTAGGTAATCACACTTTTCATTTGACAAATTTATGAAGAATAAGCATACTTAGCAGTTTTGTAGCACATTCAGTGTAAAAAAGCAGAAAAGTGCTACGAAACTGTTGTAGCTGCTTTTCTCGCTTATTTTGATAAGTTTTTGAAGGGATGAAGAATGAATCAAGAAATAAATTTTATATGGAGGATGTATTAAAGGGTGATTAAAACAAACTTGGAGGAAAGAAGTCAAATATTTTAAGAATAAAGGTTGAAATAATAGCACTACAAAAGCGCTATGTAACTACTGTGTTTTCATAGCGCAACATATTACAACCTTTTTGAATAGTTTTGAAGTGGTTTTGGACAATTGGAGGTTAGGAAAGTGTGATAGGACATGTTAAAAAAAATATTCAACAACCAAGGACCACGAAATGAATATTAATTGATGGTTAGAATGTTCAAAGAAGTAAAAATATCCTATACCTAAAAAACAGGGTATGGTTTCATGCTTTTGTGGAGGGTAGCAAAGTGGTCATGAATAACTTAATATCATTATTCAAATTCGACCATGTGATGATACACTTGTCAATGATGTAATTTCAAGTAGATAAGGTTTTTAGGATAAGGTTGTTAAAGATAGTAATAAGGAGTTTGAGTCCTTTTTGAAATAGGACTGTCAAGTAGGATAGGTGTTTCTTTGTCATAAATTTTATGTTTTATGGTTATGCAAGGTGTCAGTGGACATAAATTCAATGTATCTAGCCTAGAGGCAGATCATCTGATGATGTAAGAGGTCTATTAAAGGCCATTGGGTCGAATTTGTCAAGGGTTGGAGATTTTTTGCAAAATTGCAGCGCATTGTAAAGTCACTGTTTCAGTAATACAAAGAGGTGTTACTTGACCAACTTGAGATTATAAATGAGTTTTTAGTGCTTACCTATTCTATATTTACATTTTATGTATCTCACTTACAGTGGTTTTCATTTATATTACTCAGAATTCATCCATGTGATGCTTTGGCTTCCTTTATAAGTGAATTGGCTATGTATGTTCCTTTCATGTATCTCACTTACAGGGGTTTTCATTTATATTAATCAGAATTCATCCATGTGATGCTATGACTTCCTTTATAAGTGAACTGGCTATGTATTTTCATGTTTCATGTGTGTGTGTGTCCTACTACTAAAGGCTCATACCTGCCTCAACTTCCATGTCAAGTGAACTCACTGAATTACTGAAAGTGTTGACTCCATAAGCCCAATGGCATACTGATATTATTTTCAACCTAAATTCATCATAACTAGTTTATTTACTAAATAGAGTTAGCCATCTATATCTTTATTCCATATCATTAACCCTTTAGAGAGCCCTCTTAGATTGAGGAGGCTAAGCCTTAGTCACAATATTGGTTTGAAATAGTTAGACTGAAGTTGTTTGATCAGCAGCCAATCAGGTACGATTTTGGTGATAACATTTTGGCGCCGTTGCTAGGGAGTCTGAAGATATACATCTCCTAAAAATGATGAAGATGAACTCTTGAAGGTAGTAGGAGCTCAGAATTTGTTCGAGGCTGCAACTACCTTGGCTACTCCATTGTTGAAGAATTCAAAACTCATAGATTCATGGTGATTCCACTGGACATATGAAGAGCTCAGATGCTACCATTATTGTTTCAAGGTATGCATGTATATATTTTTCAGGAATTCATGGTTTCCAAAATCCTTTTCCCAAGGATGCTTTTTTTTAAAGGAATGGTCCAAAATTCAATGGAGAAGATTTGAGTTTGAGTTTGAAGCATTTATCATATTTCTGTGACTTTACTGAGCTTCTTAGAGTCAAACATGAAGATGTTTGCATCATATTGTTCTATCATTCATTTCAAGGAAAATGTAAGAAATGGATTGAGAGCTTTCGTGTAAGATCTATTAAGTCATTTGCATATTTTTGGCTTATTTTTTTAGAAGAATGGATAGAAAGAAAAGAGTTGGTGGCATACTCTCCTTCAATTCAAGGCTTTAAAAAATGGTGCGATGATCATATTAATGAGGAAGTCGATGAGAATTTTTCTTTGTCCTTGTCTTATTATCTAAAATCATTTGAATGGAAGTCAAAAGATAAGATTCAATTTTTGGATGAAGTTGCTAAGAACAATGAGAAAGACATTGAAGTTTTACAAGGTCAAATTCAATCATATAGTCTTCATTATCATGATCATTCTTTTCAAAATCTTTCCATGCCACAACACAAAGAGAGGATTTTGTTACCTATCTCTTTTGAGTTTGAGGAAGAATACATTGTTTTTGAAAATTAGGTTGAAAATTAGTTTGATAGGACAGAACTGAAATACTCTGTGGTTGATCAAACCATGTATGAGTTCTCCAAAGTTGCAGAATTTCATGAAAATCATCAAACAGATCATGTCTTCTTTGATCCTATAGTTGACTACATGGAAGAGTTCTACAGTTCATATTTCCAGTTATATTTCCATTTTGAAGATCAGATATATTTTATGTTGCCTTGGTCATCTCAATATCATGCTTATTTTTGGTTCAAGTGCAGTCTAGAGGTTCAAATGTCAGATCAGATAAATGATTGGCTTCATTGGAATTTTCATGTTGCTTGAATTAAAAAATGGAGATTGCAGATGTTAGGGTAAGTAGGAGTGTGGGAATAAGCTCAAAGTTGATTGAGCATTTTTTCAGTAGGTACAGATTTGGTTCTTCTGCAGTGATCATCAATCTTAAGCCCAAGGTGAAGGCCATTAGAGTTTGAGGAGAAATCGTTCCAATTTCAAAGTTGTTTTTTTCTTTCAAGAAGATGGATAGCAGCACTAGAACTACTGGTTCTGTAGTGTACCACATGGGCACACTATCCCAAGTGGAGCCACTGTTATCACTCAAAAAATTAAAAACATCATTGAAAAGATTACTTATGTTAATGGGTCAAAACAGGGTTTTAGTAGTCATTTTAAGTTTGACCAAGGGAAACATTAAATTTTTTATAGTTTGATCCTACCCTAAGGTTTAAACAAACTCATTTTTAAAAGTCCTTCATGTAAAATCTTTCATCATTTTAGGATTAATTTAATTTCCCAAAGTTTTTGTGCTAAAAATGCCTAATAAGCCATGAATCCATACTTTCGTAGCACATTTAGTGTAAAAAAGGAAGAAAGTGCTACGAAACTGCTGAAAGTTTTGTAGCGAAATATGAAGCAAAACTCTGTTTTTTGGTTTTGAGTAGTCAACTTCAAAGGAGGTTTCTGCGCAAAAAAAAGGCATTTTAAGAAAATGAGAGAGGTTATTTTCAAAAAAATATCAAATAAAAATAACCTCTCCCACTTGTCTCATAGGTGTTATCAGTTGGGAGATACAAGGATTTATTTGAAGCCTTATTTTAAGAAAACAAAGCTTTCCTGTTTTACACATTGTTTTCAAAGGCATTTTATGGACAACAGGAGATGTGTTTCAAATAACCAAGAGAAGTTTGTATTAAAGAAATAATGGAATACCAAACCTTCATTTTCTCAAAATACATCATGGATTAGGAGATATAGGCTATGTCCCAAGACCTATATTTCAGGAAAAAAACTGGAGAAGTCTACAAGAAATGCCTCAAGGAAGCTAAAATGAAATTGGTTTACAGTTTGTATGGTTTGAAAATACTGAAGATAGGTTAGAATTTGAGTTTTTTGGCAACCACACTTTTCATTTGACAAATTTATGAATAATATTCATACTCATCAGTTTCGTAGCGCATTCAGTGTAAAAAAGCAGAAAAGCACTACGAAACTGTTGTAGCTACTTTTCTTGCTTATTTTGATCAGTTTTTGAAGGGTTGGAGAATGAATGAAGAAATAAATTTGCTATGAAGGATGTTTTAAAGGGTAATTAAAACAATATTGGAGGAAATAAGTCAAATATTTGAAGAATAAAGGTTGAAATAGCAGCGCTACGAAACTGCTGTGTTTTTGTAGCGCAACACATTACAGCCTTTTTGAATAGTTTTGAAGTGGTTTTGGACAGATGGAGGTTAGGAAAGAGTGATGGGACATGATAACCAAATATTCAACAGCCAAGGACCACAAAATGAATATTAATTGATGGTCAGAATGTTCAAAGAATTAAAAATATCCTATGCCTAAAAAACAGGGCATGGTTTCCTACTTTTGTGGAGGTTAGCAAAGTGGTCATGAAGAACTTAATCTCATTATCCAAATTCGACCATGTGATGATACACTTGTCAATGATGTAATTTCAAGTAGATAAGGTTTTTAGGATAAGGTTGCTAAAGATAGTAATAAGGAGTTTGAGTTCTTTTTGAAATAGGACTGTCAAGTAGGATAGGTGTTTGTTTGTCATAAATTTTATGTTTTATGGTTATGCAAGGTGTCAGTGGATAGAAATTTGATTTATCCAGCCTAGAGGTAGATCATATGATGATGTAAGAGGTCTATTAAAGGCTACTGGGTCGAATTTGTCAAGGGTTGGAGATTTTTGGCAAAATTGTAGCTCATTGTAAATTCATTGTTTCAGCAATATAGAGAGGTGTTACTTGACCAACTTGAGATTCTGGATGAGTTTTTAGTGCTTACCTATTCTATATTTACCTTTTATATATCTCAATTACAATTGTTTTCATTTATATTACTCAGAATTTTGTAGGTTTTAACCCTGAACAGAAATTATCTACACACGAATCTTATAACAGAAAATAAACAATAGCGAGAGCATAAAACATAAAACAGATAAACACAGAGATTTTCCCCTGGATCCCAAATTGGGATGACCAGCTTGAATTTTCATTATATTCCTTTTAGTGTTACAACACACACATATATATATACATGCCGAAGCATACATAAACCCCAATCCATAAACCCTGGATTAGAACATAACCGTAGTTCCCTTGACCAGATCTACAAAAAATACCAGGGGCCGAAAACCATCGTACCCCAATACCATGTTCAAAACCATGCACAAAACCATGTACGCGGACTACCCGCCGGAAATTAAGGACCAAAAATTTTCGCCGGGGCACTGCCCCGGACCTCGACAGGGGGGGCTACCGCCCCCCCTGTGACCCCCCCGTTGCGCCCAGCGCAAAGGGGGGGCTATCGCCCCCCCTCTTACCCCCCCACGCGTGCTTAGTCGTGGAAAGAATATAACACATACCCAACATTCTCCCACTTGTTGTTTTCTTTCCACGGGGGGCCACAGGACGGCTTAGTCATTGGCCCAATTCTTCAACACCCATTGTTTCTCTACACCAAGAGAACTTCTGAGTGCTCACAAAATTTTTCAATGCATCTGCAACATTCTTCAAAGTGTCCACCTTTACCAGCAACACCCTTTTAGCCTCAACCATATCTCTAACAAAGTGATATTGAACATCAATGTGATTTGTCTTTGAATGATAAGCAGGGTTCTTAGCCAAGAAAATTGCACTTTGGCTATCACAGTCTATCCTTATAGCTTTCTGTACCAACCCCATACTTGAAAAAAATCTCTGCAACCAAACTGCTTCCTTGCTTGCATGAGTGGCTGCTATGTATTCTGCCTCTGTAGTTGAAAGGGCCACTACAGACTGTCTTTTACTCATCCAACTGACTGCACCTCCAAATAGGCTAAACACATACCCACTTGTAGATCTTCTTTGGTCCAGATCTCCAGCCCAGTATACATCAAAAAAACCACGAATGTCCAACATTCTTTCCAATCCTGGTCTTCCCTGGTAGCACAAGCCATAATCACTAGTGCCACATAAATATATGAAAACCCGCTTCACTACTGTCCAATGCTCCTTCCCTGGGTTTGACATAAACCTGCTCAATACTCCCACTGCATGTGCAATGTCTGGTCTAGTACAGACCATTGCATACATCAGGCTACCCACTGCACTTGCATATGGAACACGAGACATATACTCCTCTTCTTCTTGTGTCTTGGGACACTGTTCAGCAGACAGCTTTACACCTACGGGAATAGGAACATTCACCGGTTTACTATCCTGCATATTGAACCTCTGCAATATAGTCTCGACATACTTCCTCTGGTTTAACCAGAGCTTCCTCTTTTCCCGATCTCTCTTAATTTCCATGCCCAAAATATAGTTTGCGGCACCCAGATCCTTCATGTCGAATTTGGAGAACAGTTGGGTCTTCAAATCTTGGATAATTTCTTTGTCATTTCCAATCAACAACATATCATCCACATACAAGACTAGATATATAACACGATCACCAATTAATTTAAAATAAACACAATGATCTTACTTACTTCTGGTGAAGCCAAGTCCCCGTATATAGGTATCAAATTTCTGATACCACATCCTTGGTGACTGTTTTAACCCATACAGAGACTTCTTCAACCTGCATGCCAGTTCTTTCTTACCCTTCACCATAAATCCTTCAGGTTGCTTCATGTAGATCTCCTCTTCTAGATCCCCGTGAAGAAATGTTGTCTTCACATCCATCTGTTCTATCTTAAAATCAAATGTAGCAGCAACAGATAAAAGTAATCTAATAGAAGTAACTTTGGCAACAGGAGAAAAAATATCACCAAAATCAATTCCCGGCACCTGGGAATAACCTTTCGCTACCAACCGAGCTTTGTATTTCTCCACCTTGCCTTCCACATTCATCTTCTTCTTAAACACCCATTTTCTCCCGATGGGCTTCCTTCCAGCCGGCAACTCCACCAGATCCCATGCCTCATTTTTGTGCAAGGATGCCATTTCATTAACCATGGCCTCCTTCCAGAGTTTTCCATCCTCTGAATCTACTGCCTCCCTGACAGTTCTGGGTTCATCATCAGTTATAGTTAAGGCAAAACCTAAACAGAAATCAGATGGACTATACCTTTCTGGTTGCCTTCTTTCCCGAACTGATCTTCTCAAAGCTGGAGTTTGTGGCTCTTCATCTTCTGAGTCTTCTTCTATTGTAGAGTCCGATTCATCCTCCTTTAGCTCAAACTCTATCTTCTCTGGTTCCTTTGGTAGGACTTCATGTTTAACAACATCTTTCACTTCTCTAAAAACCACATCTCGGCTGTACACAACCTTCCTTGTTTCTGGGTTCCAAAGCTTGTAACCCTTTAAACCATCCTTATACCCAATAAAGATGCACCTTTCAGATTTATTATCCAACTTAGTCCTTTTCTCCTTTGGAACATGTACATATGCATCACATCCAAATACCCTTAGATGTGAAAGAGAGGGTTTCTTACCAGTCCATACCTCATGTGGGGTCTTATCCTCCAACTCTGATGAAGGTGATCTGTTAACTAAGTAACATGCAGTCTCCACTGCCTCTGCCCAGAATTCTTGTCCTAACCTGGTACCACTGAGCATGCTTCTTGCCTTTTCCATCAGTGTTCTATTCATTCTTTCTGCAACTCCATTTTGTTGAGGTGTATATGGAGTAGTCTTCTGTCGTGCTATACCACACTTCTTACAGAACTCTTCAAATTCATTCTTGAAGAACTCCCCACCATTATCTGTCCTCGGCGCCTTTATCTTATTCTCTGTCTGGTTTTCCACCGGAGCCTTAAATTCTTTAAATTTGTCAAAGACTTCAGATTTCTTCCTCAAGAAATATATCCATGTATTCCTTGAGAAGTCATCTATGGATGAAACATAGTACACAGACTTTCCCAGTGATGGAACTGACACAGGTCCAAACACATCACTGTGCACAAGTTCTAATATCTTGTTCGCCCTCTTAGCACCAGAAGGAAAACTCACTCGATTCTGCTTCCCATATACACAATGTTTACAGAAATCGAAATCCAGAGAGAAATTAGACATACCTTCTACCATACCATTTCTATGTAGTATCCGAAGGCCCTTCTCTCTAATATGTCCAAGCCTTTGATGCCATAGCATGGTCTTTTCTCCAGAGACAGCTAAGCTTTCCGCTCCATTTTCAGGAACCACATAACTGTTACACCCATCAATAACAGTGCTACCTTGTAGCTTGTACAGATTTCCAATCCGAACTCCCCGCATTAATACCAATGCTCCCCAAACCATCTTGCAGGCATCTTTCTCGAACACTGTTTTTACACCTGCATCATCCATCTTGCTTACAGAAATCAGATTTCTGGCCAATGCAGGAATATGCAGAACACCAGGAAGTGTTCTAATCCTCCCACCTTGCAGCTTCAGCTTGACCTTTCCACGTCCGACGATTCTGGCCTTCCTATCATCCCATAGGAAGACATCACCACCATCATATTTCTCATACTCGCAGAACCACTCCCTATGGGGAGTGAAGTGAAAGGATGCACCTGAGTCAATCAACCATGACTCATGATCTACATGTGTATTTGAAGAAGAAGCAAAATACACATCCCCACCTTCATCCGAGGTGGTTTTTGCCTCTGCAGAAGGAGCTTCATCAGATCCCTTTCCTTTCTCAGGAGCTTTAGATCTGCATTCTTTTTTGTAGTGTCCTTCCTTTTCGCATTTCCAGCACACCTTTACAAACTTTCCGGGAGATTTAGATCTCCCACTCGAAACCTTATTCTTGTTTCTGTTCTGGGACCTTCCTCGTACAGATAAGGCATCTCCATTCTGACCCTCCATATTTCTCCGTCTCATTTCCTCCGACAGCAAGGGTGAGACAATGTCATCAAAATTCAAGGTAGTTGTATTGCTACCTATTGCAATAACCAGACTGTCCCACGAGTCTGGTAGAGAACACAACAAACTGATGCACTTATCTTCATCCGAGATTTTAATATCAACAGATGACAGCTGACTTACCACAGTATTGAAGGCGTTTAGATGCTCTGTCACCGAGTCTCCATCCTTCATCCTCAGGTTATACAACTTTTTCCGCAGGAACAACTTATTCACCAGAGACTTAGATTGGTACAAAGTCCCAAGTTTTTCCCACAAATTCTTCTTCGTAGCCTCCCCAGATACATTCAACAATACTAAATCTAAGACACACAACTGTATTGTGCTCTTAGCCTTCCGATCCAGTTTCTTCTAGTCTTCATCTCACATTCCCGTTGATTTAGTACCTAGATCTACCACGATCCACTGATCTTTATCCACCAGCAGATCCTCCATCTTGAGCTTCCACAACTCAAAACTCTAACCATTAAATTTCTCGATCTCTATCTTTCCGCCGCTCGCCATCTTCTTTCACCGCAAGAATCGATCCCGCAGATCTCCCACTGAACAGGGTCTACCACAGGCCCGAGCAAAAAACCCTCAACAACAAAGGCGTCCCCTTGAAGCCGAAACAGCTCTGATACCAAATGTAGGTTTAACCCTGAACAGAAATTATCTACACATGAATCTTATAACAGAAAATAAACAATAGCGAGAGCATAAAACATAAAACAGATAAACACAGAGATTTTCCCCTGGATCCCAAATCGGGACGACCAGCTTGATTTTTCATTATATTCCTTTTAGTGTTACAACACACATATATACATGCCGAAGCATACATAAACCCCAATCCATAAACCCTGGATTAGAACATAACCGTAGTTCCCTTGACCGGATCTACAAAAATACCAGGGGCCGAAAACCATCGTACCCCAATACCATGTGCAAAACCATGCACAAAACCATGGACGCAGACTACCCGCCGGAAATTAAGGACCAAAAATTTTCGCCGGGGCACTGCCCCGGACCCCGACAGGGGGCGCTACCGCCCCCCTTGTGACCCCCCCGTTGCACCCAGTGCAAAGGGGGGGCTATCGCCGCCCCTCTTACCCCCCCGTGCGTGCTTAGTCGTGGAAAGAATATAACACATACCCAAAAAATTTATCCATGTGATGCTTTGACTTCCTTTATAAGTGAATTGGTTGTGTATGTTCCTTTCATGTATCTTACTTACAGTGGTTTTCATTTATATTACTCAGAATTCATCCATGTGATGCTCTGACTTCCTTCAGAAGTGAATTTGCTATGTATTTTCATGTTTCATGTGTGTGTGTGTCCTACTACTAAAGGCTCAAACCTGCCTCAACTTCCATGTCAAGTGAACTCACTGAATTACTGATAAGCCCAGTGGCATACTGATATTATTTTCAACCTACATTCATGATAACTAGTTTATTTCGTAAATAGAGTTAGCCATATATATATTTATTCCATATCATTAACCCTTGAGAGATCCCTCTCATATTGAGGAGGCTAAGCCTCAGTCACAAGATTTCTTTGAAATAGTTACACTGAAGTTGTCTGATCAGCAGCCAATCAGGTACGATTTTGATGATAACATGTTCTTAATACATCTTATTTAGTTTGAATATTGAGGTGATAATCTATCAAAGAAGGGACAATATCTGCAATTGGCTCTAACTTAGTAACCGATTTAAAAAAAAAATGAGTCCCAAGGGATCTTAGTGGAAATCGGTGTTACTAATGCCTAAGGAGATACAATATATATAATATCAAATCTATTATATTGCTCAATTGTTTGCTCATTTTCCTTGGTACTAGTTTCAATAGGCGCCCACTTTTCTTTGTCCTTAGGCACTTCGATTTCTTTGATTTCCATGGTTTATGGCATCTCTTGCTCTCTTTTATCAGGATAATCAATGATAATAGTCTCCTGGTGAATTGTTTCTTTTTCTTCTGGAGTCTTTGATTTTACTGTATATTATTGCCCCTCTTGTATATTTTTCATTATTGTTGATTCAAATTCGTTACCTTTGACAACAAAATATTCTATTTTTCAATTTATGTCCCTTTATCCTTCTGAAAAACAATAGTAGCTTATGTAGTGAGTTCCTTGAATTTAAACTGCAAAAATTCAATAGAATTTAACTCTTTGAATGAAACGTTGGGGTGCAGAGCCTTTTCCTTTAGAAAATTTTCAAACAATTCTTCCTTAAAGTGTTGCAATTGGTGTCTTATTCAAACATGCAATATTTTTCTTGTTTGGACAACTTGCTGAAAGTCATCAATGTCTATAAAACACAACATCGAAAGGTGCTTCCTGATGAATGAAATTTTTAATATAAATGACTGTTATATAATCAAGGAAAATGGGAACATGAGGACCATATTCATAATGGGGAAAATTAAATAACCAAAATTTATGAAGCTCCTAAACCTATTTAAATCCATGACCTTTGTCTCAGATATTACTGTCACAAATTTTATTGGAAAATTAGCCCACAGTTTCTTTTGCAGTTTACTTAGTTTTTTTGTTTTCCCATTCAAAATAGCTTGATTGGATACTTCTTTCAATCCAAGTATTTCTAGGATATATTGGGGAAGAATATGGGGGGGGGGATAAATTCACTTCCAAAAAATCTAATGCACAGAAACTATTCTTCAACAAACTAGTGCCCTATTGATTTTATGCCTTCTTTTAGATTATCAGTTATGTTGGGGGGTGGTGTTCCAAACATAATTTGATACAAGGAATAAAAAAATAGTTGCAAATATCATAGAAATGGTATTTAAAATTACACTCCCATATAATAGTAGCATACTTTTGAATTAGGACTTCCTGGTTAGATGGGTAATTCCATTTCATCAAGGAAAATGGGACCAAGGAAATAACAACATCTATTATATAGGAAGACAAAAAATATATATATTTGAAGTCGTGGGGATATTGCACTAATAGTTTTATTGTATTTGAGATATTCTGTGACAAGATGTTAGCCCAGTTTAGATGCCTCTCGTCATTTAAAATGTTATTGATTATTGGATTCCATTTATTTTTGTAGTGTTCAAGATCTTTTTCCCCATATAATATGCCAAGTTGGATTTTTGGGGGACTGAGATTATACATTGCCGGTAAGATTTCATAATTCCAGAAGGATATGAAAATTTGTTGGTAATCAGATATTGGTCACGTTTTAATATCAATGAGAAAGAAAATCCATGAAATCATGTCATAATAGGGAAAAATTCTAGGCCTAGTTTCTACTTTATGTAACTTTGTTGCTCTGATTGCTTCAAACTGATTGTTCTTAGTTTAGGTAGCTCTTGTGTTTTTAAACCATTCTCTTTGCTCAAAGAAGTTAAATATCTCCTCCCAAATCATCATAACTACTTTTTGTGTGTTTTAGGTTGTATCTGACATGAGTAATGAGTTCAAATTGACTTGCTTTGCTACTACATCATCCATTGTCTTAATCCTTTCTCTAATATGCTCTATTTTTTTTTTTGTTGTTGCAAATTTTAATTGTTTCCCCATTTTATAACATGTAAAAAAAAACAGATGATATATAATTTTTCATTATTGAAATTTGAAATTGGATTCAAGAATTTCTAAAAAAAAACAAATGACATTATGCTTACACAATTTTTTTTTGAAATTGTTGTTTTTCTTTATCGATGCTTACACATTTTTTTTGAAATCGATGTTGTTTTTCTTTAATTGAGTGCTTGTTGCAACAGGACTTAAGAAAAGAGCATGCGACTATAATATCCTAAAATGTTAAATTTTTTATCACAGGTTTTGTTTTTTTGTTTTTTGTTTTGGTATTGTAGGAGTTGTAGACACCAAAAAAGCGTACATAAGTTTTGGTTATTCAAATTTTGGAATTGAATTCAGGAATCTAAAGAAAAAAAGAAAAAGAAAACAAAATTAGGCATAGGCATAATTTATTGAATCTGACACTATATTTCCTCAATTCAGTTCTTCTTCGAAAAATATCTAAGAGAAAAACTTCTAGGAAAAAATACCCTAAAATCTTAAAAAATGTGAGAATCACAAGCAGATGTGTGCATTAATTTCTTGTAAACTGTCCAAATATTTTTTTTTCAGGAATTGAGAAATAATTAAAATATTTATTGTTGATTTAACAAACAATCAATTGAACATCAAACAAGAAATTTTTAAAAATATTTGTTAAAAAGTGCATTGCACACAAATAAAAAAATACTAGTATTTTATTGCAATGATCATTCGATTGGGAGGTCGGCCAAATCGAAAGTCATACGTTTTGTTATTATATAATTGATGTGCCATATCTGGACCACCAGTATATAATTTTTTAGTTTTGTCTTTAGGTCAAGTAACGGGGCAGTCGATTGGTTGGGGAGTCAACCGGTTTTTTTTGGCCATTTGATCAACTATGAACAATATATATATATATATATATATATATATATATATCTATGTGTGTGTGTGTGTGTTGTTGAGAATGCAACAAGATGATGAGCTTAGTGGAAAGAAGTCGCCTTCACTAAGTGGGCTCGCAGGCTATTTTTGGCGCAAAGTCTATTTTTAGACTATGTCTATTTTTAGACATATGGATCATGTTCTATGAGTTGCAGGATGCTATTTGTGGATAGTTGGTCAAGTTGGAAAAATAGATGGATTTCTATTTTTAGACATATTGGGCGGAATCTATTTTTAGATTGCCAGTCTAAAAATAGATATGTCGAATATTATTAGCTCTTAATAATATTTGGACTCTAAACAGTATCTTATTCTCTTGGAGCACTTCAATTAAGTGCACAGATGTGGCACAGGAGCTGACAGAAGGAATTACGCTATTCCTGAGGGTTTACTGGAGCTATTGCATGGAGGACTTCAGTTAGAACTCATGTGACAGAGTTTGGTGGAGTTGTAGAAGTAGTTGGTGGAGTTGTATTTAGTTTAACTCAGTTAGACTCGGTTGAGCTAGTTGTATCTAGTCTAACTAATTGATACACTAGTGAGAGTGGAGTGAATTAATTAGTTAATTAATTCACAAATAATAACTCATTAATCAACTGAAGAATACATCAGTTAACTACAGTCATGAGTTTCGATGGAGACCCGGTAGAGGTTGGTGAAGAAAATGTGACTATCGGTTGTGACTATGGTGATGCAATGGTCTGTCAAAACTCGTGTCTTGGAGATCTAATAGAAAATTTCACGCAAGGGTGTTTTCCCTTCGACGATCATTGGAGGCCATTATTGGCAGTGGGGATTGTGCGGTAGAGGGGTACAGGTGGCGAAGATCGGTACATGGATTTGCAAGATCAGGCATGTTAGTGTGTGATTGTATTGTATACACAAAGACATATGTTCAGCTTTATTGTTAGAGGATTGTTGCATGATATCACTGGCTTGTATATTATATACATATAGTTGAGTTTCAGCTTCGGAGCTTTCCGTTAAACAAGCTGTGTTAATGTGTGTGAATTTTTATTGTTTCATGTGTGTGCAGTGATTTAATTTGTACATGTGATGGTGATGGTGGAATAGATTCTGTATTTTGCATGAAGTTAAAATAGTGTGAGATCAGGATAATATTAGAAATATAACACATAATTTATATAATTTCTACATGGTATCAGATCAGTTGATCATTGGAGCAGATTGCAATTATTGAAGTAGTTGAGTTTTGTGCTGGTGGAATTCGAATTTGCGGCAGTGTTTTCTTGGTGTCGAAGTTGAGCATTCATTGAAATGTATTTCAAGGGATTGTGATTGGAGTATTCCCTTGATGGTAGCTTGAATTATATTGCATGGAAGGATAGGATGGATGCAGTGCTGGATGATAATGGGTTGAAGGAGTTCATAGATGTTGATATTCCAAAGCCTGGTTCTAGCGATGCAGCTGCACTTGACGCATGGAAAAAGAAGGTAGCAAAGTGTCAAATAATTCTTTTGGAAGGTGTGAAGGACCACATAGATTCTAGCCTTCATGGTAAAGCTACTCCATTCTTAATGTGGAAAGCTTTGAAAGACTTTTTCCAAAGCATAAGCGACCAGAGGAAGTTGGCGCTTAAAGACAAGCTCAGGAAAATAAAAATGGAGAAAGGCCTTAGCTTCGCAGTTTGAGCTGGATTTTTCACTGATCACATGCTTGGTTTCAAGTGTGATGGGATCAATGTGGTTTCTTGACAGTGGTGCATCTTTCCATATGACCGGAGACGAATATTTTTTTAGTGATCTGGATGAAAAGGATCTTGGAGTGCACATCAAGATGGGCGATGATGGTAGATACAGTGCGACTAGTATCGGGACCATTTCCTTTGAGAGGGAGTCTGGTAAACCTATCATCTTGAAGGATGCCATGCATGTTCTAGGATTGAAGAAGAATATAATCTCTGTGGCGATGTTGGAAGACAAGGGTTATGATGTTGTTTTTAGCAAGGGAAAGGCTTTCCTGCACAGTAAAACAACTGGTCAAACCAGGAGGATAGGGGTTCAAGTTAAGAACCTTTATCAATTGTAGGTAGATGGTTGCACAGCAATGGTAGGAAAAGCAGAAGGACTGGTGAGCCAGGATGAGGGCGAATTGTGGCATAGGAGATTGGGCCATCTTCACCATGGCGCTTTGAAAATTTTGCAGCAGATTTCTACCGGGCTTCCCAAGGGTACACTTGCGCAGTCAAATCAGTGCAAGGGATGTACTTTGGGAAAATATGTGAATACCACCTTTCATGAGAAGGATAGTCACGCCATGACGATCCTTGAGAGAATTCACATAGACATGTGTGGACCTTTTTCAGTTGCTTCGATAGCAAAGCACATGTATTATGTGATATTTGTTGATGACGTTTCTCGTAAGTGTTGGATATTATTCATGCAGAAGAAGAGCAAGACATACTCAAAGTTCTATGAGTTCAAGGCATTGGTTGAGAAAGAGTCTGAGAAGCAGGTGAAAAATCTAAGGAGCGATAATGGTGGTGAATACATCTCTGGTGAATTCAAATACTTCTGCAGCAAAGAAGGAATTCAAAGAGAACTCATAGCACCTCATAACCCACAACAGAATGGGGTCGCGGAGAGAAAGAACAGAATGATCGTGGGTGTTGCACGGATGATGTTGCATGATCAGGGCCTTCCCATACACTTGTGGGCTGAGGCATGCAACATTGCGGTTCTCTTTCATGAATTTATGCTCAACAGAAATTACCAGCACCAAGTACACCGAAAGAGGGATTTCCGTGGCTTGCAAATGTTTCTCATTTGAAGATTTTTGGCTCTCCTGTTTACATTCATGTGATGGGATGCCGGGGGAAGAAGTTAGACGGCAGAGGTTGGGATATTTTTGGGGTACACTGATACACCCCACAATTATCATGTGTAATTTTCAGTCAGTCAGAAGATTGTTGTGCGACGAGATATCAAATTTCATGGGGAGAAAGCCATGAAGTGTTCGCTTGAGAGGGAGCCACACTTGCATGCAGATGAGGAGCTATTAGTTCCTAAGGATGAGCCTCAGGATGTGGATCAGCCACAAGAGGAGGTTCATGGAGTGGAATAAACCACTCATGCAGCGCCAACCATCAGAGGGCGGAAGCGCACTACAGAAGCTGAGCGACTGAATCTTGATACAGAGAAGATTGTAGGAGCACCTACATCATATAGCACGGACGAACGGAGTCACGACCGATACAATAGATACATATGCGATGAGCAAGTGTATCGTGACGAAGACATCCTCTTTCGAGGAAGTTGTGGAGGATCCCACATGGGTAGATGCCATGGTGGAAGAGTATGATTCGATTGTCAGAAGCAGTTACATGGAGATTTTCCCAAGACTGGAAGAAATCGGTGGTAGGTTGAATGGATCTATAAGGCATTTAGCAAAACAACGGCCAAGGACGTACGAAGTAGGAAAAGGTTGTTTCAGGGCTTCTCACAGATTGAGAGGATCGACTATGAATAAACCTTTGCACCTGTCGCAAGGTATTCTTCCATACGGACCATCCTTGCTCTCTCAGCGCAGATGGGTTGGCACATTCATCAGATGGATGTGAAGACTGTGTTTCTCAATGGAGTCATTGAGGAGGAGGTGTACATTGAGCAACCTGAAGGTTTCAAAATCTTCAGCAGTGAGTCGCATGTGTGCATGCTCAAAAGAGCATTGTATGGGCTGAAACAAGCACCTCGTGCTTGGTACACACCGATAGATAGTTATTTCACCGGACTTGGTTTCACCAATAGTGAGGCAGATCCGAACCTATACCAGATAGTGGTGGAGGGTAAGTTGTTGATCATTGTGCTTTATGTAGATGATTTAATACTAACGGGTGATGAACTATTGATACACTCATGCAAGGCAGATCTTGCAAAGGAGTTTGAGATGAAGGACTTAGGCCTCCTTCATTATTTCCTGGGATTGAAAATTTGGCAGCAGAAGGGTGGACTATTTGTGTCTCAAGGCAAGTATGCCCGGGAGATACTAGAGAAGTTTGACATGCAAGGCTGCAAGCCTATCGACACTCCTCTTCCTAGTGGTTGGAGGAAAGAGGATGCTACATCGATAGAGGTAGTGGATTCCACTGTTTATCGACAGTTGGTTGGTTCGCTCATGTATTTGGTCAATACATGACCGGAAATATGCTATGCTGTGAACCAGCTTTCACAAGCTATGGTTAAGCCTACCAAGCTCTTTTGGAAGGTAGGCAAGCATGTCCTGAGATATCTCAGGGGCACATCTGGATATGGATTGTGGTACATACAGTCAGATGAGTTGAAGCTGCATGGCTTCACGGATGCAGATTGGGCAGGGAGCCCAACGGATAGAAAGAGCACATCTGGAGGGATTTTCAGGTATCGGATCTACAGTAGTTTCTTGGCACAGTAGGAAACAAAGATCCGTGGCACTTAGTTCAGCAGAGGTCGAGTACATGGCAGCAAGTTTGGCTGCATGCGAGGCTATATGGATGAGGAAGATCCTGGTCGGGTTGTTCGGTTCTCACTTAGATCCTACTATGATATATTGTGATAATCAGAGTTGCATTAAACTCTCGGTTAATCTAGTATTTCATGATAGATCTAAACATATTGACATCCGGTACCATCATATCAGATATTGTGTGTAGCGGAAGATCATGTTACTTTCTTACATTCCTACGGAGGATTAGGATGCATATATTCTGACGAAGGCACTCACCAGGAGCAAATTCGAATACCATAGAGACAGGATCGGGGTGGCAGATAATCCCTATCTTGTTGATAGGGAGTGTTGAGATTCAGCAAGATTACGAGCTTAGTGAAAAGATTCACCTTCACTAAGTGGGCCCGCAGGCTATTTTTGGCGCAAAGTCCATTTTTAGACATGTCGATCATATTCTATGAGTTGTAGGATGCTATTTGTGGATGGTTGGTCAAGTTGGAAAAATAGATGTACTTCTATTTTTAGACATATTGCGCAGAATCTATTTTTAGATTTCCATTCTAAAAATAGATATGTCGAATATTATTAGCTCTTAATAATATTTGGACTCTAAACATTATCTTATTCTCTTGGAGCACTTCAGTTAAGTGCACAGATGTGGCACAACAGCTGACAGAAGGAATTATGCTATTCCTGAGGGTTTACTGGAGCTAATGCATGAGGAATTTAGTTAGAACTCATGTGACAGAGTTTGGTGGAGTTATAGAAGTAGTTGGTGGAGTTGTATTTAGTTTAACTCAGTTAGACTCAGTTGAGCTAGTTGTATCTAGTCTAACTGATTGATACACTAGTTAGAGTGGTGTGAATTAATTATTTAATTAATTCACTAAATAATAACTCATTAATCAACTGAAGAATACATCAGTTTAGTACAGTGCATGGCAGTTTCAATGGAGACCAGTGGAGAGGTAGGTGAAAGAGCAAGTGTGACTATCAGTTGTGACTATAGTGAGGCATTGATTGCATCCAACACTCAGTGGAGATGCCAATGAGGATTGCGCAGTAAAATCTTGGTGGATTCGAGTTCATTCAGAGCCATTCTTCAACAGGGATTGTGTAGTAGAGGCAGGCTAGCAGGTGGCAAAGATTGGTGCATGGATTTGCAAGATCGGGCCTAATTAGTGTGTAGTGATTGTATTGTACTGAGAGATTGACATGTTCAGCTTTGTATGAGGATTGTTACATGATCTCTATGAAATATTATATACAGATAGTTGGGGTTTTTAGCTTCAGTCTTTCCCGTTAAACAACTGTGTTAATGTGTGTGAATTTTTATTGTTTCATGTGTGCATTGCAATTGATTTAATTTCCGCATGTGATGATCAATGGTGGAATAGATTCTGTATTTTGCATGAAGTTAGAATAGTGTGAGATCAGGAGAATCTTAGACATATAACACATAAGTTATATAATTTCTACATGTTCCCGTTATTTAAAAAATGGAGTTAAATGCACCAATACGTAAAATGATATTCTGGTTACATAGTTTTTTTTTAAAATACTACTATGCTTTCTTAATTCAATGTTTCTTTGAACCAAACTTAAGAAAACATGATACAGGAAAAAAACTATAGAATCTTTAAAAAAATTCTGAAATAAGAAAAGATGAAAATTAAACTTGTTCATTGAATTATGTGAACAGTTTGATGCTTTTTATTTTTCCAAATCAATAAATCACAAGAAAATTTGTTATTTCTTCACCAAAAAATCAATTTAACCTAAAATGTAAAATTTATAATTTTCTATATAAAAGCGCACCTTGTACACAAATCAAGTTAAAAAAAAAATCCGTTGATCGTACAATCAGGAAGGTAGACAATCATGAATTTTTTCGTTTTTTGATTCATTTATTCCATATCGATTCCAAATATACCATAGGTGAGTGATTTTACTAGGTGACATAGTGTCAAGGTTGCAAAATTTTGAAGTTGGGAGGTCCCTCAGCTTATTTATAAAAAAAAATTGAAACAAAAGGGTTGACTTTCGACCTCATATACATGTACGAATTCCGACTTGCTTTCAGTAGGGACCACAAACCAAATATATGTGTATATCACGGTGTGTTTACAGAGGAAAACAAGTTGCCAAATGTGATGAAAGAATTCAAAAGAAAATGCTGACCTTTGATATGAAAGCCCACCCAACCTATGATTTCTTCTTTGCAAGATCCATAAAACAAATATATATGTACAATTGGCCCCTTTAATATATATATATATATATATATATATATTACTGCTGATACGTACAGTCGGGAGGTTGGAAAATCACACATTTTTTTGTTTCCTAATTCATTTATCCCATTGCGATACTGACTATACCATAGGCGACTGGTTTCACTAGGTAACGTGTTTTCAAGGTTTTGCAATGCCGACGTCGGGAGGTTGCTAAGCTTATTTAAAAAAAAAAAATTGAAACGAAAAGGTTGACTTTCAACTTGCTTGTGCTAGGGACCACAAAAAAATATATGCATATATAACAACGTGTTTACATAGGAAAATAATTCGTGGAATGTGATAAAATCATCTAAAAGAAAATTCTGATCTCCGATCTAATAGCCAACTCGACCTCTGACTTCCTCCTGGAAAGCTCCACAAAACAAACATATATGTATAGTTGGCCCCTTTATAAAAAAAATTCACACAACATATTATTTAATAAAATCAATGATCTCTGTAATTTTAGCTTTAGATATTGTGTGTCATCTACTTATTATTAGCAATAAACACTTTATTTTTCAATGCCTAAATAAATATTTTAATTCTAGTTACTTGAAACTGGCAATGAAAACTAGCTTCGAAAATTACTAAATGGTTATCTAGACGTGCCATACTTAAAGTTACTAATGTAAGCTGTGTTCCATAATAACCGAACAAACTGATCAGACACCTAAACACATGTCATATATGTGCTACACATAGAACTATTTCTGCAAGTAGAATACAAGATTACTTTGATATTTTTTGCACAATAATGAAATATATTTTTGGACTAAAATATTTTTGAACACACTTGTACAATGTGTAGCGATATTCCAGCGAAATCAATGGATAAGAGACATATCAAAATAACATGGAGAAATGACTAATGGACTTGTTAAATTCTAAATCTCTGAACATCGGATACCTAAGATGGCCACAAAGACCATATTTATCATGTTCTTCACTGGTTTCTTGTTTGGTGGCATAGATTTTTTATCATTATGCAAAATTCATGATTCCAAAGTGAGCAAGCCCATATATATGAACATTGAGCAACTACATGAAAGAAAAAAACATTGAGAACATTTTTCTTTATTTCAATTAGACCTCTGGAAAATGAGTAGGAAAATGGGATGTTGCTTAGTGATTCAAAGATATATGATTTTTCGTTTGTTAACAAAAATCTATTCATAGGTAATTTTATTAGAGTTCCATAGAGATATTTTTTATTTCCAAGGTTCTTTAGATTCATTCTATGTGAATCAATGTGTTTCTTATTCATAGTTTATTTAGGAAGTGGTATCTTTGTATCTCTAGTCAAATTGAATCAGGAAATATAAACAGAGTTATGAAAAATAAGGCAAACCTACAAAGTTTTCTATTCTAATACACCCTCCAATACAACGATATCCAGAAGACAGGTTAGTTCTAGTGTTTCAAAAGTACAAGATCACTTGCAAGGTTGAAAATCAAGGTAATATAAGTTGTAACGCATGAAACATAGACATTTATACATTGCTTAATATGTGACAAAGAGCACTTTTTCTATTGTTCATTAAAGAAAGATTAATTTTTCATTGTTGTATTATGATAACAATAGTTAGATTTCACTAGACATCAATATCGAAACAAAGTACATTCGACGGCCTTGTAGGTCCCAAATACAAAATCCAAAACATGATATTTTTTCTTCTAAAAGAAAGACTTTATTATGAGTACAAAGGAAAATAAGTTCAAAAAACATAATAGTGAAACATGTCATTTATGATGTGTTGGTTTACTTAGAAATGAGCTACCTATCATTCCTGTTTTTTTGTAGTTTCTGAATTCAGTGAGACAAGCTAACAATATGTAGTAGTATGCAAGAAGAACAACAATATAGTGCGAGATCCATAAAAAATCACTAGAATGAATTATTTTAAAAATCACATTGTAGAACAGATGCTAACATTGAGCATGAAAAAAATATGGAGAATATTATTCATTATGGGATTAATTGTCATATTAACACTAAAATATTAAGATATGAGTACATGTAGATTAGTTCCAACTTCAATAATGAGTGCATTACTAACTGTATAATGATTATGTGGCTTTCTAACACTATGATAGTGGGTACACCAAATGGAATATGGGTGTACTAAAAGTGTATTTCATAAAAAAATTCAACAACATTAAATAATAAGTGGTAAGTGCTTAAAGAACACAAACTTCTTTATCCAAAAATATATATTTTTATTTTACCTCAGTGACTTCATTGTCTGAACTCTTGTTACTTGTTTTGGATCTCACCAAGTTGATTCATTCATAATATTGAAATAATAATAAAAAATGTCTGGGACCATTTGTAGAAACATTTTTCAGTTACAATACATAATTTTGTTTCAAAATGCTCATTTGACATATGTTTTTGACTGGTGTATTGATGAAAATAACAATTTCTACCTTGAATTCAACACTAAAGGACATCGAACTAATATTGACATAGTTCTAATATTCTTAAAGAATTAATGGATAAAATAACTTGAATCAACAATCCAACAACTTTTAACATTATGGAAGTAGGTGTGTCGAAACATATAACTTTAGTTACATTATTATCAATTATACTCATTACCATATTGTTACAATGAAATCACAAAGTTTAGAGTGACATGGGACATAAAAAATAAGGAATCAAGCCACCAATTATCCAGATATTATTTTACAAATATATCAATCTCTTGTATACTATATAACTACATGATCAAATTGCATATTTTAAATCATTGATATACAAAAAAATAACTAACACGATATTGGTACAAAAAACACTATCCTAGTGAGACAATAAAATATGTCATACTCTCCAACTAAAATGGTCTACATAGAACAACAAAGAATTTAGCATAATAGCTCACAATTCAAAATAACTAATATATGTATTATTCATAGCAATTACATTGCACCTAAAAAAAGACATCACTGCTTTCAAGTAACACATATATCATTCACCATTCATTAACAAATAATTAACACATGCAAAACATTGAAAACTAATGACAGGTGCTATAGTAAATAACAAGTTATTAACTTGAAATGGAGAAAAAAATTTGCAATTTTATATAACGGCAAGATCACACTATATATCTAAAAAATAGATGGCTAAAAATTCTAACTAACAAATGAACAGTACATAAAAAACAGTTATACATATTGGAAAATAAAGACAATTTGATATATGACAAAAGAAGACAAGAACACAACTATCTGAATTCTCTTATGTTGTGTTATTTTAGATTACACAATTTAATTGAGCATATACATAAATCAATACAACCATACACATGTAGCTGGTTTCTTTTCCATTTTTTTATTTTTTTTGTCTAACAGAAAATAATTTCAGAATTTACAACAAATGAGAATCCAAGTTAATACTATAATAATGAACATCGTAAGAACAATATATATATAAAGTAGCATAATAAGCATTTTTCAGTTTCATTATATCATTGTGCAACTAAGGTCTAATGTTCTTATTAACAAAAAAATGAGACCAAAATTCCACAAAACTGTTGATATATTTGAAATACTACATTGCAAAACGTTCATTTTTCTCTCTATTTTCATTTGTAACAAAAAAATCTATTTGATTCAAAATTTCAGGCAAAAAGAGAAAAAAACAAGTAGATATTTTTCAAAAAAATAAAAACATGAAAGGAAAACATTTTTCGTTTTTGTACTCTAGCAAATGTTCAGAAAAAGTTGAACTAAATGTTCTTTTGTATTTTTTGTAATTCTCAAACCTGAAATAAAAGCAAAATATATATTAGTGCTACTACAAATATTTGTGAACTATGAATTAATGCAATACAAAAAATAAAAATGGAAGAAAATAAGAATATGTTAACTCTCAAAATGTACCACCTTGATGCATGGAAGAAGTTCCCGGTTTCCTGATCACAACTCTTTTATCTTGGAAATAATGTTGTTAATTGTTAAAGTAAAAAGTCTGCGAATACAATTTTTTCTTAAATTGAAACCTGTAGATGATATACTTTGCATACATTCCTAAAATTTTGTCTCATCAATAACTGGGAAATGATATTTTAGATGTGGAATTTGTAACATACAACCAATTTTTCCATTCTTTGTTTCCAGTGTGCATTCAACAATGTGCTCATAGTTGAATTCTGTGTCATATTCACAAACTATTCATTTAGTTGTGTTTGCATGGATGAGTTGTTTTCATTTATTGCAAATTCGCTGAAAAGGAGGAGAGAATTTTTTTTTTCCTTCAACCCTCCTTTGATCTGTGTTTTTTTTTTTTTTTTTTTTTGTCCAGGAAAATTGAATTATTAGATTCAAATATGTATTATCGAAATGAAATATTTTGTACATCAAAGTAAAACTATTGTTACTTAAAAAAACAAGATATTACTAAATATACCTGTGTTCTTGATGTGAAGAAAGATAATAAATTCGATCTTGAAAATTTATCATTCAATGGCTCAACGCAAGTTTTTGATCCAGATCATAACTACTGACTTATTTTCATATAATTTCTAACAAGGTTTTAGAAAATAATATAGAGGAGCCATCTTTGATGCCAATTCATGTTGTATTATGAAAAAATGGTCTCTATGAATGTTACATTGTAATTTTCCACCATGCTCACTTCCTGTCCCTGATCCCAATGTACTTTGTGACAGACCCTGTGCAATTTTTCCACCATGAAGATATATGTAAAGACACCCCCTAAAGAATCAAAGAAAACTGCCTTGGAATATTATTGAAGGAACTTGGTCAAAACCCAAGTTTTTTGGGTCAGCGTGTTTCCCATTTTCATGCTCACGCTAATGTTAGATTGACAGTTTTGGCTTAGGAATATTAGCACCCTTATTTCTTGGAAAACCATGTTGATCCCTTTCTGGAAGTGTTTCCTTAAATGGAGGAGAAGCTTCAACCTCTAGAAGTTCCATGGCAGTGAGTTGGTTGTTAAACGGTAGTGATAGAGTCGAGCTCACTGATTTTAGAGCTTTGATCTCATCCATGTGGGGTTTTCCCTTAGAAAGTGTACCTTCCTCCTCCTTTCATGGGCTCCCAACCTCTTATCCCTTCCTATAAATTGGTCCCCATCCTTCCACTACTGGTTTTTCATTGTTGCGCTGGTCTGAACTCTTGTTCCCTTTACATTCTTGCACTGTGATAATGCCTAATTTGTTCGGGATAAGGAATTATTTAGAGCTTTGGTGAAGGACTTGGATTTTCACCAAAAGGAGGCCTCTAACATCAATGCCTCGGTTGTAAGTTTTTCCTTTCATATTTATCAATAAAACACATGATGTTTGATTTCTATATTTTTCTAATATTTTATGCAAATATTCTGGTACTCCTTGATCAGCTCGATAACTAATGTTTAATTATTATTATGTATTGGCTTACATTTGATGCTGCCTCTTGATCATTGACAGGTATTCATGTGCCACCAGTAGCAAGGATTGAGCCTAAAAGCATCGTGGATCAAGGTTATCATCAATAGGTTCAAACATAGCATCAGGAAAAGGTAATTTTGTCTCCTTTCTTATCACATTTTCAACATTAGTTGAGAAAGCTTTGCATTAGAAAGTATCTCAAGTTGATAGACCCAATCTAGGTCTAGAGAGATCACCTCTGTTGGGAAAGGGGATTTATCTCAATAACAGAATGGAGACTCCGTTGGGGAGCTTAGCCTCTTAGCCTTCCTTTCCCAGACTAATCTTTGATTAGTTTGACTGATAAATAAAATTTTAACTTGCTTAGGTCTCTATTAGCTTGCATAGGGTTTGATAGTGATTTCACTGTGTCAGGTATTGTTTTGGTGTGAAACTCTTTTTTTTCCCTTGCTTTTAGCACACAACGCATTTTTTGTTCTCACAATTGCACTTTCAGTGTTGTTTTATATAACATAGTCGCGCTGATTTGTCTTTCAACACCCTTCTGCTCATCGCAGAAGTGGTAATATCAGACCTAGGAAAATTTGGGGTTTACCCTTGTTTTTCCAGTGTGTCCTGGACCCCGAAGAATGTCCCTTGAGTCTCAGTGACCTCCTGCCTGTGTGTTTGACTTGTTTTTCTTCTTTGAACGCATATTTTTGTTTCTTTGACTCTCTTGTGAGTTGGAGGATTTTTGAAAATTTCAAACACATTTTGCCGCATTGCTTCTGAATTGGTTTGAAGTAGTTTGTCGTATGCACTAGTCATCACTTCATATGATCTTACCTTCAATTTAGTGTCAAACATAAGATCACAAATTTTTTGATTTACAAGTTTAGAAGGGCGTATATTTTTCCAAATTCAAAATAAAACTAAAAGTGATTTTCATCTTAGTTCTTTGATTTGGCTTGTTTTTATCATTTTGAAAAAGGAGTGACAAGAATTTCATTGGTGTATTTTTAAAGTGATTTTGATTTCCGTTCGACTGGAAGAAAAGTGAAAAGTATGGCTTTTGCATTTCTTCATTCATTTCATTCATTTTACTTTTGATTGTATTTCAAAGTAAAAAGTAAAAAAAAAAAGGTTTCATTTTATGCATCTTAGTGGAAAAGAGAATTTTTTTCATTTTTTCAATAAGTTGCATTTTTGGGGAAAGTGAATTCAATTTGAAAGAATTGAATTTCATAGTTTTGAACTAGTTTTTTTTGGGGGGGGGCATCATTTTTTACTGCACTGATTGCACTTTTGTTTTTATATGTTCCCTCAATAGTTTAGACTTCATTGAAATGGACATATTTTCTTTTTTTCATTTAGCCTGCATTATAGGATTCGAGTGACATCCATTTTGAGCCAAAAATTGAAACTTAACTCAAGATCAACATTAAAATTTACCCAATTTACCTTAAGGATAATTTGGAACTAACAATAATATTTAGAGATCTAGGCTAGAGACATGCTCAGGCATCGTAAAACGTAAGAGTTGTCGTTAATGGTCTACGTTACAACCCGGGGGTGATATCCCATCCCATGTATGGAAGTATATTGATGTATGATAAGTATAATTGGGGAATTCTCATCGAACGGTTATGTGTTAGACAACACTACTATGGACTGGACTCCCATGTACCATTGCATAAATTTGGGGAGACATCATTAGGTTGCAAGTAGGTAACTGAGTCGACTGCCTTGTAAACATGATACACCAAACACAACATTAGAGGATATCAGTTGTAGTATGTTAAGTCCTTAGCCATTTTTTCTGTCATTTATCACCAAGGTGTATATTACAGTTCATGAATACTTGGTAAACCTTTATGCCTAGTACACCCTTTTTTATTTATTTTTTGTTTGATTCTAAAAGTAATTGCCCATGAAAACATATTCCCTGTGCAGCTCTCCAGCCTCACCATTGCTTGGTAAATTGTGGATTCTAATATTTTCATCTCTTCCTTCATTGATCTTGTCTTGAAAGGTCATCATGGCTGAATCGTCAGATTCATCTCATCCCTCCTCCGAAGGATCTGAAGAAACTCCTCCTGAGGTCCCCCATTTTTCCATTGGACACCTTGAACCTCAAGGTATCGAACTCTGGATTTTCATAAGCGTACAACCCATTTCATCTCGACCACTGCCTGACCATTCTCCTTGGAAGACATCGGAAGACTTTGAGCCAAAAAACCCTAAGTCGTCTACACAATTTATGGTCTTTCCTGAGAATCCAGTCTTTGATCTAATTGTGGTCTCACCTCACATGATTATGGTCCTTTTGATTAGCCTGACGTTCCCCTTCCTGCTTCTCCAATAACATCTCACTCTATGGTCCGTCAGTTATTTCCCAAAAAAATGGCATCCAATGCTGACGATGTCCCATTCGTGAGTGCTCCTCAGAGTGATTTATAGGAAACTAATGGCACCTACATTATGGAAGTCGCTTCATCTATGTTTCCCTCTGAAGGAAAAATTTTTGGCCCCACACCCCACGATTCAGGAAATGGAACTGAAATATCCTTTATTCAAGTTGCATCTCCACTTCCACAAGGGTATACCTCTTCGGGAAACCTTATTTCAGGAGTTTCTGGGGCCACATATTTATTTTTGGATCTCTTTGGGTCAATGGGCATCCCCCCGTCTTCCAGCCCATTCATTTTGAATGTGGCTGCCACGTCTCAAAATATTATTCGACCTACAGTCACTATTGGTCAGATGGATATTTCAATAGGATCCTCTACCCCCTTCTCGCCATCTAAGATTACTATGGTTCCACCATTGAGTGGACACTGTATGGTTTCATATGTGCATGGGGGGTAATCTAATCCTTTTTACATACCTCCCCTCTAGGGTGTTATAGGGCCACTAAAATTTGGACCCATTCATGGGGTGCAACAACCTAATGCTAGTATAAGTGGGACATGGTTTTCACAACTAACAATCACTATCATAGGAACAATTCCTTTGAGTGGTCAACCTAATTCAACCACATTGGTCTATAAACATCCTCACGTTCAGTAATATTAGGTTCAGCAGCCTCTCCAACAACCGAACGTGTCATATTCGTAAGTTCAGCAACCCAACATCCCTCATCAATATGTTCAATAGCTAAATGTACAGTATTAGTATGTTCCTCGACCAAACACCTCTCAACAATATTTCTAGTAGCCCCAACTTCCTGCAGGTGTTGTTGTGACTAACCCTTAGTTTGATCCTTACACCCAAACTAGTCTGAATATCCCTCTGGGTCAACCTGGTCCTCACCCCAATCAACCTAGTACTTAGTACTAGGTGCTTTCTCATGGTCAATACCAGCAACCCTAGCTTGGGCTTCAGCCTGGTGCTCAATATTAGCATATCCCTCATTACCAGAAGGCCCAATTGGGACCTCAGGTTGGACTCTAGTTTCAACAAGAACCATAGCTTGGAACCCAAATTCAGTAGGGAGAATAGGCTGGACCTCATGTTCAACAAGTAACTCACCCTGGACCCTATATCCAGCAAGGTCTGCAACCCCAAATATAGTAGGGGCCTTATCAACAGCCCCAACAAGGTCCCTACATTCACCAAAAACAATGATAAGGTCCTTAACATCAATGAGGGCAATATGCATATCTAGGACAAAATCTGCCCTACTGGGGGGAAAATCCATATCAACCAGGTTGGAACCCCGACCTTTTTCTCCTCATCATCCTCCCCTGCCATTTTTGGCTACATTAGAACTTCCGGATGTGTCAAAGCTTACAAATGATCCCATCCAAAATCATATGCATTGGCCGTGAGTTCCAACCAAAATCTTGGGAGATTGTTCTAAATTTGAAGGCAATTCTGGAGAAGACCCCCAAACCCATGTCATGATGTACCACTTGTGGTGCTCTTATAACTCTTGGATCGACGATTCAATTCTTATTCATATTTTTCAATGCACTCTGACTGGTATTGTGGCCAAGTGGTATATTGAGCTCCCTCAAGGTGTTTTTTTTGATTTCAAATCCTTTGCTATGGCTTTCCTTACTCAATTCTAGTTACATGTCCGGTATGAAACTGACACCCACCTTCTCACCTCATTAAAGCAATCCACTGCTACTCACATTTTGGATCACATTCATGAAAGGTGTTGGGTATGTGTTATATTCTTTCCACGACTAGTCACATGTGGGGGGGTCACGGGGGGGCGATAGCCCCTCCTATACATTGCGACAGTGCAGCAGGGGGGTCACAGGGGGGGCGGCAACCCCCCTGTTTGGGGTTCGAGGCAGTGCCCAGGGAAAAAAAATTTGTTCCTTATTTTTTGGTCGGCGGACTTGCCCATGGTTTTGTGCATGGGTTTGCACATGGTTTTGGGGCATGATGATTTTCGGCCCCTAGTATTTTGTAGATCCAGTAAAGGGAACTACGGTTATGTTCTAATACAAGGTTAATGGATTGAGGTTTGTGTATGCTTTGACATGTATATATATGTGTTGTAACACTAAAAGGAATATAATGAAAAATCAAGTTGGTCGTCCCGATTTGGGATCTAGGGGAAAATATCTGTGTATATATGTTTTATGTTTTATGATCTCGCTATTGTTTATTTTATATTTTTTAAGATTCGTCTGCAGATAATTTCTGTACAAGGTTAAAACCTACAAAAGGCAACGTCGTCTTCACCTCATAAAATTCAAGATCCCCGATCAGTTGTTGATTGAATGGTTTACAAAATAATTCGTTCCAAGGATTGCTAAAGATATTGCCATGGGTGGATGTAACATGTAAGAGGAAGACATTTCCTGGGATCAATACCTCAATTTGGTTTATTCCCAATCTGGAACTCTATACAAGCTCCTGCTTGATGTACCACAACATTCAACTAATCTGGCATCATCTCAGTGTCCTGCTTCGCCTCTGGATGATGGCGTTATCGGGGTAGCAACCCAACTAATAGTAGTGCACCCACAACTTCCTCGAAGTTTAATTCCACTACTTCCATTTCACCCTTCAATCCTTTTAGTGACCAGAAGATTCCTAGTAAAACCTCTGAGGTAAATGTAGTCCAATCTACTATAGCAGAAAAATCCTCAAATGTTAAGAAAAAGGGTAAAGGAAAATCCAAATCCAACAACCCTAAATAGGATTCGAAAAAGTCATCTGCTGACGATTCTTCAACGCGCAAGCCAAAATATCCTTGTTTAATATGTGATGATGATCATTACACCAAGGATTGTCCTTGGCATGTTGAAGTTTCCCATCTTCTGAAGGGCACCCTTGGGACCCCAGTTGTCTTGAAAGAGCCTTTCCCTTCTCAGCAGAGCTAAATCATAGTTCAACCCCAATCATTTGGAAATTCTCAAGTTTTCATGACTGGCACGAAACCTATCTCTATTGCCACAAGAATGAAAGACTATCACAATCCATCCAAATATCCTATGGAATCAGAAGTCACAGATCAATCTTCTTCTTCCATAACTCCTAGTTCTAGTTCTCTCCAGATCAAGAGACCTAGTAGTGAGTGCATCGTTCGAAAACCTCCAAAGGGTGTTCTTTGGAAATCAGATTATAATCTAAATGTGAGAGCTACACAACACTACAATATTGTAGAGGATCTAGCTCAAGCGCCTTCGGCGATGTCGGCTTTGGAAGTGCTTCAGTCGTTTCCATCACAACAGAAGGCACTATTGTTCGCTATTGGAGGGATTGATCTCGTAGATTCCAATCTTATTACTTTCGATCTTTAGAATTTCTTTCCTTGTCTCCCATATCAGGTAGCTTTTTTGATTCAAATAACCGTGATGGGGAAAACCATGAATACCATTCACAAGACTATTTTTGTTGAAGGCGCTTCGAACTGCATCATGTCTATCACTTGTTAGAAATCGATCGACTGTCCTCCATTGAGCCAGTCCCCAAATAATTGGGAAGCTTTCGATGGTAGAGCTTCTCAGCCGTATGGTATTCTCAAATCGTTCCCCATCCTGTTGGAGGGAAAGATGGTAAATTTATAAATTGAGATGGTAGATGCCAAATTGAATTATAATCTCCTTCTTGCACGCAGTTGGAATGATGCCATGTTTTTTGTGGTCTCCACCCTTTTTCGTGTCCTACGATTTCCTCAACAAGGAAAACTCGTAGTTGTTGACTAGTTAGCTTTATTTTTCTTTGATTCTTCAATAGGAAAAATTATGTATGTTGGGAATACCACTACCCCCTATGAGAACATTAGGTTGGGTCTATTCAAAGACTCGTCCCTTAGGGGAATTTTTTCACTCCCGCCTCCAAATGTCGCCACTATCAATATGATATCATTTGGTCATGATCCATGGATTGTTCCTAGTCCCGACTAGCTTGAAATTTTTGGTGAAGTTATGCCTTTGAGCCCTATTGAATAAATGTATCAGAGTATTCTTATGGCTTCTGAGGTTGCATCTGAAACCAACAACCAAATGTTTTCTTCTTTGGACACCTATGCGCAGTCTCCCTGGTTTGGTTCTTGGGAATCTGATGATCCCTTGAATTAGACTTTCCCCACCGACGAAAGTATCGTGGAGGTAAAGTATCTTGAAAAAACCCCATGGGATGATGGAAATCATCGTTCCTCGTTTATTCCAACCCTAGGTGATATCTCTGCCTGTCTGGAATCCCATGCAAGGAAAATTTGAAGGATGGAAATTTATCTTAATGTTTAGAAACCTTGGCGAATCCCACTAGTCCAAAACATGCAAACTGTAAAATGTTTGGAGATATTTTTGTAAAAATATTCAAATTTATAATAATTTTATATAGTCTCTATATAAAGTTTTTGTGATTTTTAGTGTAAAATAATCTCATATTATAAAATTTGGGCGAATAATTTTTGGATAAAAATGGAAATTAGTGAATCTTTTTTTTGGAAAAAGTATATAAAATTGGCCCACTTGCGAATATTAGCCCCTAAAATTTTCCCTAATCCCATGCTTCGTCTGTACCGACTGGCCCATTTTAGAATCCCAAATTGATTCATGAAGTGGTTTCTGAAGGTAACATGGGAAATATTACTCCAACCATTCTAATCGATATATTTGTCAAACTAGGGATCATAGAGAATGTTCACATTGGTGCATCTTGTTCTCCTAACGAGATCAATCTACACTGAAATTTTCCAGGAATTCCATGATGTCTTCGTGTGGTCATACGAAGAGATGTTTGACATTGATAAAAGTATTGTTGTGCAAAAAATCCCTACCTATCTAGATTCGAAGCCCGTTCACCAATGGCTTCATCCTGTGCCCCCAAGAAAGGCAATTTCCATAAAGGGTGAAGTTGAAAAACTTCTCAAAGCCGATTTTGTTTATCCCATACCATTGGCAGATTAGGTCTCCAATATTGTTCTCGTTACTAAGAAAGAAAGGGACCATTCAGGTTTTCTTTGATTACTATGATATCAATCGAGTGTGTCCTAAGGATAATTATCCCATTCCTTTTATCGACCAAATTATTGACGAGTGTGTCGGGAGTGAGATTTTTTCCTTTATGGATGATTTTTCTAGCTATAATTAGATCAACATTGCTCCAATTATTTAGCACAAAACTGCGTTTATCTATCCATGGGGAACATTTTCCTACAAAAATCTCCCTTTTGGATGAAATAATGTCAGGGCCACCTTCCAGCGAGCTATGCCGTATGTGTAATATCCCAAAATGGGAATAAGCAGCAATACTAAACAATATTGCACAGAAATAACGCAGTTCAGAAAAGTAAGAGTAGGAGGCCAATATGGAGGCTCAATATGTACATTTACAACAACAAATCAAAGTTATATTGAAGCCCATGAGTTATATAATAGAAAATAGTAGACTTTACAAGAAGAAAACCCTCAAAAGTGAGGTGCTGCAACCATATATTTGACTGAACAAGCTTGACAACATTATTTTTATTGGCTGAAACAATAGTAGATTACACTTAAGATATAGAGAATATTTGTGTACAAAAAGTTAGATCTATACCATATCTGTACGATAGATAGGCTCCTCTACAAATGCCCCTTGGGGTTTTTAGCAAAAAGTCGAGTACATGGAGTAGATCTAAGATCTTATGCAGCAGATATGCAGAATGATTCAGAAATTCTAAAGCAAATACAATAGTATTCAGATCAAATCTGAATATGACATGGATCATATTTGAAATCCATGGATCACCACAGTGAAGGGCAGAACCCCAACATGTAATATTCCTAAATTAGCTGCAGCTAATAGGAATATTAATTTCTCCTTGTTTATTTTTGCATTTCATGGTTGATGAATAAATTGTAAAGGAGGAAATGTAAAACTCCTGAAAACCAAGAATAAATCAATGCCTATCTAATGTGAATGGGCTATACAAATAAAATCCTGCAGGTGTGAATGGGTTAAATCACAAGAATGGGTCATCTTTGACCAAGTCAAATAGCGCAGTCTAGATGCATTGAACCTCTTTGAGGGACAACGCAGTTCTAGAAGGAGGATCTAATGTGAAAAGGGTTAAGTGATTCAAGGTGGTTTAGGGTTTGGCGAGACTCCTATCTTATAAAATGAAGAGGAGGGCAACAAGAAGGGGTTGTTGAAGATTATCATTTCTCAAGGTATTGTCTGCGTAGACATCCCTTATTGGGCATTCCTATTCAGGAATTCCCACCTCCTTCCTTGAGCAGCTTTTGGAGGAGAATTGTTCTAAATTTTCCACTACCAGGCTTGGGCCAAGCTTCATCTTACATTTACAGTGCTGCTCCTGTTGAGGGTTGAGCTATCTTGTGAGTTGCAGCAAGTGGAGATCTAGATGATAGCAGTGGCTCTTATCAGTGAGTGTGTCTTTTAACCTCATGGAAGAGTTCATTTGCTGATTGTGCTTCAAATATACACCTTGGCATCATGCCATTCTATTCTCAGAGGCTACAACGCTGTTTCTCTCCCTAGACAACGTTATTTGCAGATCTACAGTTGCAGGGTGTTTTGCCTGCATTTTGGAGGAGAGATCTCCGATGTTGGGATTCTTCCTTTCACTGTGGTGATCCATGGATTGGCCATCCAATCCATGTTAGTTTCAGATATGATTTTTTGTACCATTTTAATATTCAGAAATTTTTGAATAATTCTGCAGATCTTCATTCTTAGATCTCAGATCTACTTCTGGTGCTTCATGTTTTGAGAAAAACCCCAAGGGGAATGTATAGATCAGAATTTCTTGTACACAGATCTGTATTGGATCTAAATTTTTTTGTAAGGATCTGATATATATTTGAAGAATTAATAAACTTCTACTTCAGCCCTAAAAATAACGCTGTCATGGTTATGCAGTCTTTTATCATGGTTGTAGCACCTCATTTATGGGGATTTCTCCTGTACTGTCTCATTCTTTCTTCTGTACAATGTATGATCTGTAATATACTTCTGATTTTCTGTCATATATCTAATTTATGAACCTCCATATCAGCCTCCTAATGTGATTTAGTGGATCCGTGTTATTTCTGAAGCAGTCCTTTGCATAGAGCTGCAGCCTCTCTCTTTGGGTGGTTTTCAACTAGACTAGTTTGTGGGAGATCTGTTTAACCCACCTAGTCTGATTTTTTTTTCTCTCCTCTTGGATTTAGATCCTACATGAGCTTATATAAGGGATCCAAAAGCTTCAAACTCATTTCTATGCACAGTATTCTCAGAAGTGCATTATTTCAATAGGCTTGCTGAGCTACCCCAAACTTGGGATATTACAGTGGTATCGAAGCAAGATCTTTGGCTCACCCCGTGGCTTCAAGCCAAAGTGTTGTAGAGAAAGGATCAAGGTCATAATGATGAATAATATGGGTTTACTCTCATCACTTTTCAGATCCAGTAAGAACCTCTCCAAGGAGGTTGTATAAGAAGAAGATACAAGAAGCAATGAAACTCCTAAGAAGTTTCAAGAGGATGAAGATCTTCCGACCAGATCTACAAGATCTATACATGAGTAAAATTATGAATCCTCATCTCATGGATATGTGCACTCATCCATATCACCAAATCTTCAGCATTCTGTCTGTGATTTCTTCATGAAGAGGAACAAAGGAGGTGTGCCCAAAAAGGAGACTCTTAGAGAGTATTTGGAGGAGTATGAAGCTCAATCCAAGGATTTCAAAGATAAATTGAACTTCCAAGGGTTCTACAAGGTCAAGGAAAACAAAGGCACAAAGGATGAGCAACATGGTAAGGGTAGATTCTATATATCTATCTTTTATGGATCACTTAAATGTCTAGTGAGGGTTTGGGTGGAGGAGCTAGATAACTTTGTGCAACAACATCAAGTTTCAGAGATTGAAGCCATCAAAGCAGCAACGCTGAATTTTTAAGTTAAAGCATATGATTGGTGGTTGTTTGAGTATTTTTCCTTGAAGAATTCCAATACACCTACTTATGCAAGGTTTATTGCAAGATTGATAGAAAGGTTTGATGAAGCTCCATGTGTAACATCTTCTGTTGACACTATTAAACCACATCAAATAGATCTTTTGCATGAGTTGGAAGGGTCTATGAATCCAACTCCATTTCTGAAGACCATGGAGGAAGGTGTAAGTTTGTTAGATGCCTTGCTAAGTGCAAGATATCCATTGAGTGAAGGGTCCTCTTCTCAAGAGGAAAGCATGAAGGCTTCTCCTTTAATAGATGACCAAGATATAAGATATATTATTGATGATGAGACAATTTCAGTTATCAAAGAGGAAGAGAAAACAGGAGATCATAATGCAGTCACAACAAAATCACCTCAAGAACCTCAAGAAGATGAAGCTGGAGCACTTGCTCCAAGGGAAGAAAATCTTGCACTCTTGCAAGGAGTTCCACAAGGTCTCACACATAAGGCTCTTGACATAACACATGAGCAGCATGTGCCATCATTGTCGAATGATGAGATCTTAAAGATAGAAAGAAGAGAAGAGGAGGAAGGGCATCACAAGGTGGAGAACATGAACCCTTCTCTACTTCAGAGCTTGGAATAAAAAAGAAGGCAAGAGGACCTATGCACTAAAGGTAGGGGAAAATCTGTCTACCTACATCCACATTCTACTCTATGCCTTGACACCTCTTTGCAATGAGGTACTTTACTAGGAACACCTCTTGATATGAGGAACTCTAAAGTGTTCTCTCAACTATGGGCAACATATTCATACTTGGCCAAGGAGGGAGACTTGGGAGAAGCTGGCATAGCATAGAGAATCTCTCATGAATTAAGAAGAGAGATGAGTAATTTCCTAAAAGGGGCATTGCTAACTCCCACTCAGATATCTGCACTGAGAGAGGAGAAATCAGAGATCTATGATGGAAGGAGCATTAGGACACATGGAAACTCCATATATTTGGGGCAGCCCATGATCTCTTCATTCACAAAGAATATTTCTGAAGATGGCAAGGGGATCCTAATCCTCTTGTATGAATGGGCCAAAAGGAGGAAGTTTTGGAAGACAAGGACTTTCCGAGGGGAAGTTGATTTCCATATGCTTCAATCTTTTCTTGAACAAGATCAGCTGAAATTGGAGCAGCAAAAGGAAGATTAGGATGATCCAACATGTGACTTTGATATCAAGGATGTCAAAGAGGGGAGCCATTATATGATAGGGGAAGCATTTCATACCTCTACAGTGTTGTCATTCTTGGAGAGCTTGGATCCTTATTGGGATTCCCAACTCATGATGGAATACTCCAATGACCTTTTCACATGGGGGGTTCTTGATGGGGAAGTAAAGGATGAAAGGTTCAAGGTGGTTGATGGATTCATCTATTTCTATAATCTCATTCTGTTAGTTAGTGCCCCCAAGCTCAAGGAGAAATTATTAGATGCCACCTATGAGATCCTGCTTTCCAAACCCACTGGTTTTATCAAAGCATATCATACTCTCTTGGGTGGATTCATATGGAAAGGTTTCAAAGAGGAGGTGCACTCTCACATGAAGATGTGCATGGATTACATGGTAGAGGAGGAGGAACATAGCTCTTGGGAAGAGCCATCATTCACATCTCTTTACCCATTGAGTGTGAGAGGGAACTCATCCATGAGTTACCCCACTAATGTAAAGAAAGTATATAGAGCAGCTTGTCTTTCTGAGCATTATAATGTATCTCCTATATGCTTATATTTTTCTAACACTCATTTGCACAACATTGCTCCAAAAAGGGGCACTATTTCTGATAGGAGAAGCTGTGACCTCTGAGGCCATGAACTATCATTGATGCGGTCATTTCTGGAAAACTTGGAAGCTATTATATTCCTCTGTGGTACACAGTTCTTTTACAACACGTGCACATTCTCAAGCATTCCAAAAACTGAGGTAGCAAGCAAGTGTTGGGAAGGCATCATATCTTGTTCTGGCGATTAAGATCAGCTGGATTGGTTGGTGCTATGAGGGAACATCTTCCTTCTCATTTATCAGACATGGCAGCTAGCATGATTCTAATAATGATCCCACAAGCTAAAGATGTCCTTATCTTTTTTGGGGGCATAGTTGAAGGAAAGGCACACTTGTTGGAGGTGCCCTTGGGGAAATGAGTTTCCCATTCTTTTTGCATTGCATGCTTCAAGGGGAACATGAGATTTTGTATGGCCACTATTTTAGATCACTTTCCTCTTTGTAGAGTGGGCCATATGTTTGTTGGGAACATGCCTCTCACATGTGATGGAGAGGAGTTTTTCTATGGATTACCAAGCTTGGAGGTGGTCTACTTCATTTGGATGATAGTATGGAGATGGGAGACTTTCATGAATCATGAGAATCCCCATGATTGTCATCACTTCTCTCTTAAGGAGGCCATGGATCAGCAAGAAGTTTTCCATAACAACCTTCCATTCTTTCGTGATGAGAGTCATTGGGTTTATTCACCAAGGACCAACTTGCACATGGAGGGAAGACCATTGGAGGACAGAACTATTGCAGAATATTTAGAGCAATGGTGGTGACTATTGGATGGAGAGGCCACAAGAGAAGAAGGGGAGATTTTGTAGCACCCTTGCAGTTTCTTGAGGACAAGCAACATTTGGGAGGGGAAGACTATAATATTCCTAAATTAGCTGCAGCTAATAGGAATATTAATTTTGCCTTGTTTATTTTTGCATTTCATGGTTGATGAATAAATTGTAAAGGAGGACATGTAAAAATCCTGAAAACCAAGAATAAATCAATGTCTATCTAATGTGAATGGGCTATAAAAATAAACTCCTGTAGGTGTGAATGTGTTAAATCACAAGAATGGGTCATCTTTGACCAAGTCAAACAACGCAGTCTAGATGCATTGAACCTCTTTGAGGGACAACACAGCTCTAGAAGGAGGATATAATGTGAAAAGGGTTAAGTGATTCAAGGTGGTTTAGGGTTTGGAAAGACTCCTATCTTATAAAAGGAAGAGGAGGGAAGCAAGAAGGGGTTGTTGAATATTATCGTTTCTCAAGGTATTGTCTGCTTAGACATCCCTTGTTGGGCATTCTTGTTAAGGAATCCCCACCTCCTTCCTTGAGAATCTTTTGGAGGAGAATTTTTCTAACTTGTCCACTATCAGGCTTGGGCCAAGCTTCATCTTACATTTACAGTGCTGCTCCTGTTGAGGGTTGAGCTGTCTTTTGAGTTGCAGCAAGTGGAGATCTAGATTTTCTCAGATCTAGATGATAGCAGTGTCTCTTATTAGTGAGTGTGTCTTTTAACCTCCTAGAAGAGTTCATTTGCTGATTGTGCTTTAGATATACACCTTGGCATCAGGCCATTCCATTCTCAGAGGCTACAGCGCTGTTTCTCTCCATAGACAACGTTATTTGCAGATCTACAGTTGCAGGGTGTTTTGCCTACATTTTGGAGGAGAGATCTTCGGTGTTGGGCTTCTTCCTTTCACTGTGGTGATCCACGGATTGGCCATCCAATCCATGTTAGTTTTAGATATGATTTTTTGTACCATTGTAATATTTGGAAATTTTTGAATCATTCTACAGATCTACATTCTTAGATCTCAGATCTACTTCTGGTGCTTCATGTTTTGAGAAAAACCCCAAGGGGAATATATAGATCAACATTTCTTGTACACAGATCTGTATTGGATCTAAAATTTTATGTAAAAATCTGATATAGATCTGAATAATTAATAAACTACTGCTTCAGCCCTAAAAATAACACTATCATGGTTATGTAGTCTTTTTTCATGGTTGTAGCACCTCATTTCTGGGGATTTCTCTTGTATTGTCTCATTCTTTCTTCTGTATAATGTATGATCTGTAATATACTTCTGATTTGCTGTCATATATCTGATTTCCAAACCTCCATATCAGCCTCATAATGTGCTTCAGTGGATCTGCGTTATTTCTGAAGCATTCCTTTGCATAGAGCTGTAGCATCTCTCTTTGGGTGGTTTCCAGCTAGACTAGTTTGTGGGAGATCTGTTTAACCCACCTAGTATGATTTTGTTTTTGCTCTCCTCTTGGATTTATATCCTGCATGAGCTGATATAAGGGATCCAAGAGCTACAAACTCATTTCTATGCACATTATTCTCAGAAGTGCGTTATTTCAGCAGGCTTGCTAAGCTGCCCCAGATTTGGAATATTACACAACACTAGAGATCTCTCCTCCGAAAGTGTGCCAAAACACCCTCCAACTGTACACTTGAAAATAACACAATACTGGAATGGAAATTGCGCTGTAGGCTCTAGAACATATGTGGCCTCAAGCCAAGATCTGAAATCAATGCTCAAATAATCCAATACTCTCTTGCCAGAGGAATAGGAGACTTTCCCACTAAAAGGAGGCACTAGAATGGCCTAGATCTAAGTAGATCTAGCCTCCAATTGTTGTAGCTTACAAAGACAACCAAACCCTCAACAGGATCTGCATTTTAGTTGGAAGAAGAGCTTGGCCAAATGCCTGATAGTGGACAAGAAATGCAAGACCCCTCCAAGAGCTACTTAAGGAAGGAGGTGGGATTCCCAATCAGGAACACCCAGTGCTAAACAACACTATTCTCTACTAAATAGCCAAGAGAATAAGAAATTTCTAAACAGAAAAATTCTTCAGTAATCTGATAATCATCAACAACCCTCTCATGTTGTCCTCCTCTTCCTTTTATAAGATTGAGAGCTTGCAAAACCCTAAACCACCTTCATTGAAATGGCTCCTTTCACATGAACCATCTCCATCTAAAACTGCACTGTGCATCATTGATGGCCACTCCTCCAAGACAACGTTGTTGATTTGGTCATGGTTGACCCAGTCAAAATTTTCAGCCCCTTTCACACCTAAGGGTGCTCATTTGCATAGCCCAGATTTAGCTTTTTTCACATGTGGCATTGATTTATTTACTGTTTTTAGGAGTTTTATGATATTCCTTTAAAATTTATTCATAAAATAGAAAAACAAAGCAAAATTGAATATTCCCATTAGCTTAGGGCTAATTGGGAATATTATAGTCCTCCCCTCCAAAATGTTGCTTGTCCTCAAGAAACTGATAAGGTGAGTGCTGCAACTCATATCCTCCTCCTTTGGTGACACAAACATGAGTCAAGCTTCCTCCATAAGCCAAGTGTTCACCAAACCATTCCTCCCAGACTTGCTCCTCCAAATTTCTCATGAGATGCAAATGGCTCATCCCATAAGGAGACAATATATCACATGAAACAAACATGGTTTTCCCAATGTTATCCTGAAATATGAAACATAAGGTACATGGAGAATTTCCATCCCATATGGAACATGCATACCTTCCCTCGTTCCTCCATACATCCCCATAAAAAGTACAAGTACATCATCAAGTAGGGGATCAAAATAGTGTACATACAAACAAAAATTTGTGCATATGGAGGTGGGTCATAGTCCCACATGTGGAACCAGTCCAGTGCATCTCCTGCCTGCATCAGATATATATGTGTTAAGTGGTTTTCCCACCACTTACTTGCTACCCATAACATCTCACCATAGCTGGAAATGTGAGATATATTTGGTGCCTTAGGGAAGCACCCATCATGTTGCAAAATCTCCCTTTTTCCTCCAAGGGAGTGGCCAAATTCAGAAATTTTTGTGGCCCAATATTGGCCATGAAGTTTATAGGATATAATACTCCTCCTTGGAGCCATGGCCTACATAAACATGGTGAAAGAATGCATATAATCAAAATATAAAACATGTTTTACAAGAGCATGTTCTTCACCATCAATCCTCCTCATATCAGTGGAGTGGTGCATAGATCTATCCTCCTCCTCAAAGAGAGAAAGAGAGGGCTGATTTAACTCTCCCATAGAGTTATGTTACTACTCCATCTCCACATGGTACACGCATCTTTGACAATGCTGATATAGATCTTTTTCAAAGCCCTCCCAATAGTGGCTCCTCAAGATGTTGTTGTTGAGCTTCATAGAATATGTGTGGCTGAAATAGAACTCTTCATAAGCCCTTTGTAGTAGCTTCTCCTTGAGCTTGGAGGATCTAGACAAGAATATCCTACCATGATTATAGATGAATCCATCTAATATTGAATAAATTTCATCATGTAGCAAGTCATCAAGAACCATACAAGTGTGAAGATCCTTCGAATATTCCACCAGCAGTTGGGATTTCCAATATGGATCTAATTTTCTCAACAATGATAGCGCTGATAATGTGTCATCTGAAATGTCTGCTATGTTGCTGCTCTCCTCCTTGACATTTCTCATGCCAAAGGTGTATTTTGGAAGGTCATGCCTCCCATTTTCCTCCTCCTTGACATCTCCCATGCCAAAGGTATAAGGTGGAAGGTTTCCATTCCTTCCTTTGTGCCTCTCTTGCATATGCACATGCTCAATAGAAAATTGAAGTTCTTGGAAGTTAGTCTCCCATGGAAGGCTATCATCTTTTCACTAAACTCCTAGTGAACTTTGCATAAGTAGAGATGTTTACATTTTTCAATGAAGAAGATTCAAATATCCACCAGGGATAAGCCTTACCTTGGAGGTGCAGCGCTACTACTCTTATGGATTCTTCTTCTGAAACTTGATGCAACTAGAAATATGTGTCTAGATCCTTTACTCAAGACTTGGCTGAGCTCTCGGGTGATACATCAAATGTAGGTAGAAAGGTTCTATCCAAAGTGTGCTGCATGAACCCTCTTCTTCTCTTGTATATGTTGGATCTTATCTCTTCTTTAAGTTGGAAAAAATTCGGGAAGCTTAGATTATCTTTGAATCTTTTAGAATGAGATTCATATTCTTGGAGATAGTCACCAAGAGTCTCCTCATTTGGTGTCTCCTCTTCTACTTCTCCTCTTGTTAGGAATGTAGGCATGCTACAATGTTGTAGATCTAGTTGTGTGGTTGAATGCTCACACACATAATATGAAGAACTGGGGATTTCTTCATGTGAAAATATCTACAAAGGATCTACAAGTCCTTCCTTCCTCATTCCCTTGATTTCTCTTTTCAGCTCATGCATAGTTTGGAACAGATTTTTTGAGTACTCTTTCAATTTCATTCTTCCAGATAAGGGGGGTTTTACCCTTGTCTTCTGTGTAATAAAAATTCATCTATTTTATTTTTAGATACCTCTTCTCTCTATCAGTAAGAATCCCTTTTTCTTCTAAAGACATATTGGCTTCTTGTAGGCTGTGCCAAGATGATTACTTCGATACCACTGAACATCCCAAAATGGGAACAAACAGCAATACTAAAAAATATTGCACTTAAATAACCCAGTTCATCAAAGTAAGAGCAGGAGGCAAATATGGAGGCTCAATATGTACATTTACAACAACAAATCAGAGTTATATTGAAGCCCATGAGTTATAGAATAGAAAATAGAAGACTTTACATGAAGAAAACCCTCAAAAGTGAGGTGTTGCAACCATATATTTGACTGAACAAGGTTGATAGCATTATTTTTATTGGCTAAAACAACAATAGATTACACTTCAGATATAGAGCAGATTTGTGTAAAAATAGTTAGATCTATATTAGATCTGTACACTAGGTAGGCTCCTCTACAAATGCCCCTTGGGGTTTTTAGCAAAAAGTGGAGTACATGGACTAGATCTGAGATATTATGCAGCAGATCTGCAGAATGATTCAAAAATGCTGAAAAAAATACAACAATATTCATATTAGATCTGAATATGACATGGATTAGATCTGAAATCCATGGATCACCACAGTGAAGAGTAGAACCCCAACACTAGAGATCTCTCCTCCAAAAGTGTGCCAAAACACCCTGCAACTGTACACTTGAAAATAACGTAGTACTGGAAGGGAAACTACACTTTAGGCTATAGAACGTATGTGGCCTCAAGCCAAGATCTAAAATTAGTGCTCCAATCATCCAATACTCTCTTGCCAGGGGATTAGGAGACTTTCCCACTGAAAAGAGGCACTAGAATGGCCTAGATCTGAGTAGATATAGCCTCCACTTGTTGCAGCTTACAAAGACAACCAAACCATAAACAAGATATATGTTGTAGTTGGAAGAAGAGCTTGGAAAAATTTCTGATAGTGGACAAGAAATGCAAGACTCCTCCAAGAGCTACTCAAGGAAGGAGGTGGGATTCCCAATCAGGAACACCTAGTGCTAAACATAACTATTCTCTGCTAATCAGCCAAGAGAATAAGAAATGTCTAAACATAAAAATTCTTCAAAAATATGATAATCATCAACAAACCTCTCATGCTATCCTCCTATTCCTTTTATAAGATTGAGAGCTTGCAAAACCCTAAACCACCTTCATTGAAATGGCTCCTTTCACATGAACCATCTCCATCTAAAACTGTGTTGTGCATCATTGATGGCCACTCCTCCACAACAATGTTGTGGATTTAGTCATGGTTGACCTATTCAAAATTGTCGGCCCCTTTCACACCTAAGGGTTCTCATTTACATAGCCCAGATTGAACTTTGTTCACATGTGCCATTGATTTATTTACTGTTTTTAGGGGTTTTATGATCCTCCTTTACAATTTATTCATAAAATAGAAAACAAAGAAAAAATTAATATTCCCATTAGCTTAGGACTAATTGGGAATATTACAGTATGATTTTCATGACATCAAGCACATAGTTTAGCCATACCTCGACAAAATTCCTTCTCATTCTGCGAAATGTCGAGATCACCTGGAACACCTCAGAGCCATCTTTCTTCACTTTCGACACTATAATATTAGGTTGAATCCTTATAAGTGTGTCTTCTGCATCGAATCTGGTCGAATCTTGGTTTTTTGGTGTCCAAATAAGGCATCCACATCCATTCTCTTAAAGTAGAGGCAATCATCAATTTGCCTCCTCCCTCTTTTGTTCATCAACTGCAAAGCTTGCAGGGGAAAGCCAATTTTATTTGTCACTTCGTGTTGAATTACACTGAGCTTTCCAAAGGTTTTACTAATTTATTGAAAAATGGAATCCCATTCATTTAGGATGAAATTTCCCAAAGCTCTTTCTATGCTTTGAATAGAGCCCTCATCAATGCTCCTCCACTACATCCTCCCAATTATCACAGTGATTACTTCTTGTATATAGATGTCGTAGAAAAAAATATCGGTATGGTGCTAGTTCAGGATGATGAAGACGGTCAAGAGCATGTAGTGTACTACTTGAGCCACAATCTCTTTGATGCTGAGACCCATTATTCTCATGTAGAGAAACTGGTGCAGGTTGTTGTCCATGTTGTTCAACATTTTCATCATTACATTCTCCTGCGTAAAACATTGGTGATTTATTATTGCAACCCCATGACTTAAATTCTCACGTGTCAGTTTCTTAGGGGAAAGTACTTGAAATGGATTTTCATCCTTCAAGAGTTCGACTTAGAATTCACTGTTGCTAAGTCTAAGAAATCCCTTGTCTTTGTTGAGTTGATTTGTGAGCTTTCCACCGCGGTCAATCCCACTCCTTTTGATGAGTCAATTCCAACTGAATCACACTTTCTCATCAGTACTCTTGATCCCTGGTATGGAGACATCATCGTTTATCTCTAGACCCAAAATTTTCAGCAAGAGCTATCGCACTCTGAGCGATGACAGATTTGTTACCAGTCCCAACCTTACCATATCGTTGGAGACACTTTATATCGTATTGGTGTTGAATCCATCCTTCGTCGATGTTAGACTCTCGAGGAAGTTGAGAAAGTTCTCAATGACTGCCACTCTGGAGCATGTGGTGGGCACATGCCCGGTTATGCTACCGCCAAAATAATCCTTCACGGATGGTATTTTTGGCCATCTATATTTAAAGATTGGATTTTTGCAGTACAAAAATGCCATGGCTGCCAAATCTACTCTCGGAAAGAGCGCACCCTGCCTTCACCCTTACACCCAGTTGTGACCATCAAACCATTTGCAAAATGGAGCATAGATTTCATGACCTGTAACCCTTGCTCGACAAGGGGGTGTTAGTGTCAGTATTTGCATCCTTACAATAGTGATCAAATAAACTCTTTCATGTCATGTTAAGAGTCCCATTATGAATTTTTTTTCATTTCATTAGGTCATCATGCAAAAATTTGGTCACTTGGTGCAGATTTAGGTCAAGCTTCACTCTTTTCAGAAATTTCATTACTTGCTAGCTCCTTTCATCATTTTGTTGTGTGTACATCATTCATGAGTTTTCAACATAATTTCAGTCTTTTCATCATCAAGTTCATTCAGTCAGAGTCTTCATTAGGTTTTAGGGTTTTCAAGGTCCATCAAATCACCATTTTCATGCATAAAAGACTAGCAAGTAAGAGATTGATAATAAAAAATTTCATTATGAAAGTTTGATTTGTAAATTAATTTCAATTCAATATGTAATTTTATGTTTCTTAATATGTAATAATTTCTCATGGTTCCAAGAAGCTGCATACTTAGGGTTCCAACCAGCCAAATAAGTCAATGTTCTAAAAATCCATTGTTTTCAAAATCCATCAAAAGATCAAATCCAAATATTAGATTCAAAAGGTAAAGTGTAATGTCAAAGTTGTGTTTAAAAGGAAATGTGGGTCCCAAAGCCAAATTATGAATATTCACCAAGTATAAAGGGCCATAAAAGACCAAAAATAATCTCATTTGCATCCTCCTGCGTTGAGCTCTCAAAATCCCAAGTCAAAAATCGAATTTGAGCGAGAAAGTCATTTTTTTTGGAAGGCATTGCACTTTTGACAGACAGGGCATTGTGCTTATCCTTAAGGTGCCACGCTTTTACCAGGGAGGCGTTGTGCTTATCCTCAATGTTGAATATTGCAACAAGAAACAATGAAGTTGGCATCCGGAAACATCATCCTTGATCCTAGTGAAAAATAATCACCTAAACTAGGTGGGGCCCACATAGGCTATTTTTAGGTGTATATCTATTTTTAGAATGGTGAGAATATTCTAGAATTAGCAGGATGCTGATTCTAAATGGTTGAGAAAATTATTTCTTTGGATGAATTTCTATTTTTAGAATATGGGCGAAGTGTATTTATAGATCGCAAATCTAAAAATAGAATGCATGTCGATTATTATTAGCCCTTAATAATAATCAAGCAATAAATAGTAACTTATTCTCTTAGAACACTTTATTTCAGTGAACATATGTGGCACATCAGTGGGCTGAAGGAAATACGCAATTTCTAGGGTGGTAGGTGACTCATGCACGGATGACTTATTTATAACTGATAGTGAAAGATGAGTGAACTAATTATTTAATTAATTCACAAGTAGTGGCTTACTTGCAACTAAAGAAATATAGCAGTTAACTACTTGCATGTCAGATCCTGTGGAGACCCAGTGGAGAGATAGGTGAAAGGGTGAGATGGACTATCAGTTGTGACTATAGTGATGCATTCAATGCATCTACACACACATTGGAGATACTTATGAGGATTGCACAGTGCAAGAAAGGTAAGGTTGAATTCATTCAGGGTTCTTCTTCAAGAGGGATTGCGCAGTGGAGGTAGGATATTAGGAGGCAAGAAATTGGTGCATAGATATGCAAATTTCTACATGACAGTGTGTGACGATTGTATTGTACTGAGAGCTATATGAGTTGAGATTTGTATGAGATTGTTACATGTTCCATTGATATACATAATATATTATAGTTGGGGTTTTTAGCTTTAATATTTCTCAGTAAAACCTTGTTATGTACGATTGATTTTGCTTCATATGTGTTTTGCAATTGGAGATTTAATTTCCACAAAGAATTAAGTGGAAGGATTTTGTATTTAACATAAGATTAATTTGTTAGATCAGGAGAATCCGAAAATAAATTATTGTGTTTATAAATTTCTACATGGTATCAAAGCATTGTTAATCACTGGAGATTGCAATATTGAAGCGGTGCTGAGGTTTGTGTTGGTGGAACAATTCGAAATTGCTGCAAGAATTTCTTGGTGCAATAGTTGAGTAAACATTGAAATGGCTTTCAATGGGTTGTGGTTGGAGTATGCCCTCGAGGGCAGCTCAAACTACATAGCCTGGAAGGATAGGGTGGAGGTGGTGCTTGAAGATAATGGCTTGAAGGAGTTCATCGATAGCGATGTTCCTAAACTCACTTTGGTGGACTATGTAGTACTTGACGCATGACAAAAGAAAGTAGCAAGGGCGAGGAGGATTCTATTGGAAGGCGTGAAAGAGAATATTATGTCAAGCCTTCATGGGAAATCCACTCCATTTTCAATGTGGAAGGCTTTGACAGATCTTTTCCAAAGCAGCAACTACCATAGGATTGGCATCGAAGGATAAAATCAAAAAAATCAAGATGGAGAAGAACGACACTATTCCAGTATACTTGAGAAGGTTTGTCCAATGCAAGGATGAGCTTGGGAGTGTAGGAGTCATTGTTACAGATGATGACTTGGTGAACTTATCTCTCCTTGGGCTTCTGAAGAGTTGGCACAGTTATCAAGAATCTGTCAATGGGCGGGAGAAACTACCAGATTGGGAGTGAATTTGGTCGGATATAGTGTGGGAGGAGATAAGGCGGACCACTAGGGATGGATCTTCATCAATGCATGATGATGAAGAGGGTTGTTCTTTGGATTCCAAGGCAAAGAAGAAGAAGGGGAAGAAATTCCATTCAAAATCTGATGCCGGTGAAGATGGCAAGGAGCACAACATGTCCAAAGTGAAGTGTTTTCACTGTCACGAGTTTGGACATATTGCCACAATTTTTCCACACAAGAAGAAGAAAAATATGGCTGCTGGAGCTGCAGCTGGTGAGGCCCTTGCCTTACAATTTGAGCTTGACTTCTCATTGATCACATGCATGGTGTCTAGTGCATTGGGATCGAGGTGGTACTTTGATAGTGGTGTGTCCTTTCACATGATGGGAGGTGAGAAATTGTTCAGTGACTTGGTGGAGATATATCTCCATATGCATCTTGAGTTGGGCGATGATGGAAAATATAGTGCGATCGAAATTGGTACCATTACCTTTCATAGGGCGTCAGGTAAAATATTTCATTTAAAAGATGTTGTGCATGTTCCAGGTTTAAAGAAGAATTTAATCTCAGTCGCAATGTTAGAGGATAGAGGCTATGATGTTGTCTTTAGTGAAGGAAAATTTTTCTTGTGACACAAAGCAACAGGGCAAGCCAAGAAGGTTGGGATTCGAGTTAAGAATTTCTATAGACTTGAAGTAGATGGGATTTATACAGAGCTTCCTACTGTTGGGAAGTGCGAGGAATACATGCAATTGAAGCTTGAGAGGGAGAAAGATTTGCATGTAAGTAAGAGTGAACCTTAGGATGTGGAGCAACCACAATATGAGGATCATAGAGTGGGAGCACCCACTCATGTAGAAAAATTTTGTGCCAGATGGGTAGAGGGAGTGCATGCGGCTATACCACCAAGTGAGAGGTGGGGTGACATGCATGAGTAATCCCAAGAAGAGATTTCTGGGTAGGATTCATTGAGATTGTGTGGATCTTATGAATTGAACCTGGCTACAAGGTGCCCACAGAGCAGCAGTAGCATGATCAGTTGGATTGATGTAGTTAGATCAAAGTGACAGTGTCAGATACTTGAGCGCAAATCAGAGTTGACAACAAGTGCAGAGGTCAACAACGCAGTGGTTCCAGAAGACATGTGCAATTGGTACCAGCAAAAGTTAGAAGGCTTTGATGACAGATGCATTATATTGATTCAGTTGTTTGGAGGCTATTCAATTTAAGAAGTGTTGCATACAAGAGTTGCAGGGTGCATGCAAAGACAATAATTTCTTGTTGAGAGGGAGTGTTGAAGATTGAAACAAGAAACAGTGAAGTTGGCATCCGAAAAGATCATCCTTGATCCTAGTGAAAAATAATCACCTAAACTAGGTGGGGCCCACACAGGCTATTTTTAGGTGTATGACTATTTTTAGAATTGTGAGCATATTCTAAAATTAGCAGGATGATGATTCTAGATGGTTGAGAAAATTCTTTCTTTGGATGAATTTCTATTTTTAGAATATGGGCGAATTCTATTTATAGATCGAAAATCTAAAAATAGAATGCATGTAGATTATTATTAGCCCTTAATAATAATCAGACAATAAATAGTAACTTATTCTCTTGGAGCACTTTATTTCAGTGAACAGATGTGGCACATCAGTGGGCTGAAGGAATTCTGCAATTTTTAGGGTGGTTGGTGACTCATGCATGGAGGAATTCTTTATAACTGATAGTGAAATATGAGTGAATTAATTATTTAATTAATTCACAAGTAGTGTCTTAGTTGCAACTGAAGAAATATAGTAGTTAACTACTTGCATGTCAGATCTAGTGGAGACCCAATGGAGAGATAGGTGAAAGGGTGATATGGACTATCAGTTGTGACTATAGTGATGAATTCAATGCATCTACACAGACATTGGAGATGCTTATGAGGATTGCGCAGTGAAAGCAAGGTAAGGTCGAATTCATTCAGGGTTCTTCTTCAGCAAGGATTGCGAGTGGAGGCAAGTCATTGGGAGGCAAGAAATTGGTGCATAGATATGAAAATTTTTGCATGACAGTGTGTGATGATTGTATTGTACTGAGAGCTCTATGAGCTGAGCTTTGTATGAGATTGTTACATGTTCCATTGATATACATAATATATGATAGTTGGGGTTTTTAGCTTTAATCTTTCTTGGTAAAGCATCTTGTTATGTGCAATTGATTTTGCTTCATATGTGTTTTGCAATTGGCGATTTAATTTCCGCAAAGAATTAAGTGGAAGGATTATGTATTTAGCATAATATTAATTTGTTAGATCAGGAGAATTCGGAAACACACTATTTTGTTTATAAATTTTTACACTCAAGACACTGCACTTTTTCCAGATTTCTCCCACAAAACCAAATATTCATTGAAGGAGGTCCAACCATCAAACAAGGGTGTCTCCATACAATTGCAAGTAGGTTATACTTCTTAAAGGCCTCCTTTCATTTTATGATTGCAAATTCATGGTATAAACCATCCTCACTACCATTTCATGTTTTGAGCCAATAAACCCTATTTTTCACCATTGCAAGCAAAGGCGGTTTCCCCTAGACCCTATTTTCCCATCCCACACTCTAAAATCACTCCCCTTATCCATACATTACCTTATCACTTATCCCCAAGTCCCATTTCCTAAAAGCCTAATCTTAGGCTGCATTTTCCTAGGCAATCCCACCATATCCATGTAATAAAATTTCCTACCCTATCTCCCTAAGTTTTTCTACCCCCCACCACTTCCCTAAGCTCCCTAACTCCCTTCCGCAATTCCCTAAATTTTTCTACACTAATCCCAACTCCCTAAACCTACTATCCTACCCCTTTCCCTTCCCCTTCCCTAGGGTTTAAAAACAAGACAATTAATATGGAGGAGGAAAGAGATATTATGGAGGAGGAGATGAACATAGAAGAGGAGAGGAGACAACACAAAGGAGGGATGATTTTGAGGCTTAAATCATCCAACACTAGAGAAATTTTGGCTTCACCCATGATAGTCAATTGATTCAAACATGTGGGTTGTTTTGACTTCTGTGAAATGGTCCAAAGAGTACAACATCACCCCGCTTTGACCAAAGTTTTCATTTCAAACCTCAAAGACAACCAACTGACCATTGCAGGAGTAATCATCTCCACAGATATAATTTTTGTAGCCACAGGGATACCCAATGTGGGTGAAAAATGGTTTAAAGCAAATTATATAGATGCCCGGTATTATGAACCATTTCTCAAGCCAAGGTACAAAAATGACAAAAAGAAAGTCTTTCCTTTCAGCCACCTATATGAAATACTTTCTCCCTTGATGAACATCAACATGAAGTATTTCACTTGTGAGAGAATATTATCCAGACTATGCGCCTATCACATCAGACTTCTCATGCAATTCACAAGGGTGAAATTGCTCAATATCCCTCACTATTTATACAAGAGTATTGATAAAATTCCATACATAGTGCATAATAGAGAGTATGAGCATGAGATGAACAACCTCTTTCATTACTCTATAACAAAAATAATTTCCCTTCATCCTCTCAATCAACTAAATATTGTATGGGATACATTTATTGATATTGATGCCATCAATACTCCACCACCTCATCTTGCTAAACTAATTCCACCACCAGCATCAGTGTGTCAAAGACAAATGGGGTCTTCTAGCAAGGCTACAATCAAAGAGGTCAAAGAATTCAAAAAGGTCAAAACCTACCATAGGGGACCTAGGCAAGTGTTTGATCCACAAATTGTGGAAGGGGCCTTGCTTTCTTGATCAGTAAAGTAGGTAGACCAGGATGAGAAGCAAGAAGAGACAATTGTCCATGAAGAGGAAGACCTTCATGAGGAAGAAAGAGACTTTGAGTTGCTGTATTTGGATGATCAAGATGATTAGGAGGCCTCAAAGCTAATCATCAAAGAGAAGGATGCCATGATCAAATAATTGCAGGACAACATGGAAAGAGCTCAATTTTTCATATCATTCCTTGAACAAGAGAACAAGTAGTTGAAAGACAAGTAATTACTCATGGAGCTAGAGTTGCTAAAGGAAAAAAGACAAGGCACCAAGGGTAAGGAAATTATGGCACTTGATGATTATGACCATGATGATACTAAAAACATCAAGTCAAGACCAAAAACAAGAGGTGTTAAGAGAGCTTTAGAGCAACAAAAACATGATGCATAGCAACTTAGTTTTGAAGAAATGATTGCCAAGGAAGTTGAATATGATAGAGAGGTATGGCTAGACAGGGTAAACCTCCACCTTGAGAAGCTCCTCCTTAAGGTAAAAAAATACAACAAAATTCTCAGACACATGTCTAAGAGGTACATCACTAGGAACAAGATCTGAAACATCAAACTCAAGTAGTTGAAGGAGAAATACAAGAAAATCCTAATCAAGCAAAAGGAGGAAGATAAACTTGAGATCCTTGTTGATGCTTCCCTGATTGCTTGATGCACATAATAAGCACTTAATCTACCAATTTTGAAGGTTTTTGGGTAATTTTCTCCAATTTTGAGCATTTTGACAAATTTTGATAGGTTTTCAGTATAGTCCATCTGTCAAAAGCATAATGCCTAGGGTGATGCCCTTTTTCTAGGAGCCTCCAAATGATAAATAGCCACCTCCATTGGATTCATAAGTCCTTATACCTCAAATTTTGACTATTGTCACACCAAAATTGGACATTTTGACAGGGAGAAATGGCCAAACACACCAAAAAATCATCTTTCTGCCTCAATTTTCAGGCTAGCGTTGCGCTTTTGAACAGTCTTAGGATATTTGACGTTTGAGGGCCTTAAATTCATCATTTTAAGAACTTAAGGGATGTTTTGGAAACTATATAGGAGAATCTTTCCAATGAGATATCATGAGCTCAATTTTGACTTCAGGAAGGCCTCCAAAACCCACCTTGAAGTTGGTGCTATGCTTCTGCTTCAGGCGTTGCGCTTTTGCTTCAAGCGCCGCGCATTTTCCAGTTGCCTGATATTTTCAAAATTTTCCAAATTTCTCAGTTGCTGATAGAATTTATGAGTCTTTATTGATGTAATTCATCTTTGTAAATGTCGTTATGACCTTTATAGTTACTAAAGGGTAAATACATTTGGTAAAAGTGGATTTTTGGATAAATGAAATAGTTTCACCAAAGTTAGGGATGAGTTTGTTGACCTCCCTATTCTTAGGGTTTCCAGTTGAGAACTTTGTGGATAAGTTCCTCAAGTTAGGGATTCGACCCATGAGATGGGGAGAATCATTTTTGGTCTATATTATTCATTTCTTTTCTCATAGCAAGGGTTATATGTTATTAGATTGATCTTGTAACACTTTTTGTAATCAAACTTTTGGTTAATAATAACAGAATGAGTTGCAACTATTTCGATGGAATTCATGTGGTAAATGATTTGACATTGTTTCTTCTTGTGTCATGAAAATGTGTGAATGTATTATAATTCATATTCATTCCTTTTCTAAATGTAAATGTTTCCTAAGTCAGAAAGACAAAATTCATTAAGCTTGTGCTCTGTTTTGGATGGATATTTACCGTTTGTTTCATATTATTCTTAGTAGAAAATAATTCATATCTCTTATGCTCTCTTCTCAAACCCTAGAATTCTAAACCACTTCATCAAATATCCTCTTGTGTTGAATTTCTTACCTACCTCACTCTATCAAATCCCTGCAATTTTGATCCTTGTTTTCACTGACCTAATTTCTTCCACAACCTATTCACCATCCAACACCTCAAAATTCAATCAATCAAAAAATTGTGCTATGATACCTAGCCTAATTACTCTTTGATCCAGTCATCTTAGGTGAGACCCATTGGAGACAACCCTCTCCTGCCTAGTAGGGATAGCTACTTGGAAAAATATTGGTTGGTGGCTACCTTTGTTGGTCTCTTCTTAGCCTTGTAGATCCGGTGGAGTGGTAACATCTTGGTGACTATATTTTCCTTGGTTTTATCATTATTTATTCGAATTGTTTCCCTTTGGATGATAGGTCTAAAGTTTCGTTGAGGCTAATCTGAAAAAATTACAAAGAACCAAGTTGTTGAACAATGAACATTCTAGCTTTGAGGAGATACACCAGATCCAATCCTAGTCCTCGACTAGTTGATCCAGTCAAAGATATAGAGAGGCTTTTTCGGAAGCATAGATGTCAAGCTACAAAAATTCAGTCAAATCCAATTCTATTGGTAAGATGTTCTTCGCTGCCTGCAAAATTTCTATCTCTCGAAGACATACCTTTTGATTTAAAATTTGAGTTGTCTTTGTTTCGATCTAAGTATAAAACCTAATTATATGATATATTCTTTGACCCATTAAGTCTTTCTCAAGTAAAATTATTATCTGAGTTAGATATTAGTTCTTTAAAACTTGAAGAAAATTTACCCTTTGAAGAAACTAAGTCTGAATCAGACTTTAACACTAAAGTTTGGAGTCAATTCTATAGACTTGAAAGTTTAGCAAACCAAATTTAATACCAATCAGAAAAAGCCATAATTCAATATCAGCAAGAGTCAATACCCATCCCGACACAATCATATTAAGTTGTTGCTTCCTCATTCGTACCATCTACTTCATTATCTATTCAACAAACTCTTCCTATTGTCACTCATGTATTTCACTCAGTAGGAATATTGGCCATATTTGTACCCCTCATCTTACCAAGTCAACTCCATGCCTTACCACAAGGTTATGGCCAGAGACTTCAACTTTTTGATGAAAATTCTTGAATTACTTCAAAACAACACATAGTTAAAGTCACTGACTTTATTGATCAAGAAGAAGTAGATGAAGACGATGCTAAAATAAGAATCATAGTTCAGAGATTTTTCGGAGAGGTTAAAGTATGGTTCAGATCATTAAATGAAAATTCCATAGCCACTTCAAATCAGTTGATAGATTCCTTCATAGCCTGATGGTAGGTAAATGAGAATATATTACAAATCCTCTCTGAATACAATAATCTGAAAAGGGAACCAAATGCATTGGTACAAGAATTCACTGCCTGATTCAACATAGTATACAATTCCATTCTAAATGAGATCAAACCTCCTCCAGGGTTGGCCCTCTTGCATTACCCAGATGGTTTTGATCCAGACATGGCCTATTAGTTGTGAGAAAGAAATCATGCTACATTAGAAGACATGCAGAAGAATTCAATTAGTGTAGAAGCTAATTTGTTCATAAAGAAGTAAAAAATGAAGGGTGAAAGGAGATTAACTATCAAGAAAAAATCATATTGATCCTCCGATGTAAAATTGGGCATAATGATAAGAATAATAAAAACGATGGTTGACAAGATGTATATCACTGAAAGACAATCAGAACCACAAGTTAGAAATCCTAACTTCAAAGGACAACAACAATAACCTCAATTCATAATTAAGCAAAGAGAATAGAGGGCACCTGAGCAACCATCATAGCCACAGTAGATTTAGACACCCTTGCAGCAAAATTGTGCTCAAGGAGGTGAGGAAAAAGAAGAAGATCATATTGTTGAAGAAAAACACTTTTTTACAGTTGATGGCCGACCCATATTTTTGATAGAAAATGAAGAGCATGTTGAGAAAACAGATGTTGCCAAGGATGAAGACTATATTCTAGCCCAAGATCATCAGCTAGAGGTAGAATCTGATGATTATTAGTGAGGATACTTGAATTCCCTCAGCTCACAAGAGAGTCAGTACACATTGAGGGGTATAGATGTCCCAATAACTCCTATTCAGAAGTGGGCATCTCAAAAAAAAGATTCTCAACTGAAATAGAGCTCTCAAGGTAATTAGAATAAAGGAAAGAACTTGCAGCTGCAAGTCAGAACATAGATAATCAACCATCTACAAGCTCACCGGGTAAAGAAAAGGACAACAAAAGGAAAGAATCTACATCAAAGAATCATGCTGATAAAAGAGACATCATTAAAGAGGTAGACAAGTACACTCCTTTCAGCTTAGAAAAATAAATTTCGAAATTGAAAGTGTCAATACCTTTAATTGAACTTGTCAAGAATAATAAATATAAGTCTCATTTAGCCAAAATGTTAAAAGTAGATCCTTCATCTGATATACTTAATGTCGAAGATGACCAATCTGAACTTATCTTTGGTCCAGCAATAGATGGTCACTTAGAGGATAGTGAATTTCCGCCATTGTATTTGAGTATGAGAATCCACCAAAATATCCTTCATAATGCCATGATCCACTCTGGAGCTTCCCACAATTTGATACCAAAAGCCATTATGTAGAAATTGGGCCTAGATATCACTCATCCTTACCATGACCTGTATTCCTTTGATTTAGGTAGAGTCCGTTGTCTGGGTCTTATTAAGGATTTAGTAGTTTCCCTTGAAAAAACTCAAGCAAAGAATGACTTGATGGATGTCATGGTGGTTGACATACCACCATGGCTTGGTATGTTGTTGTCTAGATATTGGGGAGAGAATTTGAGAGGAACTTTGCAACTAGACTTCTCTTATGCCACCATTCTAGTTTTTGAGCAATTGAGAAAGTTGTACCAAGAAACGAAGATGAAGTACATGATAACCATCAAAGAGAAGCCTAATAATCATTCAATTAATGTTGTACATACATATTTAGAATATTTTATCTCGTTCAATGATAGAGGCTTGAATGATGTAGATAGTCATCTTGTAGAAGTAGAAGATGTTCCAGAGATTTATAATTGTATCAGAACAATTTTAGAGAAGGGAAAAGGGAATATTTCGAGTGATTCAAAAAAGCCATCAGATAAGGCAGAGGAAATTTCAGATCGGAATCAAGAAGTGGCTCAGAAATTTGAGATAGAATAGAAATCATAATTCCAACACTTGGATGATGAAAATGGTCTATGTACCATGGATTTTGATGGTGACTTGGGGAAATATGGGGGAAGCATCGAAATTTGGATCCACAACCCTCTTCATCAGCCTGGTAAGGTTCCTAAGAATGTTAGATTATGTTCATACAAATTGGCTTTTGATTGTTCTAACAATGAGGAAGAATATGAAGCATTGATCACTGGTCTCAAAAAATTGTAAAATTTGGGTGCAAGAAGAATTTTAGTATATGGTGACTCCAAACTTGTGATAAAATAGGTAAAAGGGGAATACCAGGCCAAGCATCCACAGATGAGAATGTACAGGAATTTTGTACTAAATATCCTAAAGATTTTTCCCGAACATGCATTGTCAGTAGTGCCGAGAAGTCAGAATCTCATGGCAGATTCACTTGCTACAGAAAAAAGTAATTTTAAAATCTCTTTATATTCCAATAGAAAATTTGAAACCCAAGTTAAACATCGACCCAATTTTCCTGAAAACTTACGGTATTGGAAATTATTTTGGGATGATATGTAGGTAAACAATTTTCTGCATAATGAAGGAGAATTCGAGAATTCTTTCATTGACGAAGTTTATGACAAGGAAGATCAAGTAATTGAAGCTACCCAGGTTGATATTTTACAGCTGAAAGACAACAATATTCCAAGAGGTCTCATACCTTTGGAATATTTTTTTATTGAGATGATGTGGCTTAGTAGCCAACATTGGTTCCTACGAAAAAATGTGCGGAGGATGTAAACATCGAAACAACAGACAAGCCTAAGATGGTCAAATTGTCCAAGTCTTTATCTCTTGAGGTAAAGGACAAGTACATTGATTTAATTTATGAATTTTCTGATGTTTCTGCTTGGGATTATACAGACTTAAAGGTTTATAATAATGATATCATACAACACACCATTCCAATTAAGCCTGATCAAAAGCCATTTTGGCAAAAGTTAAGAAGGATCAACTCGAGGTTGCTGCCATCCATAGAAAAAGAAGTGAACATGCTCTACAAATCAGGTATCATTGTTCCTATTAGGTTTTCCAATTGGATATCTAATCTAGTCCCAGCAAGAAAGAAGACTGCTGAAATAAGGCTTTGCATAGATTTCTGAAATTTAAACAAGGTGTCTCTTAGAGATAGTTACCCCCTTCCCAAAATGGATCACATATTATAGAGAGTGGTTGGGGCTTCCTGAATGTATTTTCTTGATGGATATTTGGGATATAATCAGATTTTAGTACATGATAAAGATCATGACAAAAATTCTTTCACTACACCTTGGGGTATGTTCAAATATGCAAAGATTCCATTTGGACTAAAGAATGCAGGGGATAAATTTCAGCAGGCGATGGATATAGCCTTTGCAGATGAGAAAGTTGTTTTCCTAGTGGTATATTTAAATGATTTGACAGTTTTCTCCCATTTCGATGATGAACACTTGTATCACTTAAGGATTGTTTCTCAAAAATCCAAGAAATTTGAAATGTCTCTTAATCCAAAAAAGAGCCTTTTCTCCATGGAGGAGGGAAAAATTCTCGGTCAGATCATCTCCAAGGATGGAATCCGGATTGACCCTTCTTGGGTTGAGGCAATTTAGCAAATTGAATTTCCACGGAGTAAAAATAAATTCATGCTTTCAATGGTAAGATGAATTCCTTACGCAAATTTATTCCCAATTTGGCTGAGAAACTTCGAGAAATGACCAACATGTTGAAAAAAGAGAATGAGGTAAAGTGGTACGAGGATGCCAAGAAATCCTTTAACTCAATAAAACTTTCCTTAACCACATTTCGTGTTTTAATCAACCCAAATTATTCAATTGATTTTATCATTTTCTCATTTTCCTCCGAGCATACATTAGCTGTAGTCTTGATGCAAAAAAAGGATAAGGCTGAGAAGCCCATAGAATTTTTCAGCCAAACTATTAGGGATGAAGCTTTTTAGTACAATATCATAGAGAAAAATGCTTTTTCTTTGGTAAAAGCATTGAAGGATTTCTGTGTTTATATTTTACATTCGCATATTTTGGCTTATGTCCCCAATGCAGCAGTAAAATATGTTCTTATGCAGACAGATCTGTAAGGTAGAAGAGGGAAATCGATAGTAGCGTTGTTGGAATATGACCTCAATATTAATCCCACAAAGATGATCAAAGGTCAAGGTTTAGCAAAGCTTATTGCCGATTCAAATTTTCATGTTCTAGACATCAGTATTATTACAACATTATCTGATGAAGAAGAGGATGCCACTCTTATACAAGTATCTGATATGTTTCTTTTGTCTCCTTGGTATTCTGATATAACATATGTTCTTCAGTATTTTAACCCTCCTCCAGGCATGACTAAGAGTAAGGGTTGGTCTTTAAAGCTGAAAGCTTCCAAATACTGCATTTTGGACAATGCCCTTTATTGGAAAGACCCAGGGGGTATTTTTCTGAATTGTTTAGTTGAAAATGAAGCCCAAGTAGTTATTAATGATTTTCATAAATGACACTATGGAGGAAATATTTTCAGGAATACCACGACTAATAAAGTGTTGAGATCGAGATACTACTAGCCAAATATTTTTCAGAATTGTACAAAATAGTGATGAGTTGCCATGAGTGTCAAGTGTTTCAAGGTAAAAGAAAACTTCTTCCTTTACCTCTGCAGCCTATTTCAGTACATGCACCTTTTCAGCAATGGGGACTTGAATTCATCAGAGAGATTAACCCTACATCATCTTCACAACAAAAATGGATATTAACAGCCACTGAATACTTCGCCAAATGGATCGAGGTGATCCCAACAAGGCAAGAAACAAACCTAGTAATTATTCAGTTTTTGGAGACTAACATATTGTCTCGTTTTGGTTGTCCTCATAATATTATTACCGACAATGTGGCAGCATTCAAATAAAAAAGGATGGTTTATTTTTATGATAAATATAACATCATGTTGGGGCACTCAACCACCTATTATCCGCAAGGTAATTTCTTAGTATATTCCTCTATAAAATCTCTGATTAACATTGAAGAAAGTTACAATCCATACTGGATGGAGCGATCTAACCCCGGATCGGGTCTATCAACCAATGGGTCTACTTTAATAGTACGAGTTCCTAGTGCAAATAGACCAAATAGCGGTGAAGGATTACACAGAATCCCAACTAATGTCGCTCGTAGAGAAAGTAGCGTCCCCGTTCCTTAGCTTTGGCAGATCACAATCCTCGCGATCTCCGTGATCGGACACCTGCACATGCGAGAAACAAAATAAACGCAAGCGTAAAATCCAGTATATGCAACTACATGTCAGTCGGAAAAGACATAACTCATCATCATAATTAACAATCAAGAGTGGAACCATAACCAATAGTCGCTTATCATTAATCAATCAAAGAAGAATAAAACCATAGTTCCGACGCTGAATTCTCCTTCAGTGGGTCGTCAGCAGAACATGTCTCGATAAAGCCTGTCAGGGATGGGACAAGCCTCTCTCTTCAGATACTTGACAATGATCTCCTTGTTTGGATTTGGCCTTAAGGGAATGAATCAAGGCTCTTATAGCATAAGGCTCTTGGGAACTTGGAGATTAGCTTGCAAAGGAGATGAGCAAGCTTTGATAGATGGAGGAAGGGGAGTTGGGATCCCTATAATCAGCGGGATTGGCCATATCAAGGAAGCTTCCATGAGAGGTGGCTAACCACTTCCTCTCTATGAAAATTTGTGTAGCCAAACTACCTAACTCAAGATAGATACATCCCAGAATTTGTTAGGACGAAACTTCGCCATTTATTTTTTAAAAACACTCCTTAAATGGCCGGGCGCGAGTGCGGCTCGGACGTAGCGCATCTTGGCGCGCTCTCTTGAAGGACTTCGACCGGTGCGGGTACTTCAACTAGCTGCGTCAATGCAAAAAGAGGTGTTTTTAGGGTTTTTTGCAAAGAGATGTCCTGAGTAAGTAATGAAAAGCTCATGTTCAGAGGGATGTCATGAAAGTGTTTTCAAGTCTTGTCTCTGCTCACAGGTCATGGAATGAGCCCTCCAATGTGCGGGATGGGGAATTGCAAGGACGGGGACAAATTACTATGTAACAGATGCCCCCTAAAGCATGAGGCCCGAAAGGGAGAGAGAGGGGTGAAATGCTTTACGAGAATGTGTCCGATTGAAAACTCTGCCATCGGAAAACCTGTGTGCAGAAGTATAACTGATGTCTAAAATACATGATATGTATGCGGTAGGGGCGTAGCCATCCATAACAGAGTATACAAAAATCCAGATCCAAGGCATGGATGCATCCATCTAGTGAGGATCGAAAAATAGACTCAGGTATGGTCACAGCCATCCAATCAGTGAGTCATGTAAATAATCATAATAATCCACAAAATCGCAGCCTGGGTTACAACAGACACAATCCAGGGTCTTGCGCTCCATCTCAATCTGAACACAGCACAAGTTCAAGCATGCGGATAAGTGAGCTGAAGTCGAACATGCAAGAACATCGTCTGATTACCAGCCAATGATGAAAGTTGTTAACAGATGCGAGAGGTACCACCAATAATGACAATGGCCCTCAAGGTACTATAGGTACAATCTACGACATGTGAATCAATGAGCTGGCATTGAACACCTGTAGAATCACTCAATCGGAGGCCAATGATGAAAGCCTCACGTCGAATGCGAAGAACCTGCCATTGAGGCATGCAGGCTCCAAGGTACCAGAAAGGAGTCCCTAGATTAGCTTCCTGGATAATGAGCTGAAGTCGACAGGAAGTGACCTTGATCGAAGGTGGGCCATAGTGTTTCCCACATCATCGACGCGAGATAGAGAAACATAATGTTTTTGTGAATCACGATCATATGAGAATCAGAGGAAGGTTGATACTTGCAGAGGTCAACTTCTCTTGAACATATGGTGGCACGATAGTGAGTTTGGCAGTATTTGACATCAACGGATCAGAGGTCATGGCGACGAGGCAAAGAGCAGATGAGAGGTCAAAAAGGATTACCCAAACCCACGGAGGCAAGTGAACAAACGAGATGAGATATCCCCAACCCGACACGAATGCAGACAAGTGCCATGTTCAAGAGCGACATACTGCCGACACGACAATGATGTTGGTTCCATTTTCCCCACCATTTCTGGCGAGTACCTCTTTATTTTTACACAAGCTTGAAGAGGATACCATATGCTTGCTATATAAGTCCATCCTAGTACATTTAACGAGCCCTAGGAAGGAGGAACTCGGATACCGTCATTACGACTGAATCCAATGTCATCAGGGTTTAATGAGTCTGACAAAGGAAGAACTCGACGTCTTTTCATGTTTAGAGAGTTTGAAAAGACAGCAGAAAAGTAAACTCCAAAGGTCCCTTTTCGTAAATAGTTCCTCAGACCCGAAAAGGTAGAAAACTATGTCTGAGAAAACCTCCTAGTCGCGATAGGCTAGGGTATTCCTTTTTCGTAAATAATCTATCCCAGCCCGAAAAAGGGGTAAACGTATACTAGGTAGATGTCGTTTCGGGGCCACTTTAACGAGATCGAAACGACAAGGGCCTCGACAATCTTTTCATGTTTAGAGAGTCAGAAAAGAGCTGAAAGGTGACTCCTCCTGGAGGAACGAGTGGTATAAAGGGTAGCAACTGGTTCCGGTAATGATGGAACTGCTCTAAACAAATAAAGGTTAAGAGGCTGGCTAACAAGACCACTCATCGCAGCGGTTCCTCAGGAACGGGTAAAACAACCAAGTGAAGGCATATGATCGGCCAAGAAGATAGTGACGATGGAGTGAGAAAACCAAGGCTCATCTAGCAAAACAGGCTGATAAAATGGCAATCACAAGAGGTAAAATGGGAATGGTTTCATTTTTACACAAGCTTGAAATCAGAAAACTATGCTTGAAGTTGGTTTCATTTTTACACAAGCTTGAAACAAAGATAAACTATGCTTGAACCCAATTTCATTTTTACACAAGCTTGAAACATAGACAAACTATGCTTGAAACCGGTTTCATTTTTACACAAGCTTGAAACGAAAACAAACTATGCTTGAAAAAAGTAAGCATGCCCCCAGCATGGTGACTCAATTCGAGGTACATGCTCCCCAAGCTTCAGTCCATATGAAAGGCAGATGGAGTGAAGGTTCAATTTACAAGATCAAGAGAAAGACTCGACTGAGATTTTACGAGATCTCATCAAAGACTCGAATTGAACAGGAACGTGTTTCATTATTTTAACGAGGTTGACACATTAAAAGAACTATCCTCATGACACCTTGTTTCATGGTTTAAGGAGCTTGGCACAAGACAAGGAACTCTGCTCCCCAGCTTGTTTCATTTTTTTAAGGAGCTTCGACACAAGAAAAGAACCATCTGCACCTACAACCTTGTTTCATTTTTTAAAGAGCTTGACACAAGACAAGGAACTCGCTCCGACCGTGACCCGGTTTCATTTTTTAAGGAGCTTCGACACAGGAAAAGAACCATGCTTCGACAACCTTGTTTCATTTTTTAAGGAGCTTGACACAAGACAAGAACTCGTTTCCGGCGACCTCATCATAATGAATATGAAGTCACGTTTGCAGCTCTCTTCCGATGGAAGGAAAACATCTTGGAAGTCGATTCCAATGCCCCCCAAAGACGTGGCAGTAGCCACATAGTACGTACACGGGGTAGGTGAGGGCACATAGCCGAATTCGCGGTGGGGCAGACACAACGGGTGGATAAAAACCAAAGAAGGGATGATGGAGGGGTCACCGCCAATCCGGACCAAAGAACGAAAGCTGGTCAATGGTCACGATCCGTCCTTCATGTGGAAAACAGACCACACGAAAAAGAGAGGAGACAAGTGCTCCCATGGCATAGGTGTAATCGCGCCCCAAGAGCAGATTGAAATCCAAGGGGCTTGGAACAACCATCACGTCCATATGGACAGTTTTACCTCCCAAAGTAACATGTAACCTTGGAAGGATACCTAACTGTTGACTCGTTCTTCTGTTAAATGCCAACAGATTTTGCGTAACAGGCGCAAGTGGCGGCGAACCGAAAGCGTGCCAAGTAGTCGAGGATAAAACACTAACAGATGCACCTTCATCTATAATGGTGCTGGGTACGACCAGAACAAAAGCCTGTACTATGATCTCGAAAGGCACATAAGACGGAAGGAAGTATCCCCTAAATCGATTCCAATCAAAGGAAGCGACCAAAATACTCGGAGGGGCTACCATCGAATTGAGAAGGTCTTTCCCTGATGTTACAGAAGAAGGAGCATCCTCCACGACCTCCATATCGAAGGTGGGAGGGGTATCCTTCGGGACCTCCATCATGGGAGGCGGAGGAGCAACTTCTTGAGATACGGGGATAGGAGAATTTTTCTCCAAATCAGAGGAATCTAAAGAAACAAGAAGAACCTGAGGGACGTGAGGTCCACTCTCGACGGAAAAGACCCGGTGCAACATAGAAGGCACCAGCTCAACCGATCCCACAACCAATTATGGGTCGGAGATGGATTCCTGAATCTGAATTTTCGAGGGAGCGGGATCGACCAAAGATGACTCTTGACCAATCGTAGGATCAGCTGGTGGAGGACTCAAAGAAAGCTGTTTATAACCAACCGGAAGGCATGGCGCAGAAACAGCCGAGTTGTCCAAAACTCGCTTGGCTTCATCCATATATGGACAAAGATGAATGGCATGGTGCCCTTCACACAACTTGCAGGGATTGGTAATCTTACCCCGTTTCTTAGAGCCTTACCAAGACCACTGAAGAAGTGCCCCACAACCGACTCCCGTAAGCCAAAGGCAATACAGATTTAATCGTTGATTCATTCTTCAAGCACCTTGGGAACGCCAGGGCAATCTCGAAGAATATGGTCTCCCGTGGACAACATGCAAGGGAACTTGACTTTCCGCGAAGGGTTGGAAGTTTTATCAAGAGGAGACTTCTTAGGCGTAATAGCCGCAGAGCTAGCCTCTCCTTTATCTGACTTCTTCTTCTTTGTCTTCTTCTTCTTCTTCTTAGCCACCTGGTTACTTGAATCCAGACTTTCACCAGGCGAAGTAGAAGAGGAGGACGCAGAAACAGGCGAAGAAGGGGAGAGGTCCACCTTGGAATCAACATGATGTTGTTTAGGTGGAGGAACTGATTGAACAGTAGCCGAGACATTTGGGACCACAGAGGTTGAAAACAACCAAACAGGCAACCCAACAGTTAACCCAGGAAGGGACAACGTTGCCATATAAGGAGCACCAACATTTCCAAAAGGAGGAAAATGACTAGGATTCCCATCGGAGGGGATTCCTTGGTTGGTGAACTCTGGAAAAGTTTCCATCAACAACTCAAAACCACACACGGGCTAAAAACCAAGGCACACAATCAAACGGCCAACAAGAAAATGCTAAAAGGGCATGTGATCGCGGGTGATTAATTTTTACCACATTGAAAAATAGGAAACTTCACCGTTTCATGTTTTAAGAGTAGAGAAACGGTTGAAAAGGTGACTCTATCTCTTTCATATTTGACGCAAGCGTGAAAGGACAAGCGCTTGGTGATCCTTTCAAGTTTAAAGAGTTAGAAAAGATCAAATGACTACTCAGGAATACTAGGCAAAGGGTGTACCAAATAACCGTGAACTGCAATATACACCTTGGTTTCAAAATGAAAGAGAAATCAACCAAGGACTTAACGTACGTGCAGGCAATCTCCCCGAATGTTGTTTCCGGTGTATCATGGGTATAGGGCGGCAGACTCGACTTCCTATGGATAAAGGATAGAAACTTAGTGGGGTCTCCCTTTATATACGCGACGGTACGGGGAGCACAAGTCCGTACTAGCGCTGTCTAAAGCCAAGAGGTGAACGACAGCTACTAGGTTTAAAGACGCCAGAACACGTCTCTAGCCTAGACCACTAAATGTTGCGTTAATGTTTCAATGCTGCCTTAGTGTAAATTGAATAAATTTTAATGTTTATCTTCAATTACGTTTCAGTTTTCAGGCCCTAGCGAGTGTTATGTCTTGAAATCTCCTAAATGCACACTATATGGAGAAAAGAAATCTTTCAATTCGATGAATGCTATCTAGTTAAGGGAAGAGCTTCAAACAATGATGCAACAAACAACAACATTGAAAACGAAATCTTTTCCAAACTAGATGACTTTCACTATCCGAAAGTAATTTAAAACATTCAACGAAGCGAATTATGCAATGTAATCTATGCAAAATCCTTTTTTTTTTTTTCGAAAACTATGCAATTGTAATCTATGCACAATGTTAGTTCCCAAATCCACCTCAGATGAAATAAGCGTTAAGAAGGAGCGTTCCACCAAACCACGCTCAGCCTCGTAGCTAGCCCTACGAGGACAGGAGAGGGCTCCCTCCGGGTCAATCTCAATGAAAATATTCAAAGGGGCTTGAGATGACTGAAACAAAAACTGATCTTAGGCTAGATAAACAAATAGGAGGGTTTGATTTTGATTTTAAGGGGTTTTTGTTGAAAAAAGGGAAAAACAATTTTGGGCTTGGGGATGAGGCCAAATTCTTGCAGAGTTCAAGTTGGGGCAGGGTAGGCAATGAATTTGATGTCTTAGATCAAATGAATGGATTGAAAAGACTGCTGAGGAGCTGAAGAGGGCAAGAGAGTGCAAGGATCCTCTTCAAACTGACGAGAAACATGTAAAACTAAACAAAAGTTTAAGGCAGAGCACCAGCAAACTAATGAATTCTACCTCAATTACTCATTTGTTTAATTGATAAGCAAAGAGAAGGGAAATGGCATACATATAACATTAATGAAACTTACAATAACATGGAGAGAAACATCATCAAAACTCAGAAGCCACAAGGATCCCAACAAGTGCTGCAAAACTCTGGTCTTTCCTTTGCCAAAAACTGAAAATGGATATACAATGAGGTGCCAAACTTTTCCCAAGTATCCAACCCTGAAAATGTCTCAGAAAATACAATATATAGACCATCCTAACCCCATCCCATGCCTCTAGGGGTCGAGCTCATCCTTCTAGGAGCTGTTTCAACCAATTCTAAACATGGAGCTAAAATCTAAGCAGCCAAACAACTTGCCTCTATATGCTAGGAAACTGATCCATTCACTTAATTTTCACTTTTTAGTGAATGAAACCTCTAGAAAAAGTAAAAACATGCCAAATTTACATCATAGTTATCAAATTACATCATGGTAGGTCAATCATCACATGAAAAAGTAAAAATAGTCAAAACTAGGCGAATTTCTGACCTGAAAAGTGAAATTTGGGCAAAATTCCTCTATGCGCCGCGCCTAAATTCTCTATGCGTCGCGCCACTTTGACCCTGTTTTTGGGGCACTTTCTGAAGTCCAAATTGAGCTCATGATAGCTCATGGGAAAGCCCTGGATGTCTGCTATCCAACCCAAGTGGAATGTTTCAATTTGGATGTCATTTTACCCTCCAAAACTGCAATCTCCCAAGACTGGTTCCTGCTGGTGCAAAAAGTGGCAGAAAGACCATTTTTGGAGTGTTTTTGGCTCTTTAGGCAGCCCAGAATTTGATGAAATGCTTCGGCCATTCCTGAATATACATAATATATCATGAAAAACCCAAAAATGCTAATTTTTCCTCCAGAAGATGTCCCAATCATAAGCGCGCGTTGGGTGGCGCGACACATCGGGCGGAAAACCCTGTTTTGCAACCAAAATTTTCAAAATGACAAAATCTTCTCCAAATTTGCTGAAATTTGGAGTGAAGGTCTCCCATCATGTCTCATGCTTAGCCAAGGAAGCTTCGGCCAAGATTCGGAGTGGATCCGGCCTCTTTCGACGTTTCAGTGCCTTTCTCAACCTTGCCTTCAGGATCTTCATTTTTTCTCTACAAACGTGTGTACGGGCCCAATAGTGAGTCTTCATGTGTCTGAGCATGTCTTTGTCCCTATTGGCCTTCGCCAAGAGCTTCTCTAGATGAATGTTGACGTGCGTAAGGCAAGTCTCTCGCTCAACCGGTGTCATGTCACCTGGTTTCTTCCGGGCCATTTCCCGGTCTTCACGGATTTGCCGCAACTCTATGAGTGTGTGCTGATCCTCCAGATGTTTATTACGCTGCTCCAAATAATGTATAACCGAATGAGCTCTCTGCAACTTCACGGTCAAAGTGTCAATCTCAGCCTTTTGTTCCTGGATGATCTCTTTCAGCTTCGAGCTAGGAGAGCTCGCATCAACATCGATCAAAACAAAATCAGTATCTTGGCCTCCCGAGGGGCCCTCATCGTGCATAGGCCTCTTACCTCTGTCCTGAACCTGTACCTGTACTGATGTAGAAGGCGAGACCCCTTCCACGCCATGTGGAGATAGTACTCGCGCTGCTGATGAAGATAACGAGACCCCTTCCACCCCTGGTGGAGATAGTACTCGTCGTGCTGCTGCAAATAAGGCTCTGTGGCCTCTCTGATATGTCACACACACTGGAGCGCTGATAGGCTCAGTCTCAGGAACCTCAAACTGATGTGAAGGCTCTGCCTCATCATGAATAATCTCGGGAGGAGGCTGGGGGGCTGCAAATAAGTCACGAGAGATGAACTCATCCCATGTGATGCCCTGCAAACCAAGCTGATGTACCACAATGATTTTGATGAGCGCGTAATGATAAATGTTGTGATGTTGCTGCTCCGGAGTCTTCTTCTGCACAAGGGTAGTCATCCGCTCTATATTCCGACACATGAAGTATGGAATATTCATTAGTCGCACTCTCGTGAAATGCATCAAAAGTCTGATATGGTATGCATAAAGGCATGAGAATCTACCCTCACAGCTGAAATATCGGATGATGAGTTTCATCAATGGTGCATAAGACTCCTGCAGAAATCGGAATGGAAATACCCTGCTCAACTGCCTCAAATATCCAGGTCTGATGTAAGGCTCATAATATGCTCTATCCAGCTGCTGTCTCTTATTCCACTCCTCACCAATGTTCGGTATCCCAGTCGCCTCAGAAATAGTCTCTGGTGTCAAAGTGAAGTTCATTCCAGCAAGATTTACATGACCATTATGCAAATGTAGGACAAATAGGCGAGCTAACTCATGATGATGCTGAGTTCGGGCAATCATCTCACAATACTGGAAGCATGACTGACACTGAAAACAATCCATTGCAAGCGGACAGGCCTGCAATTGGGTCAAAGAAGTGGGCTCCTCCCTGACATGCCTGCCACTTTTATGAGATCTCCTCGGCACATTAAGCTCGGTAGATGAATCACTGTCTTGCTCATATCCCTGCTCATATGGTGAATCTGTCTCTGACATGGTGCTGAAATGTGTTTGTCAACTATATGCTTGGTTGGTTAGAAAATGAGCAATTAGTGTATTTGTTTCAATGCCAAATGTGTCACATATATAATAAGGTGCTATAGGAAATATCACAGTGGGAAAAGGATTGTCAAATGAGTTTTAAGTGTGAAGACAGCCACTGTTTGAGGGACTTAGGGATTTGGGGATTTATGAGAAATGGGAATGAGTGATAATGATGGGGGCAGTTTTAGGAACAAGGGTCCATGAAATGACAGAATATAAGTGCAGTCAAAGATATAAAGGCAGCCCTTGGATCTTGTGGAAACTTAGATTTTTATCAATGAAGGGAAGTGGTAACAAGTGATAGGGTTTGGGAATTCATTGAAATGGGAACAAAGGGTAAAATGGATATGGGACAGTGGAAGTGGGGAAGGGACTGTGATATAATAATATGACAGTGATAGCAGTGACAAAAATGATAACGATAACAAGATCACAAATGTCTATGGAATGAGAGTTTAAACACCAAATTTTCAAGTTTTTAACCACCTCCTTTCAAACCCTTGGGGGGCAGATTGCAATAGGGGTATAGGGTTTTATCCTTGCACCATTTAAACACTTGAATTTCACCTTCAAATAACACCCAACAGGAATTAAACTCAAATATCAAGCGTGCACACTTACTTGGTAACAAAAGAACTGAATCAAATTGAATTTTTGATGAAGCAAGACGAATTTCGGCCTTTGGGGTTATGTGCGCCGTGCGCAACTGGTGCGCCGCACCCTTAGAAAAACACACGGTGTAAAACTTCCCAACGTGCCGCGTCGCACCTATGCGCCGCGCCTATGACCAATGCGTCGTGCACAAATTAACACGCACAGTCAGCCTCTCTCAAACACAGTTTTGCTCTTACACTTTCAAAATACGATTTCTCCCTTGGATTTTCTAAATGACACTTGTTGCAAAGGAATAAATAGCTTTGAGAAATATCTTGACAAGAGATGGTTTTAATTTTTTCTTCTCATAACCCATTTTGTAATGTTTTTTGATTTTGGCACTTTTCATTTAATAAGACTCTGTCTTTTGTTTTTTTTTATTTTCATTGACTTTTTAGACTTGAAATGATGAAATTGGTTGATTTTTGCAGGGATGTTGGCGTTGAACTTTGGCAAAGGAGGACCAGAATCTGCAAGTGAAGAACTTCATGGTGGAAAGATACATCTTATTACAAAAATGAATTCGATAATTTCTTATTCAAAACAGAGTTTTGAACAAGAAATGTCCTTGAATATGTCTGATGATAAAATTTTGAACTGAGAACTTATTGGAAACCATCCTCATTGCCCGCGGGCATGATTTGACATTTCAGAAGACCAAACCCTAGACTCAGAAACTAAAATGACTCTTTTTGACCAAAATAGCATCTATGACTACAAATGACTTGAAATGAACTTTGATGATTTTGGAGAAATTTTGACCAACCTAGCAGGTACAAACATGAGGGAAACAAGAAAACCAAACCCTTCCGTCAGTCAATGGCATGCCCCTAACGGAATGCAGATGATTAACGAATGCAGATTAATGAGTGGAATGAGACACGAACAATGAAATGAAATAAGAGAAATGATCTCCGACTTTATATCGTAAAGACCGACTCTAACACACAATTTCCTTTTTCTTTTCAAATTATAAGAATGCACTCAATGCATTTTTCGATGAAATGAGAATCTACTTAATGCATGCTTTTAATAAAAGAGAATGCAATCAAAGCGATTTCTAGCTTTCAATCATTAAACAATGTAATCTAAGTTCAATGATGGATCTCAAAAAATACTTTTCAATGCAATGTGATCTAATGCATTTTAACGAAAAGAAAACTATGAGACGAAAACTAAAAGAATGCAAATCTCCTTAATGAAGGATGAATGCAAAAGAGATGTAAACAAACACTAAGAATGCAATCGTTGTTTCAAACACTTTGTCACGAAATCCCTCAAAAGGTGACAAGACATATGAGGTCAAACACAAAGAGGACTTCCAAAGCAAGAGATCAAAACAAGGCATTCATTCTCTTTTACATCAAGAAATCATGGAGAGAAGACATTTCAAACAATGAGCAATGTAATCTATGCTCATATAGAGAAAAGACCGGAAGGGAAAGACACACTGGTGAAGGATTCAGGGACAAAGTCTCAATTTTCACACACCCTGAAATTGGCCCGACTTTGTCATTGACAACTAGCGCCAACTGGCACGACTTGCTCACTGACAACTAGCGCCAATGCCCAATTGGTGCGGGTTGCTAACTGACAACAAGCGCCAATGCCTGAAAATGAAAAAACAAAGAATTTCTCCCAACCAAGACCAGACTCACCACTTCAAGCAGAATCTAAAACAAACCCGGAAGCAAAGTACTGACCAAAAGAAACTTCCGAACAAGGGTAAACCCTAGCACCTATAGGAGATGGCGCGACTGTATGGCTATAATCCGCGCCAGACAAGGGATGGCGTGAGTGATGAACTGGCAACCCACGCCAATTGGTGCGACTGTCAGGGTGGAAACCGCGCCAATCAAGCCAACCATGAAAGGATGAAAACTTGGAAAAGAAGAGGTCAGATCTGATCCTCTGGGGCTGAACCAAAAGCCAAACATTCAGAAAAGAGCCAGCCAAAAGAGCCGATCAAGCAAGCAGAATCGAGAAACAACCGAAAAGACAAGACAATAATCCAAGTGTTTAGTTCATAAACTAAACTGGAGATTGACTGAAGCAGCTTTGATCTACTTCGCTAATGCAGATAAATAGCGTTTCGAAGGCTATCTGGCTAACTTCAGGCTCCATATATAGTTTATAAAACAAACAACAACAAGCTAGACGATCCCCAATGGAGTCGCCAATTTGTTGAGGAGGTAAATCCCCTCTGCGGACAGAGGCGATACTTACTAGCCCAGACCGGGTCTAGCAACAATCATTCATGCTATAGTGCAGGTTCCTAATTGCAAATAAACCAACTAGCGATGAAGGCTTTCCTGGAATCCAACGCTGTCGCTTGTAGAGAAAGTAGCGCTCCCGTTCCTTAGCTCTGGCAGATCACAATCCTCACGATCTCCGTGATCGGACACCTGCACATGCAAGAAACAAAACAAACGCAAGCGTAAAATCTAGTATATGCAACTATATGTCAGTCAGAGAAGACATAACTCATCATCATAATCAATAACAAGAGTGGAACCATAACCAATAGTCGCTTATCATTAATCAATCAAAGAAGAATACAACCATAGCCCTGACGCTGAATTCTCCTTCGGCAGGTTGTCAGCAGAACATGTCTCGACAAAGCCTGTCAGGGATGGGACAAGCCTCTCTCTTCGGATACTTGACAATGATCTCCTTGCTTGGATTTGGCCTCAAGGGAATGAATCAAGGCTCTTACAGCATAAGGCTCTTGGGAACTTGGAGACTAGCTTGCAAATGAGATGAGCAAGCTTTTATAGATGGAGGAAGGGGAGTTGGGATCCCTATAATCATGGGATTGGCCCTATCATCAAGGAAGCTTCCATGAGAGGTGGCAAACCACTTCCTCTCTATGGAAATCTGTAGCCAAACCTCCCAACTCAAGATATATAACAGTCCAGGAATTTGTTAGGACGAAACTTCCGCCATTTATTTTTTTTAAAACACTGCTTAAATTGGCTGGCGTGAGTGCGACTCTGGGACAGAGCGCCAATTGGTGTGCCTTCTTTGAAGGATTTCCCCCATTGGCGCGGGTACTAAATTGGCTGCCCGCGCCAATGCAAAAAGAGGTGTTTTTAGGGTTTTTTGCAAAGAGATGTCTTCAGGGCAATGAAAGCTCATGTTCAAAGAGATGTCAGCAGCAGCCAAGTCTTGTCTCGGCCACGTGTCATGGAATGAGCCCTCCAATGCGGGATAAATGGCAAGGACTATGACAAATTGTTGTGTAACAATATCATAAATAAGATGTTGGAGGCCAACAAGAAGAACTGGCACAAAAAGCTTGTGAATGTTTTGTGGGTAGATAGGGTGAGTAGTAAGAAATATATAGGAATGTCACCTTTCACGTAGTTTATGGTGTAGATATTGTTTTTCCTACATCACTTGCAGTCTCAGTCATGAAATTGTTGCAAGCAGGAAGTGAGGAGAATGATGTACATCGCTGAATAAATCAGATGATTCATCTTCAACAGACGAGAGATGAGTTATTTCAGAACACCTCAAAGCTTCACGAGAAGATAAAGAAGGTGTATGACCAAAAAACCAAGGTGGATCATTTTAAGCTTGAAGATGTAGTCCTCCAGTGGGATGCAAGGAACGAGGAAAAATGAAAGCACGAGAATTTGAAAACTTGTGGAAAGGGCCATATAAGATCTCAGTGTTCCATAGGCAGGATGCTTTTATACTAAAAAGGTGAATGGAGAAGAATTCTTAGGAGGACCAATTAATGGTAGGCTCCTTAAGAATTATCTTTTTCTAATTCAGGTTTAAAAATTTCTCAAATCCATTGTAAATATCAGTTTAACTTTCTGCAAAGTGTGAAGTGGTGAATCACCGAAGCTTAGAGCCCGAGGTGAAGGCCATAAGGTTTCATTGGTTTTATGTTGTTTTCAAAATTAATTCAGTCAAAGTCAAGTTAGTTTTGAGTCAATTTTAGTCATTTTTTAGTCAGTTTGATTTTGTTTCAAAACAGTTTAAGATTTCAGTTTTCAGTTTGTCTTTTAGCTTTTGACTCCATGCCCAATGGATAGGCACTTGGTCTACGGTGTTCTTGGCACCTCCAAGGAGCTACCATACCCAGCTGGAGCCAATGGTAATGTCAGTATTTGCACCATTCCACTAGTGATAAAATAAACTCTTTCATGTCATGTTAAGGGTCCATTCTGAAATTTTTGTCATTTCATTAGGTCATCATGCAAAAATTTGGTCACTTGGTGTAGATTTAGGTCAAGCTTCACTCTTTTCAAAAATTTCATTACTTGCTGGCTTCTTTCATCATTATTCTGAGTGTACATTAGTCATGATTTGTCATCATCATTTCAGTACTTTCATCATGAACTTCATTCAGTCAGAGTCTTCATTAGGTTTTAGGGTTTTCAAGGTCCATCAAATCACCATCTGCATGCATGAAATACCAGTAAGTAAGAGAATGACAATAAAAACATTTCATTATGAAAGTTTGATTTGTAAATTAATTTCAATTCAATATGTAATTTTATGTTTCTTAATATGTAATAATTTCTCATGGTTCCAAGAAGCTGCATACTTAAGGTTCCAACCAACCAAATAAGTCAATGTTCTAAAAAGCCATAGTGTTCAAAATCCATCAAAAGATCAAATCCAAAGATCAGATTCAAAGGTAAAGTGCAATGTCAAAGTTGAGTTTAAAAGGAAATGTGGGTCCCAAAGACAAATTATGAAGATTCACCATGTATAAAGGGCCATCAAATACCAAAAAGACTCTCATTTGAATCCTCATGCATTGAGCTCTCAAAATCCCAAGTTAAAAATTGAATTTTGAGCGAGAAAGTCGATTTTTTTGGAGGGCGTTATGCTTCTCCTTAAGGCTTTGCGCTTTTTACAGAGAGGGCACTGTGCTTCTCCTTAAGGCGTTGCACTTTTACAAGGGAGGAACTGCGCTTCTCCTCATTTCGCTTTTTCCAGCTTTCTCCCATAGCTCCAAATCTTCATTGTAGGAGGTCCAACCATAAAAAAAGGGTGTCTTCAGATAATTGCAAGTATTTTATACTTCTTAAATCTCTCCTTTCAATTTATGATCGTAAATTCATGGTATGAACCCTCCACATTTACCATTTCATGTTTTGAGCCAAGAAACCCTATTTTTTACCATTGTAAGCTAAGGTGGTTTCCCCTAGACCCTATCTTCCCATCCCACACTCTAAAATAACTCCCCTTATCCCTTATCCCCAAGTCCCATTTCCGAAAACCCTAATCTTAGACTGCATTTTCCTAGGCAGTCCCACCATATCTCTATAATCAAATTTCCTACCCTATCTCCCTAAGTTTTTCTATCCCCCACCACTTCCCTAAGATCCCTAACTCCCTTCCCCAATTCCCTAAATTTTCCTACACTAATCCCAACTCCCTAAACCTACTATCCTACCCCTTTCCCTTCCCCTTCCCTAGGGTTTCAAAACAAGACAATTACTATGAAGGAGGAAAGAGATATTATGGAGGAGGTATGAACATAGAAGAGGAGAGGAGACAACGAAAAGGAGGGAGTATTTTGAGGCCTGAACCATACAACACTAGAGAAATTTTGGCCTCACCCATGATAGTCAATTGCTTCAAACATGACAGTTGTTTTGACTTCTTTGAAATGTTCCAAAGAGTGCAATGTCACCCTACTTTGACCATAGTTTTCATCTCAAACCTCAAAGACAACCAAGTGACCATTGTAGGAGTAACCTTCACCATCTCCACAAATACAATTGTTGTAGCCACAGGGATACCCAATGTGGGTGAAAAATGTTTTAAGTCCAAAGATATGGATGCCCAACATTATGAACCATTTCTTAAGCCAAGGTACAAAAATGACAAAAAGAAAGTATTTCCTTTCAGCCACCTACTTGACAGATTTTCTCCCTTGATGAAGATCATCATGAAGTATTTCACTTGTGAGGGCAGATTCTCCAAAATATATGCCTACCACATTATAATTCTCATACTTTTCCCAAGGGTTAAATTTATTAATATCCCTCACTATTTATACAAGAGTATTTATAAAATTTCATACAAGTGCCGAATAGAGAGTATGTGCATTAGATGAACAACATATTTCATCACTCTCTAATCAAAATAATTTTCCTTCATCATCTCAAGGAAGAGGAAGGAATTCATGAGGAAGAAAGAGACTTTGAGTTGATGGATTTGGATGATCAAGATGAACAGGAGGCCTCAAAGCTAATAATCAATAATGTTAGGTAAACATGACTCGGGGTAGAGTCAATGTTGAGTAGGGTAAACAGTAGTGGTTTTGGGGCACATGGTTTTGTGCACCCATGGTTTTGACCCATGGTATTGCATGTGATGGAGCCTATAAAAAGGCTGGAAAGACTTCATTGTAATGTAGGCCTGGAGGTGAGCGGTGAAGGCTCACTTGGCTAGATTGGCCAGGGTTTTGGCCAATGGTTAATGAAATTTCATTGGTTGGGTTTTTCTCCGGATTTGGGGTTTTCCCAGTTAAACATTGTGTTTATGTTTGTGATTTGTTGCTGGTTCTTTTCATGTTTATGTTTATGTTCATTTCTCTCAGTAAATTCTTTATGTTCTCCGTAAATTGTTTATCACAAGTGAATTCCTAAACAATTTACGGAGAACATAAATAATTTACTGAGAGAAATAAATAAACATAACCATGAAAGAACCCAGCAACAAATCACATAAACATAAACACAATGTTTATCCGGGAAAACCCCAAATCCGGGGAAAAACCCAACCAATGAAATTTCATTAACCATTGGCCAAAACCCTGGCCAATCCGGCCAAGTGAGCCTTCACCGCTCACCTCCAGGCCTACATTACAATGAAGTCTTTCCAGCCCTTTTATAGGCTCCATCACATGCAAGACCATGGGTCAAAACCATGGGTGCACAAAACCATGTGCCCCAAAACCACCACTGTTTACCCTAGTCAACTTTGACTCTATCCCGAGTCAAGTTTACCTAACAATTCCCCCCTTAAACTTGACTTGGGGATTATTGACTAAATCCAGCCAAACTTGCTAAATGAGACAACCCCGCTCACTCTAGCTCTTCCCCCCTCAAATTTTTACCCAGGGTAATTGTTAACTTGACATCCCCCCTATCACCTAGGTCTAACCTAGACTTTACCAAGCAGATTACCTGTGGTACGTGATGCCATACTGTGTCTGCATGCCAGTGATGCCCATTTATGACAGTGAAATTAACTCCATTATAATGATGTTTTTTTTTTTTTTTTTTTTTTTCATTGTTGTCAGCTTCTTTGTATGACCATTCTTTCATTCATACATGATGTCCCTTTCTTCAAAGAGTGACATCATAGTTATACATCAATGTCCATATAAAAATAATCCAACTTTCTGCAGCTTATTGATTACCTGTGTGTACGCATGCCATACTAGGTCTTAGATTAAAGATGCCCATTTACATGTGAAATTAACTCCATTATAATGATGTTTTTTTTTTTTTTTTTTCATTGTTGCTGCTCTTTGTATGACCATTCTCTACATTCATACATGATGTCCTCTTCAAAGAGGACATCATAGTTATACATCAATGTCCATATAAAAATAATCCATCTACCAGAATACATGGGTCACCAGCCTCTGTAACCGCCAGTCCTCTAGGAATTCTCTTCAAATACATGGCTCATCAATTTAATTAATTCACCCGCAAATATTCTCTCTCATTGACACATTCTGTCAAACAATTTTCTCTCACAGCTAATGGCTTGCTATTCTAGCACATATTCTTTCACATCTCATGGATGCAGATAACATAATAATTGAGGGCGGTCCTGTCCATTGTAGACATATTTTTCGCCATCTCCAATAAAGCTTCCACCAGGATGACCATCAAAACCTCGATGGTTGCTTCATCCATGTCCTCCGCCTACAACAGCATTATCCTCGTCATCGTTGTGTCGACTCCAGCTCATGGAATGCTTTTCATCAACCAACGCAATGAACAACCCCGAGACCTATGTTCAATTCCCAGCCGTCTTGGTTGCAATTTTCCCTGGCTCAGCAGTCGCCCCTGAACATATTTTCTGTGTTTGTCGACTGTGCAGAATCCTTCTTCGTAGCCTTCGATCCAGCGATGACCACGACTCTCTTTGCAAATAGTGCAGCCAACCACCATCATATAAAACGCCAATCCTTTGATTTCCAATTTTATTTTGTCCCCAATGGTAAACATGCCCAGTAAAACTCCTCAGCATATTTTATCGCTCCACCTCTAGTGCCTTTGACAAAGCACCAGCAGTCCATTGAATACACAGAAAAAAGATTGCGTGAAACTGAAAGATTTCTGCGCATGTGTAGCTTGAATCTCGGAAATTTCCTCTGGGAGATTATTAGAATTTATTTAACGCTTTCACCTTGCATATGATATGATTAACACATACCATGCTTTGTGAAGACCTGTGGCAGTGTCATTGGCCACTTCATATAAATCTCAGATTCCAAATCTACACCTAACAGCAGATCCACGGTTTATCACTGCGTCCAGATTTGTCCCACCGATTAGTTCTTTCGTTACCTTGTCACCCTCATCAAGAATCCTCCTTGACACCATTTCTACTATTGATGACATCAGCTGAAATCTTTCTCAGTGCAATGGTCGTTTCCTGTACAAATTCCTACATCGTAATTTAGGAATTGATGCACGCCCTGCCGCATCCTTGCCACTAGTTTTCACCTCCTCCTGAACATCTACCAATGCTCTCGACGTCGGGGCTGGGCTCCTTCTGTCTCATTTTGCACGTGGACCTTCACCATTGCGCTAATATTCCCCGCTGCCTTCACATCATGAGATCCGTTGAGGCATGAGTCTTGGTCGGTGAGCGCGGCACTCAGATACGTTTCAATGTTGTTCATTTGAGGATCTAAGTTGCTGCGTTCCAAGTCCTCCATCTCCATCACAGATTGTTGAATCTGGTCAACAGTGTCATCAATATTCTGAATACAATCTTGTAGCACCGCTCTTTCTCTTTGCGTTTTTGTAGCTCTCCATCCGAACACTGCAGTAACTTGGTCTGCGGCCCCATTGCATCATAATCTCCATGGCTGTTCTACTTAGATCCACACCTGGGCATCTCGTAGACAAAATCTGCATTGATTTATCCATTCAATAGGCCAATAAAACCCTTGGCTACAAAAGCGTCCCTCTGAAGCCAAATATGGCTCTGATACCACTTCGTGATTCTCGGGACACCACATATCTCCACAATGGTATGATATTGTCCACTTTGGGCCTAAGCTCCTCATGGCTTTGCTTATGGGCTTTACCCCAAAAGGCTCCATACCAATGGAGATATTTGTCCATCCTTATATACCCATGATCCTCCCACTTCTAGTCAATGTGAATTTGAGTCGTATACCCACAAATATAAGGATGCCATGATCAAATAATTGGAGGACAACATGGCAAGATCTCAATTTGTCATATCATTCCTTGAACAAGAGAAAAAGCAACTGAAATACAAGCATGTAATCATGGAGCTAGAGCTACTAAAGGAAAAAAGAAAAGACACCAAGGGTGAGAAAATGATGGAACTTTATGATACTAAAAAAATCAATTCAAGACAAAAAAAAAGGTGTTAAGAGAGCTCTAGAGCAACAAAAACATGAGGCAGAGCAACTTAGTTTTGAAGAAAGGATTACCAAGGATGTTGAAGATGATAGAGAGGTATGGATAGACAGGGTAAACCTCCACCTTGAGAAGCTCTTCCATATGGAAAACAAAGACAATGAAATTCTCAGACACATGTCTAACAGGTACATCACTAGGAACAAGATCTGCAACATCAAACTCAAGAAGTTGATGGAGAAATACAATAAAACCCTAATCAATAAAAAGAAGGAAGATAAAATTGATATCCTTGTTGATGATTCCATGATTGCTTGAGGCACATCACCAACACTTCATCTACCCATTTTGAAGGTTTTTGGGTATTTTTTTTCAATTTTGGGCCTTTTGACGAATTTTCACAGGTTTTTCAGCACATTCCACCTTTCCAAAGCGCAACGCCTATGGTGCTAAGATTTTTTAAGAGCATAAAAATGATAAATGGCCACCACCATTGGATTCATAAGGCCTTATACATCAAATTTTCACTATTGGCACACAAAAATTGGACATTCTGACAAGGAGAAATGGCCAAAAACACCAAAAAACTCACCTTTCTGCCTCATTTTTCAGGTTGGCACTGTGCTTTTGACAAGTCTTGGGAGATTTGACTTTTTAGGGCCTTAAATTCATCATTTTTAGAATGTAAGGTAATTTTTGGAAACTAGATAAGAGAATATTTCCAATGAGATATCATGAGCTTAATTTGGACTTCAGGAATGCCTCCAAAACTCACCTTGAAGTTGGCATTGCACTTCTGCTTCAAGCATTGTGCTTTTTCTTCAGGCACTGCGCTTTTTCCAGTTGCCTGATATTTTCAAAATTTTCCAGATTTCTCAATTGTTGATAGAATTTATGAGATTTTACTAGTTTAATTCATATTTTTAAATGTAATTATAACCTAAATAGTTACTAGAGGGTAGATACATTGGCTAAAAGTGGATTTTTGGATAAATGAATTAGTTTCACCAAAGTTAGGGATAATTTTGTTGACCTCCCTAGTCTTTGGGTTTCTAGTTGAGAAATTTGTGGATCAGTTCCTCAAGTTAGGGATTCGACCCCTAAGCTGTGGAGAATCAATTTTGGTCTATATTATTCACTTATTTTCTCATAGCAAGGGTTGGATGTTGTTGGATTGATCTTGGAACACTTTTTGTAATCAGACTTTTGGCTAATAATAACAGACTGAGTTGCAAATATTTTGATGGAATTCATGTGGTAAATGATTTGACATTGTTTCTTCTTGTGTTATGCAAATGTGTGAATTTATTGTAATTCATATTCATTCATTTTCTAAATTTATATGTTTCCTATGTTAGAAAGACATAATTCATTAAGATTGTGCTTTGTTTTGGAGGGATATTTACAGTTTGTTTCACCTTCTTCTTAGTAGAAAAGAATTCATATCTCTTATGCTATTTTCTCAAACCCTAGCAGTCTAAAACACTTCTTCAGATATCCTCTTGTATTGAATTTCTTACCTACCTTGCTCCATCAGATCCGTGCAATTTTGATGCTTGTTTTCCCTGACCTAATTTCTTCATTGACCTATTTACCATCCAGCACCTCAAAAAACAATAAATCAAACCCCTATGCTACTATAACTAGCCTAATATCTCATTGATCCATTCATCTTGGTTGAGATCCAATGGATAGAGCCCTCTCTTGCCTAGTATGTCTAGCTACTTGACTAAATATTGGTTTGTGGTTACTTTTGATGGTCTCTTCTCAGCCTCGGAGATTCGATGGAGTGATAACGGGGGCATGGTTATATTATCATTGATGTCAAATATTTCACTAAATGGGTCGAAGTGATGCCTACATACGATAATGAAGGTCTAACCACTGCATAATTCCTATTTAATCATGTCATAGCTCCGTTTAGTGTCCCGAAAGTGATTGTCATTGACCATGGCTCTCATTTTTAAAATCATATGATGAAAGAGCTTGTTGCTTAGTTGGGGCTACATCATGATAGCTACACTCCTTATTATCCACAGGCCAATGGCCAAGTTGAATCCATTAATAAAATTTTTGTGACCATGCTTCAACGAAACGTTGGGAAGCACAAACAAGATTGGCACCTCATGCTCTTATCATCTCTATGGGCTTACCAAACTTCTGCTAATAATACCACTGGATTCACACCAATCCAATTGGTGTATGGTCTAGAGGCCACACTCCTAATCAAGTGTGAAATTCCTTCTCTGAAGCTAGCCATCAAACTACTTTCTAGTACTTCTCTAGAAGAGGAACATTTTCTTTACCTTGAGCGTCTCGATGAGACCCAAATACTTGCTGCTTTAATCATTGAAGCCCAAAAAAGATGAGTTAAAACTCAATATGACAAATATTTCAACCCTCACATTTTCTCTTAAGGTGACTTGGTCCTGCTTTACGACCAAGCCCACGATAAATTGGGAGTCAGGAAACTCGAGCCAATGTTGCATGGGCACTATATCATTCAACGAGTATTGGAAAGAGGAACCTATGAGCTGGTATATTACGAAGGAAACCAATGGGCTCTATCTGAAGAAGTATTACGCTTTATAATGAGTGCTATTGTTTGTACATTGGTGTTTTATTCATAAGTGTGCTATGATTGGATTTTTGGTGTGATTATTGATTTTCATACATGTTTCCTCTACTCAACTTGTGTTCCACTTGGTTTTAAGCTATCGTCGAATCATTACATCAATTTTTTTGATGGTGCTTGTCGTAGCACACAAAACTTGTATTCCGCATCGTGGGTACTCTTTTACCATGATGGCGAGTTGATTAATTTATGAAGTATTTTTTTGGGTTGAACAACTAACAATATTGATGAATATAGTGTGCTTATCAAGCTATTATCAGATGCAATTGATCTCAAGATTAGATATTTGGTTGTTAAATTAGAACCACAACTCATTGTGTTACAATTAAATGGCCATTATTCTGTGTGAAATCCTAAAATTTTGTGTATGTATTTGCGTGTTTGATTATTGGAAAGATATTTTTATTTTATTACATATCAGCATATTCCAAGATGTTTAAACACATTAATAGATACATTAGCAAATCATGTACTAGATAGACATCTACATAACATGTAAAAACCAGCACATCATTATGATACACAAATAGTTGTAGAAACATATATATATATATATATATATATTGTTTATGTCAAGTGTGTTACATCAAAATCTCAAAAAAAATATGTTGTGTGACAAAAATGGCTCTCTGAGCCTACATCAGTACAAAAATGTAAAAACAGGGCTACTAATCGCCCACATGGTGCTCGTGATAGCAGGTGACCACTCGGATCACTCGCCAGAGTAAACGACGTTGTCTTCCTAGAACCCCGACCGTATGCCTTTGGAAGCAAAGAGGAATATCATCAAAGGTAGCATACTCTAGGATGCCTCTTGTGAGGCCTACCAAGTTTCGCTCTAACTCGGCTAATGGGTCTACTCCCTCCTTGAAGGGGACATCCTCCACCGGGCAAGCTACCCTCCTCGCAATTGGTGACATTACTGGTGGTATATGAGGACACATATATGTTAAAGCATCATAAGTTTAGATCTCACAATACATGACAAAAAAATTCAAAAAATAAAAATTGTTGAAATTTTTTTTTTCACATGCACCAGTCCATTGTGTGTTTCGCGGAATGGGTAGATCTAGATCTCCCCTGAAGTCAATGCATGTGTATGCATAGTCCTCAACCAAGATGATTTGATGATACAACTAGCTGAAAAACATTTTAGGGAAATGCCTTTCTGGCCCCTGCCATGACGGGGCATGATCTCACACCACCTCATCAACCTCAGGTCTCTTGGGGTTGGATCATGGATATCTTCAACCGCTGGTACTGAAAAAAAGGTACTCTCTCCAAGAAAAAGGTAACCAAGATGGACCTGTACCCAAATTATTTCAGTTGACTTGTTTTACTCTTGCTCAATTGGCTCTTCATGTTAGCTAATAACCCCTCGCACCAGTTGAACATAGTAGGGGCGAGACATTCCACTGCGTATTGAAATTGGGATTTTGTTGCCTCATGGAATTCCTGGGCTCCAGCCATTCAAGTCATGCAATGTAAGATTGTGCGCAAGGGAAGAACTCTGATAGAGGATATCTCTATCTTCTCGCTCTCAGTTTTTCTATCCCCAGGACAATGTCTCTGAATAAGAATGTTGGTACTCTCACCTCCCGCGCGAGCTCTAGAGAGTTGGATTCTCTCCCCTCTTCTGGATAAGCCTATGATGAAATAGATTTCCATGAAATCTAATTCTAGTTCCTAGTCTCCAATTATGAATATTTGGAAATCTACATCCAAAAGTCCAATCAAATACTGAAGCAACTAAAGTTGAGCTCTCAACCCTGGTGTTTGAAAGAAATTTAGCAATCTGAAATTGCACAATGCATTTACGCAATTGTGGTCTTGGAGTTCTTGGTGGTCTTCCACCTTTTGGCCTCGTTCTTTCCATTCAATGATCATCTCTGCTAAAATCAGTTACAAAACATGTTCAAAAGATATTTTACGAGCTTTCATCGGAGTTTTTTTTGAAATCATCCATTAGAAATGGGTGGATTTATCATTTTAAAATCTTTCCCGCAGCTAGTGCGATTGTCTAAATTAATTCAACACTGGCGGCGTGCTACCCTAACGGGCTAAGCGCAACCAGCGTGGGTCCAATAGCTCGAACCCAAGTTGGTCGCTGGCGACTTGAGGTTTGAAATGCTAAAGAATGAAATTAAAATGAAGAGGAGAGTTTGATATCTTACCTAACAATGATGGATCATTAGATGGTGTCCTGGATCGACTACACCACTGATCTAAAGTTTGGAGGGAAAATGGGTAAAATGCACTTCTCCATTTTACTCAAAATAGAAAGGTGAAAATGAATTTACTTTTTTTCTATTTATAGATTTTTGAAAATATTTTTGCCATTATTTTATTATTTTTCCTCGATATCAGTGATGTTTAACATTTTTTGTGTAGTAACAAGACCTTTACACTTGGTGATTATTTATGATGCAAACAATTTTTATTTTACCTCTTTTCCAGACTCGGTAGAAATAAATGAAAAAGGAACCCCCTCGAGTCAACTTTCAACTCTTTTCTGACTCTCAAAAAATGAAAAGGTTGTCGAGTAATTGTCATTTCAAACTCGTTAAAGTAAATGAATTGACATAGTATCACTATACATTTACCCCTTTTTCGGGATGAGATTCACTATTTACTAAAAAGTAATACCTTGATAAAAAATGGTTAAGAGGTTCTCTTGAGTATTTTTTTCTACCTTTTAAGATTCGAGAGACTCTTTACGAAAAGGGACATGATGGAGTTTTATTTTTGTTTCTTTTCAAACTCATTAAACATGAAAATTTACCGAGTTACCCTTTCTTTAGACTCGTTAAAGATTAAATGACGAAAGAATTGTCACCATGACAAGAATGAGTTCCTCCTTCCTATGGCTCGTTAAAAATTCATTCATAGAATGAATTTACATGTTCAACATATGTTATCCTCGTCACACTGTCTATCAAAAATAAAGAGGTAATCATTAGCAATAATGGGGGGAAATTGAAAGTGAACATCCTATCTGTATTTTGGGAAGCTTGTCGCTCTTGAACATGACACTCATCTACAATTCATGTCAGGTTGGGGAAATCCTTCATTCATCATTTTTTCTCCGCAGTTTTGGGAAATCCATTTTCCTCTTATCTGATCATCATTTTTGTCATCATGACCTCTAATCCCATTTGATTCAAATGCTAGTACACTCTGGAATCGTGTCGCCAATATGTTCAAGCGAAGTCCTTCTTGTCAAACATCCTTTACTTATCTGACATCCTCTGTTACAATACTGAATCACACCTATCATATTGAGATATATATTGTTTCATGTCGATGATGTGGGAATAATTATGGCCCTCCTTCGACGAATCACTTACTGTCAACTTCAGCTCATTATTCGGGAAGGTGGTTTAGAAAATTATTCTCAGTACCTTGGAGCTTACATGCCTCAATGGAAATTTCTTCATGTTCGGCGATAGGTTCACCTTATTGGCCTTTGATCGAATGATTCTGCAAGTGTTCAAATTCAACACATTTATTCACACTTGTAGGTTGTGTTGTTGTCTTGAGGGCTATCATCATTATTGGTGGTTTCTCACGTGCCTGTTAATGATTTTCATCATTGACTGGTAATCAAGTGGTTTATACCATGTTCGACACCAACACATATATTCGCATGGACATATTCATACATTGGGTTGATTGAGATCACAGTGAAGACCCTGGATCACATTTGATTTTGATATGGGCTACAGGGAGTTATTGAGTATTCATGATTTTATACATGATCTTATCTATACGGATGGCTGCATCCATACTGTGGATCAATTCCAATGATCTCTTTAGATGGATGGCTATGACCATGTTGTGGGTTCATGTATTATTTGATTCATATTGTAGAGTTATGTGGTTAGACATATTCAAACCTGCGATGTCATATATTGTAATGTGATTTATTTGCCAGGTTTCCTGGCAGTGATCTTAGTTCTTTGGCTTGGTTCATAAGGAATTTCATCCATCACTCTTTTTATTCATCAGTAATTTTTACCTGTTTAGATGACTAAATTCTTTTCTTAGATTTCTAGAAACAAAATTAATGGCTCTTGTGAGTTCTAGAAATCTCATTGCCTTCATTATCCTTAGGATAAATTTTTCACTCTTCTACTACTCTACTATGCCTTGGCCAACCTACCACTCCAGAAGAGTCCCACATAAAGCCCGAGTCACTCATCCCCATCCCATTTTTTACACCTATGGTTTGGACACTCCATTTTTCCTCGGCCTACTTTTAACCATGCTAACCTAATGCCTCAAAGCCTTTAAAAACCCAAATTTACCTATGAAAACTCCTTAGGCAGATCAATTTCAGTAGTTTGTGAATCTTGAAAATGATCTAGATTTTCAAAAAGAACTCAGTTCCCTCCTCTTTCATAAAAAAGTCCCAAGTCAAAACTTCAGTCCATAGAAGAGTCAAAAACCCCCTCCACTAGGTCACTACAGTTTATTGGTGCTAGGGTTGGCCTTTGTGTTCAAGAAGAATTGTTTTTAGGTAATGAGAAATATGGAATCAGGTCAAAGGAACAAACATGTAATTGGTCTAAAACAAAGTAGAAAAGCCTCCAACAAGGGTTTCCTTATCAAGAGTATATTCTGCAAAATATAGTTAGCCATGAGTGACACTTCTGTAGGACTGTCAAAGATGGTTACCTACAGGAAGATTGATAAGATAAAAAAAACCTAATGTATCTCATGATGATGGAACATATAAAGACTAAAGGAGATGTTGATACCAAATTCTAGGGTTTTCACACCAAGAGGTTTTCACTGCTTCAAAGTGAAAACATGACATAATTTCAGTTGAAAGAAGGTCAAAATTCTTCTCTTCGGTCTCATCCACCAAGAAATAAAAGGCATAAAAGATGCAGGACTGAAGATTCCAAGGTGAAAGTTCCAAAATAATCACAATTTTACTATTTAAAAGTGTTGAAATTCATGAAAAGGATAAAGTGGAGAAAACCTTCAAAAAATAGCACTAATGTCATTGTATGCTTGTTTCCTCAAAAATGTGTCAAAATGACCTTTTGCTTTTCAAGAACTGGTTCATGTTTCCAAATGTGGGTAACAAGAAAAGTTTAAGCTTGTAAAAAAGTTTGTCAATCCAAGGGAAACATCAAGATGCTCTAGCAAAGGAAAAAAAACCATTTTTCTCAGAGTTTTGCCACCTACAGGACAAAAAGACCAAAACGTCAGTGAAAAAGAAAGAAAGGAAACAAACATTAGTAAAGTGGGTTTTCATTTTAAATTTTCAAAGGGTATAAAAAGCCTAAATCCATCATCACTCAACACCATTTCTTCATTTGAAAAAATAGTATATTTTTTCGAGTTTTCAGTGTTTTTGGTAGAGCTTCCAGGCGAAAATTTGTTGCGCTGCGCTCCTGAGAGGCCGCGCTACACGCCTGTGCACACTGCCTGTGCTTTTATCCAAAGAGATTTGCACGCCTATGTAACGGTGCTGCACGCCTGTATAAATAGCATCTTGCAGAGCTCGCCTGACCCGTTTAGGCCTGCACCACAGTCTTCCTAGCGCCACTATTGCTGCACTCCTGTGCGTTCAGCAGTTTCCTAGGAGGACCCGACACTGCATGACAGTCTGCCCAACGCCACTATTGCTGCGCTCTTGTGCATTTAGTAGTTGCCTAGGAGGACCCGACACTGCATGACAGCCTGCCTAGACACACTATTTTTTCACTCCTGTGCATTTAGCAGTTGCCCAGGAGGACCCGAATGGCTCGTGCAGAAACCCCCAGCATCGTGCAAGGTGTGCTGCGCTCCTGCGCATTTAGAGGCTGCCAGCCACCTGACACCTCGTGTAGAGGCCACTAGTGCTACGTTCCTGGGCGTGCACAAGCTACCCGACCCTGCGTGTAGAGGCCTCCCAACTATGTGTGCAAGGTCTATCACGCTGCGCTCCTGCTATCCATTAAAGTCTGCCCGACAGGTCATGCAAAAGGCACTCGACTGCCCCATGATGCATTTATGAGCCTGTTGCTTCAACTGTGAAAGATTTTTTTAAGATATTTTATTTTTCCCTATCTTTCCATACTATCTAAAGATGAAATATATATAAATTTGAAGGGTGAGCTTAAAGAGATTTTGAAAAAAACCTAGAGTAAGAAAGGTTAGCTCCCCATATTTACAAGCATTTCTAATTGTAAGGCTCCCATCCATTTGCACAACTAACCTCCACACTGCTAAGCCTTGACACGATTGCAACCGCACCATCTCACTCACCATCTTCACATCATTCCACAAACAGTGTCAAGTTTTTTGAATCTTAAGGCAAGGGTGAAGGATAAAATTCCTAGAGAAGGCAGTGTTGACAGTGGTGAGGAAATTTAAAGGCCTAGAGAATAACAGAGGAAGGGTGGGAAAGAAAATAGGTTTGTGCCTATAAACACTAAAGAATTGACAGCCTCTCCTACTATAGTTTCATATTTCCAATAAGTAGGATGCTATTAGTTCTATGAGAAAGTGCAGAGAGTCCAAAGTCACCCTCAATTGACCAAAATTTTTGTCCTTAACCTCCATGACCACCATGTACATCTAGCTGGAGTGAATTTTGAGCTAACCACCAATGCAATCTCTATGGCCACTAGAATACTTTGCATGGGGGAGAAATGGTTCAAAACATGTGTATTTGGACCTAAGCCATTATTAGCCCTTCTTAAAACGTTTCCAAGATGATTGCAATACCATTTTCCCCTTTTCTCATTTGTTGGACAGATATGCTCCTTTGATGAAGATCATTATGAAATACTTCACCTATGAGGGAAGGTTTTCTAGGATCTACTCCTACCACATAAGACTACTCATGCATTTTAATAAGGCCAAACTGCTCCATTTTCCCTACTACCTTTGTAAAAGTATTGATAAAATGTCATCCATTGTGCAAAGAAGGCCTCCCTCCCAACAAATGTCAAATATTTTCCACCATTCCCTCATCAAAATGATTGTCTTACACCAATTGGAGCAATAAGGCATCCCATGGGAAGTTTTCATCGCCCATGATGTTTTCACAAATCCACAGCCCCTTCCTCTACGAATTTTACCATCATCATCTCAACTTCCTCCTCCCACACCTCCATCACCCTCCACTGACCATTATTCATCTTCTTCATATGAATCCTCTCCCAACACAAACCTCCCTCTTTCACCTTCCCTTAAAGCCTCAGAACATGAAGAAAGTAGTGACAAGGAGGAACATGACTGTCAAGAAGAAAATGAAAGTCAAGGAGAAGAAACAAGTGATGAAGAGGAAGAAAATGAGAGTGAAGAAAGTGAAAATGATGGAGAAGATACCAAGGACAGTGAAGAGGAGGCAGATGAAAGCAGTAAAGAATAAGGTGACAAAATCAGTGGGCTAAATGATGAAGAAGGTAACAAAAAAAATAGTGATGAAAAAGAGGAAGAAAACAATGACCAAGATGAACATGGCATTCATGAAGAAAGTGATGGCAATGAGGAAGATGTAAGTGAAGAAAGTGATGACAAAGAGCTTGATGAAGGAGAAAGTAGTGAAACAAAAGGTGAACAAGAAGGCAAAGGCAGTGAGCTAAATGAGGATGAAGAAGTCAATGTCAGCCCAAGTACAGAGGCAGATTTTGATGAGCAGACTGATGAGGGTAAAGAAGAAAACAGTGAGCCCAATATCAGTGATAAAAGGAGCAGTGACAAAGTTGAAGATAGCAGTCAAGAAGAGACAGAGTTTGAAGGTAATTGCAGTGGACAAGACAAAGAAGGAAGTGAGCAGGAAAGTGAAGAAAACTCACATAATGAGGAAGAAAGTGAAAATCAAAGTGAAGGAGAGACTAATGAAAGTGCCTCTAATAGTGACCCCACAGAAAATACAAGCAATAATAAAGAGGCAGAGTTTGAAAGTGAATACAGTGGTCAAATCAGTGTGGGTATAGACACACATAACGAAGGAGAAAATGACAGCCATGGTGAAGAGGAAGATCATGACAGTGCTCATGAACAAAGCAGTAATAAAGAGGTAGAGTTTGAAAGTGAGTACAGTGGGCCAAATAATGAAGAGGAGGAAAGTCATGAAGATACAGATGTACAAAGAAATGATGAAGACACCTCTAATATTGCAAATACAGAGGATGACAATCATGAAGATCTTGACAGTGATACTAGCATGAGAGAAAATTAAAATGCCTCTCAAGAAGGTAGCGAAGAGAAAAGTGAGGAAAACACACATACAGAAATCATCAATGAAAAGACAAACATCCCTAAGGTCACCAATGATCAAGTTATTCAAGTAAAAAACGTTAAAACTTGTACTCTCACTTACCAAAGAGGATCAAGGCAAGTGTTTTCTGCCTCTAAGAGGCAAGGGACCTTGCCATATACATTAGCTCAACCATTGGAGAGAGGTAAGAAAAAAGTGAAAGAAGAAGAGGAAGATCATGAAAAAGAAAGAGAGTTTGAACTCATTCACATAGACAGTGATGATGAGAATGAAAAAAGAATTTCAAACTCCCTCCTCCAAGACAAGAATGCACAAATCAAGGACTTGGAGGCTGAATTAGAAAGAACAAAGGATGTCATTCACTTTTATCAGATGCAAAACAAGCAAATGAGTGCCCAAAAATCCATCCATGAAACAAGAACACTCAAGTACCGAAAAGAGTCTCAAAGGGCACAGGTGAAGTTGGCAGAATTCATGGGCACTTATGAGGAGAGTAGTGATGAGGAGGGTCAAACTAGAAGGAGACCTAGAACTATGGGTCTTAGGAAAGCATTGACAAAGCAGAGAGAAGAAGAATCAACCCAAGAAGAACAACTTTCTCTCTAAGAACTCCTTGCACTAGAAATTGAACATGATAAGGAATGATGGCTTGAGAGGGCTGACATACATCTTGAAGCCAAGTTGGCGAAGGCCAATAGAGACTTGGATCTACAAAGAAAAATGGCTAAGCATTATGCTCAAAGAGACCAATTTGCAAGGCAAGAACTCAAAAGGGCCAAAATTGAGATCCAAGCACTAAAGGAGGAAAAGGACCAAGCTAGCCTTGGTATTTTGGCTCAATATTATCTACATGTCTCCCAGGACTCATAAGGCACTTATCTACTAAATTGGGAGAAATTGAACAAATTTTTGTTTTTTGCAAATTTTGAGGCTAGGAGCTTAGCACACCTGGTGCTAAGCTAATTTTCAGGGCATATTTAGGATAAAAGCCTTGCATTTTTGGATTCCTCATCATGAGAGGATTATTCTCACCAATTTTTAGCTCAATTGGAGTTGTTTTGGTCCCCCAAAAGGGTCAAAAACACTCATTTTTTCACCATTCTTCCCACTTTTCAGGACATGTACTACGCTCCTACCAGTCTTGGAATTATCACTTTTTGGATAGGTTGCAGAGGTCCTATTAGAAAACCAAGGATAGATATGGAAATTAGACTCCAAGGTCTTTTCAACAAGCCATCATGGAGCCTTATCCGACATTGGGAAGGCCTTCAAAACATTGATGTAAGAAGACCTATTTTTTATGTTCCTGTGCTACGCTCTTGGCATGCAATTTCAAATTCGATACAAAGTGCTATGCTCCCGTGATTGACAAGTCAGAATGTGCATTTGGCAAGTTTTTGTAGGCTTGTCAGAGCCTAAAGTCAATTTAATTACTAAAAATAGCCGGAAAGATATTTATTTTAGATATTTTGTGCCTTCGGCCTTGCAAGGCCTCAAGGAAAATATAGATACTTCTATTTAGCAAATGGACTTCTAAATACTATATTGGGTTTTTCTCCTCTTTTCTTGTTATATAAGGCATGAGGATTCATTGTAATAGTGGTATTTTGATGTGTTCAAGAGAAATACATGGTTTTTGGATGTTGAAGAACAATTTAGTGTTGTGGAGCTTGTGGATGATTTTCCTTGGTTGATAATGATGAAGGCTTTCTTGTAGGATTCATGAGTTTAGTTAATGGTGAAGTATCTCTTATTTTTTCATTGTTTTCTTGTTTGTCATATGTGCATATTTCTATATTGCAATAGCTCATAAGAGTATAGGATGAGAAATGTTGTTTGAGGCACCTCAGTCCTCCTGTTTGCTATTGTCTTCATGTTCTCCTCTGCTGGGTTAGTTTAAGGAATTCTTAGTTGCTCCTTAGGCCCACCTAAGCTTGTCTATTTCATTATTGGATTAATATGCTAGTTTAAAAACATGATTCATGGTGAGCCCTGCTTGTTTTATGCTATCTAAACTCTGTCTTGAAATCTCTCTTTGATGTATTAATTGATTAGGTTAAGCCAAAGAGGCCTTGTTTCGATCTTGCCCTTTGTATATGCTTATCAGTTTGCCTCAAAGTTATTTATAGTTTAATGAATGATGTTTAGAAATTCCCTCTTCATTTATTGATATTATTTGTCTCTTATATGTTTTCAAATCTTGAAAGTAGAATCATTGAAGTTAGATAAGTTTTCTTACTTTATTTGTTCCATTGGATTGTATATCTTGGATGCCCATTTGTTTAAAAGTATTATCATTGAGAAAATGGTGTGCCCTATCTCATGGCTAGTATCTTTTACTTATCAGTATTTAAGATATCTTTGTTCATAGGTATTTGACAAAGGATTCTTAACTTCCCTTTGCCCTGCCTTGGTTCCCAAACTTAATGTCCATTTCACCTCACACATAAACTTTAAAGATCCATTAACTACACTAGATTTTCCCTGTGATGTACCCTGATTCATTATCGAGATATCAATGAATTCATATACTCCATAGACCAATTGATTTGATAACCTCTCACTCCACCTATCCTACTTGAACATCTTACCCTAACCAAAAAAAACAACAAACCTACACTTAACAACTAGCCTAAAATCAAACACTTAAAGCGAACAAGTTCACATCCTTTGAATAATAGAGAGATACCTCTCTGAGTCCAGGAAGGGTAGGTCCTAGGAATCTAAAGACTATTCTGATGTTACCCTGTGCATTTGGTCTACCAATCTGCTAAATCACAGGACTCCAACAACTCTGCGTTTTGCCTTCATGCTTTAGGGGGAATCTGTTACACAATAATTTATCACCATGCTCATTTCTCGTCCCTAATCCTAAAGTTCCCCATGACAGACCCTGTGCAATGTTTCCACCATGAATAAATATGTAAAGACATCCCTTGAAGATTCAAAGAAAACTACCTTGGAAGATTACTGAAGGAACTTGTTCAAAACCCTAGTTTTCTAGGTCAACGCGTTTCCTAGTTTCATGCTCGCGCTGATGTCATATTGAAAGTTTTGGCTTAGCGCTACCAACACCCTTGTTTCTTGGGAAAACGCATTGATCCCTTTCTGGCAGTGTTTCCTCAAATGGAGGAGAAGCTTCGACTTCTAGAAGTTCCAAGTCAGTGATTTAGTTGTTAAACTATGGTGATAGAGTTGAGCTCTCTGATTTTAGAGCTTTGATCTCATCCATAGGTGGTTTTCCATTAGAAAGTGGACTTTCCTCCTCCTTTCATGGGCTCCCAACCTCTTCTCCCTTCCTATAAATTGGTCCCCATCCTTCCACTACTGGTTGTCCATTATTGGGCTGGTCTGAACTCTCGTTCCCTTTACATTAATGCACTGTGATAACACCTAAGTTGTTCGGGAGAAGGAATGATTTAGAGCTTCAGTGAAGGACTCAAATTTTCAACAAAAGGAGTCCTCCAACATCAAGGCCTAGGTTGTAAGCTCTTCCTTTCATATTTATCAATAAAACATCCGATGTTTTCTTTCTATATTTGTCTAATATTTTAGGAAAATATTTTGGTACTCCTTAATATGCTAGATAGCTAAATTTTAATGACTATTATGTATTGGATTACATTTGGTGTTGCCTCGTGATCATTCACAGGTATTCGTGTGCCACCAGTAGAAAGGAGCGATCCTAAAAGGATTGTGCATCAAGGTCATCATCAACGAGTTCGAACATAGAATCAATAAAAGGTACTTATGTCTCCTTTATTGTAAAATTTTGAATATTAGCTACGAAATATTTGCATTAGAAATTATCCCAAGTTGCTAGACCCACTCTAGGGCTAGAGAGATCACCTATGTCCGCAGAGGGGATTGATCTTGATAGAAATTACTATCTTTCAGTAGCAACTACAGTGAATCAAATAACATATTTTTTTTAATCAAGAAATCGATGCCAGAAATTATGAGCCAATTTCTACTTTGATAACAATGGAAAACAAATATACAAAAAAACACAGTTTCAGAGACACTACTAACTTTTGTTCAAGATGCAACTATACTTATTCTAGTGCCAAACTTAAAGTTGCATTGTCATATAATGCTTCACCATCTTTTATATTGAGTTCAAGTTGCCTATTATTTTGTTGACAACTTATTACTATTGCTCATATTGAACCAACTGCATATGTGTCATTTGAGACAAGAAGACTATGTATCGTTGTATCTGGAGCCAATTTGTGTTTCTTGTAAACTTGTGCAATTGATTCAACTGTGGTTTTGTATTGTAATACCATGCAACAGTTTGCGTATCCTCATTCATAAATACCCTTGTTTATTATGAAAAAATATGTAATTCGAACATTGTTTCCAAAAATAAACATGTCTTGGAAGCTCTCTATAATATTTTTGCTCATGTTCACTATGATAGTTAGTTGACCGTAGCTATAAGCCAAATCGACATGGAGTAGCTGTGACTTTGCGGGAGAGTTAGGACTTTTAGTTTGTTCTAGACCATAAATAACCAATACATCGCCTTCAAAATTCTTTTGATATGCTCTAGAGAATATTTCAATGATTGATGAGGATGTTGTTTCCATTGTTTTTTCTTTGTTTATATACAAAGGCTGGCATTGATTTAATGAAAACATGTCATTTGACTATATAAACATTCAGTGCATCACAAACCTAAAATTTTTGCATTTTCATCTTGCATCAATTCTTCTTTGAATAATTGTTTTCTAGATCTAGCTATATCCATGTTATTGTTCCAAATGAATGGACCAATTGTTGCAAGAAAACAAAAATACAAGTCATCAACTAGGAGACAAATGTACAAATAATATTTAAAACAATTTATTCTCTACAAAAATAAATTATATATTCATGTGTTTTATTTTTTGTAGCATTATTACACAATCTTGGTGGGTATGCAGTAAATTTGAATAAGTTACTACAAAGAAAAATGTCTTTTAGATTCCATTGACAAACACACATAGAGTTCATTTATGTAAATATGTAATGAAGAACCACTATGACCATAAGTTTTTTCTTTTTTTTATGTTGTTTGTTCTCCTAAATAACTTTCACAACTAATAATGAAAAAATTAATTAAAATATAAAACAAACCATACTATTCAGTATATAATATAGAAAAAAATGCCACAATGTGAAAACAAAAATGTGTAAATTGCATGCTAACCATGACATAAAAAATTATAGTTATACTAGAAAAACTGAACAAATATATGTCAATGGTTCAAAGAATTACCATAATTTGAAATTTTCATGTTTTATTATTATTTTTTAATATATTTTTTTCAATCTTTGAAAACCAAAGCATGTCTCAAAACTGCACATTTTCAAATGTGACAAATATTGTGACACATCAATAATGAAACCGTAGAATATTAACATTGGCAAATGGACTCAAGATGATAACAAAGATATGGTTAGACAAATTGTACGATGATCTGTCCAATAAGCATAAAAAACATGGAAAGAAACAAAACTTGCTGAAAGATTTATCAAAAAATGATCTAGCATTGAGCTATAGTCAGTTGTTGCTTTTTTTGTATGAAAGTTGAAGACATTATTTTGCAAAAACGAAAGAAATATTTTTTGTTGAGTATTTTGGAACATGTCAACATTTAAATCACCAAAAACACAATTGAGTAACTGTTCCATGTGTGCTCTATAATGAATCCAATGAAGTTAATTATTTCTTTAATGTTTGTATTTGGTACAATATTTACATTTGCAATTATAATAGTTTTTGCTTGAACATGGAATGTTTCAATCATTGATTCGATTTGGATATTTGTATAAGTAAAATGATTCTCAACCACAACATTTTTTTGTAGTATGTCATAGTTCCATTTAAATGGTATATATGTATACAATTATATTTGCTTGACAATAATTGATTCGATGGAGCCAATATTCATTTTGTTTCTTGGAAAAAAATAATGTCAGTACTCATTAGATCATAGTTAGCAATGATGTCTTCAAGGAAAAACTGCGAGTGTTCATTGAAAATATTTTCAATTCGTCAAATGTTTTTATTTTAATATATGCTATATTCAAGCTCATAAGAAGCATTTTGTCTAAGTATATCTAGCTCAATAGCAATTTTTCCATGGAGGGAAAAGTTACGATGTGCCAATCTGTTTAATAAATACAAGGCTTTGATATCCTTAACACGAGAAAGTGAAGTATAAACAATTCCATGTTTCCTAACTCCTTTTGGATCAAAATCCAATTTGTTCATTTTTAACCCTTGTGATTGATGTATAGTTTGTGCACATGCAAGTTGAACGAGAAATTGTTCTCTTATAAAACTATTTTTGTTATTGGATTCATTATTTATACAAACTCTAGTAATAGGTGTCCATGTAGACATTATTCCATATTTGTACAAATGCTCCATTTTTTTCCGTTGAATAGTCCCAACATCTGGATCAAAAATTTTGATCCAAATTGCACCATTTTCAAATGTCGTTGATTCTCTAAAAATTCCTTCAGCACCATTGAATAAGCCATCTTGAATATTATTTTATTTGATCACAATAGAATATGGAAACTACATTTTGTTATGTTTATTGAAATTTATATTTGTTGATTCAATTGGTCTATCATATGCATTTAATAAAATTGCTTCTTTTTTTATAAGATACAACATTCTTTGATTATGGTCATGTACGCTCTTGTTCAAATAAAAGAGGTATGGAAAATTTGGACCATTTGGTTCCTGTCTATAGAAATTCTTGTTCAATAATTCAAGATCATCATCAATATGCGAACATGTTCTTATTTTGTTTAAAATGGATACAAATTGTTTATTGTCTTATTGCATTACTTGTTTTAGTTTATAAGCTTTAACATTTTCTTTCTAAAAGTTATAGGAGCACTAGTTCCTTTAAGATTTAATTCTTCAAATATCCAACAATCACGTACATGTTGTGATTGACATAGGTCTCCATAGAATATTATGTCAGGGTTTCCAAACGACGAATATGGAGTATGCATAATTTCACAGAGTCGCTTGTTAATACTATATAGAAACCGAGACCCAATTAACGAAACCTCATTTATCAACAAAAATTTAAGATCTTCACATTATTTGCTCAATATATTGAGTGGGTTAGAAGTAAGTAGCACCATTTTATATGGTGAAAGTGGAAAATGAAAAGTTGAATGAACTATAACACCATGTGCAATATATGCAGCTTTCCCAGTAAAAGCAAGTATTAGGCCTTTTTTTTTTCAAAGGTTCACTTTGTAAGTATTTGTTATAAAGATGCACTAGTGCATGATAAAGTGCCTATGTAGTGAAGGTCTTTCCTGTACCTGCACCTCCAGTGATGAACAAATAGAAGATCTTACCATTACCAAGATTATTCTTTTTCCATAGAACAAGTTGTTTGATTATTGATTGTTGTTCTTTATTTTATTATCTCATAATCTCATGATATGCCCATGTTTCCAAAACAAAGGGATTCTTAATGAATTCATTATTTTTTGTATATTTAGTTTCAGCGTTTTTGAATTTCATTTTATCTTACAAGTATTTTTGAATGTCCTATTTATCATAAGGAAAAGGTCCATTCTCAACTTATAAGGGAAAATGAAGCATAAATACCTCGTCACTTTGTTATGAAATTTTTGTATAAGCACTTTCAATATCACCCCATGACGTGACTAGATGAGAACATTATTTTTCCATGACATTGATAATGTGTTTATTTGAAAAGTATGCTTGAGCCCATGTTTCTTCATTTCTCTTTAAATTATATCCAGACTCTCTGTATGAGATATAAAGCATCATTTTTTCTCTATAATGATTTTATGGGTCCATGTCTTCATTGTATCAAATGAACCTTATGACATATGGAAATTTTATTCTTTCTTTATGTTGTTTTCATGATTGAATAAGAGGAAACATATTCTTCCAAGAAAATGTGTTCAATAACATCAATATGTGCAATATATCTAGCAACAATTTTCATTCAAACAATATCCTCATAATTATCGGGTTCTTATTCAAACAATATAGGCCTTTTTTAAAACATATGATTTTTTTTCAATTGGAGTAGTGTTAATGAAAATTATTTTTCTAGAAGCTGAATACAAAGGCAATGCCACAAAAATGTGAATTTCTTGTTGAATTGAAATTTGTTTCATATTTAGCAATGTGTTTTCAATATTATGAATAGTTTCAATTTTTTTGTCTCCAGAAGAAATTAAATTTTATTGGATTTGTTTGAATGCAGTCGTCATGGAACGATCCATTTTTTATTGAAGTTTGCAACAAGAAACAGTGAAATTGGAATTCGGAAGCAAATTGAAAGCATCTACACTAAGTGTGGGACCAATAGGTCCAAGCATCACCTACACTAGTGTGGGACCAATAGGTCTTAGCAACACCTACACTGGTGTGGGATAAATTTGGTGCAGAATCTATTTTAATTTTCCCTTAATTTATATGTACAGTAAAATGTAATTTTATCTCATAATCACTTCTAATAGTTAATTGAGTGTGATAAAATCAATTATCTCATGAATTTCGCGTTGAGGGTAGTTGGTGAGGCATGCAGAGTAATTCTAGTTGTAACAGAGTTCGAAGTGCAGTTGGTGCATTAGTTTAATGCATGTGTAATCTATTAACTCAGTTAAGTGGGTTAAAGACAATTGTGCTAGTTGTAATTGTTTGTTGCACTAGTAAGAGATAAAGTGAATTAAATATTGTTTAATTCACAATCAGTGATCTAACATGAAATTGAATATTTTTATTATTAGTTTCATGCATGTCAGTTCTATTGGAGACCCAGTTGAGAAAAAGGTTAAAGGGAAGTTAATTATTAGTTGTGATATTAGCAGGCTGCAAAGATGTAGTTAAAACACCACAAGATGCCCATGATAGTCAGTGCAGTTTACGAAGGCTATTCCCAAAGAATAAGGATTTCATTCATCATGAATTGCATGAGCAAGGCAGACTGAGAATTGGCTAAGTGTTGGCCCAATTTTTTATGATTCAGTGTGAGACGATTAGCAGAGTGCATGAGACTCTTGTGAGAAGAGTGCATTGTAATTGTTTCATGATTCCTTGTGGAATATACAATATATTATTGAGGTGTTTTGAGTAGTAAGTTTTCCCTGGGAAATTATTTATGTTGTGGTTTGATTTGTTTCTTTCTTTACTTGTTGTGATTGGCGATCGTGCTTAGTTTCCACAATTGATTTGTAGAAGGATTCAGTATCTAGTTTTAGTACATTGCTTGATTGAATTGAATCCATTGATATACATATGTTTGTATAATTTATACATGGTATCAGAGCACAAGAAATCAAAATAGTGGAGGAGAAGCTGAGTATGTGACTGAACATAGCTCGAATTTGCAGAAGACTTTCTTGGTGTTACAGGTGATTCAGGATCGAAATGGATTTCAATGGCTTGAGATTGGAGTATGCACTTGAGAGAAGCTCTAACTATATTGCTTGTAAAGACAGGATGGAGGTAGTACTGGAGGAAAATGGATTGAAGGAATTCATTGACAATGATGTTCCCAAACCCCCTATGACAAATGCTACAAATCTTGATGCATGGAAAAAGAAAGTTGCAAGGGCGAAGAGGATATTGCTGGAGGGAGTACGAGACCACATTGTCTCAAGTATCCATGTAAAAGTGACACCATATATAATGTGGAAAGCTTTGAAAGATATATTTCAAAGCATCAGTTATCATAGGAAATTGGCACTTAAAGATAAACTCAAGAAGATCAAAATGGAGAAAAAAAGAAACTATTCTGGTATACTTAATAAAGTTTGTCCATTGTTGGGATGAGCTTGGGAGTGTAAGAATTACTATTGCTGATGATGCTTTGGTGAGCCTAGCTCTTCTAGGACTTCCCAAGAATTGGCATAGTTATCAGGACTATTTCAATGGGAGGGAGAAGATACCAGATTGGGAACAACTTTGGTCAGATTTGGTGCAAGAAGAATTTAGGCAAAATACTAGAGGTGGATCTTCATCTAAAAATGATGATAAAGAATATTGTGCTTTGGCTTCCAAGGTGAAGAAGGGGAAAGGAAAGAAATTCCATTCCAAATTTGAGATCGATGAAGAAGGAAAGAAGCGCGACATGTCCAGAGTGAAGTGTTTTCACTGTCACAAGCATGGACATTATGCCACTAATTGTCCAAAAAAGAAGAAGAACAAGAAGGCTTCAATATATATAGCTAGTGAGGCTTTGGCCTTGCAATTTGAGCTTGAATTCTCACTAATTGCATGCATGGTGTCAAGTGTGATTGGATCAGGGTAGTACTTGGATAGTGGTGCATCTTTCCACATGATGGGAAACAAAGAACTTTTCATTAGCTTGGAGGAGAAGGACCTCCAGATGTATATCAAAATGGGTGATGACAAAAGGTATAGCGCTACAGGAATTGGTACAGTTACTTTCCAGAGATAGTCTAGTAGACCATTTTTATTAAAAGATGTAACGCATGTACCAGGCTTGAAGAAAAATTTAGTTTCAGTTGCAATGTTGGAGGATAGAGGCTATGATGTTGTTTTCAGTGAAGGAAAACCTTTCTCGCGACATAAAGAAACAGGACAAGCCAAGTAGATTGCGATTCATGTGAAGAATCTCTATAAACTAAATGTAGATGTGATTTCTTCAGAGCTTCCAATAATTGCGAATTGTGAGAAAACCATGCAATTGTCCCTTGAGAGGGAGCTTGATTTGTATGCAGATGAGGAACTCTTGGTTCCAAATAATGAACCTCGAGATGTGGAGGATTATGGAGTGGAAGAAACCACTCAAGAAAATAAATTTCAAGATAGATGGGCAAAGGGAGTGCATACAACTATAACTCCAGGTGTGAGGTGGGTTGTTGTGCAAGAATAATCCCAAGAATAAATTTGGGCAGGGTCCTAGAGATGGTGCGTCTCATGGATCGAACTTGGCTACATGATCTAGGTGGATTAAACAGGTACAAGTACAAATGGCTTGAGTACAAGGCTCAAAAATCAAAGTGTTTGAAAATCTCTTGAACTAGGTTCATGTTGTATATATCATCTTTCTAATTCCACCGACGTAGACGACACTCAATTCTGATTTCGTATGAAAGAGTTAGGAGAGCTCAAATTTTTGGGTTGACTTGGTGACTGGGCAACCTTAAGGAAGGAAAAAATTTGACTTTTTCCGGACACCAGATTCCGACAAGCTCGAGCCAAATTCCGGGCGAATATGTGGTCTCATTAAAATGACTCCTTTGGTCATTTTCGAAATTTTTTAAAATGGCTAAATTGTTTTAATAAAACAAAATTAAATTAAAAAAAGGGATGTGGCGGGCCACCACCCCCGCCACCTCACACAACCACATTGCAACAATACAATATATTATTATGGGGGGCAGGTGGTCAACCCCACCACCCCCGTCGCCGAAATTGAGAAGTTTAAAATTGCATCACAACAAATGAAATGGTTGGGTTGGGTCACGTGGGGGCGGACCCGCCCACCACTCCAACCACTGTGGTATTAAATCATTAAAAGGCCAATATAAGTGGGAGTAGAGCCCATGTCTGGCAGGTTTCCAGCCCTGCCCACGCGGTAGCCCCTCACCACAACGGAACCCCATGAAATTTCCACAGAACCCCAAATGGATAGCACCATGGAGTATATGTTATATATTACAAATCCACCGTATGCCATGTGCGGTTGGTTGGGCAGGCCGCCCAATGCGGGCCCGACCCACTCCATAACAAAAATAAAATAAAATGCACCTTATAAAAAAATATATCTCATGTTATGTTGGGAGGGGCGGGATTTGACCCTCCGACCCCTCTAAAACCACATGCCAAACTTGCCAACGCACCAACGGACTTTACTTTGCAAAGTCCACCCACAATTTTAATATAAACTCATATTTTCATAAGTGCGCCCAGGCCATGGAGGAGCGGAGCGTGAATGGATTTCGATATTTTATGATTTTTTTTTATTACAGGTCATGTGGAACCATGAGCCCAGAAAGAGGCAGGCGGAACCTTGATTGAGGCCAACTTTCAAGCGGGCGAAATTTTGACTTTGTCCAAATGGGACAAATTTTATGTCATTTTTACACTACTCGATGCCATGAGTCTGATGGCGTACTTAGTTTATTCATCTGATTTTTTGAGTTTTCGGCCACTTTTGGAAGTGGGTTATGCATGTGTCAGATTTCCACAAGTGAGCAATCGTTTTCACCTTTTTTGACGCCGCAAGATTGATGGTGTTTTCAGATTCAGCCGCAGAGCAACTCAACCTTTAGCGAATGGAAGCATGAGGTATATGATGTGGATTCCATGTAATTCTTCATTTATTTCTCTTTGAGATGAATGATGTCTCACAGATCCTGGTTGATATATAAGTTGTGGGATCTTGCCTTGTGTTGTTATTGATGTATTTTCAGCTATGGATTTGTGTCATGTATGATATCCCTTTTATGCCACATTGGCGAGATGCTCGCTTTCATATGTGTATTGTTGATATCCCTTGTTTTCCAGGATTGGCGGGATACTCTTATTTATTACATATCAGATATGGTCATACTGATAGGAGTCTTTCTTTATGTATGAGAGTTCCACAGTGGAACATCTCTTAAAGAAGTCAAGCCACTCCTGCGTGAGGGAAATTTTTCCTTGTATGTCATAGGGAAACACATCCATGTACATATTCTTCTTACAGCACATAATGCAACGACCTACACCATCTTGACACCGAGGCCCGGAGATGTATTCCCTCCTAGACGAACTTCATCATCAAACAACGTGTTCTTAAGATTATTGATCTTGTTAATTTATGTTCCTCTTATTTACAGCTACAATTGTTCATTTATGTTTTTTAACATATTAATTAAATGCAACTCTATTTATCAGCTGAATTAAAATGTATTGGTTAAGGGTCTCAAGATTTTACCCTAGATCACTACAAGGAGCCCATAGTATAGCAGTAGCAAGATCATTTAGATTGATGCATTCAGATTTCAGGAGGACAGAAATTAGAGTGATAGGTGTCAAATAGTGGAGCGTAGATCAGAGTTTGCAACAATGCAAAGTGCATGGATGAAAATGTCAAAAGCATAGAGAATATATTAAACATGTGCAGTAGGTAATAGCAATCATAATAATATGATGAAAAATGCATTATATTGATTCAGTTTTTTTGAGGCTATTCAGTTTCAGAAGTGTTGCATGCAAATGTTGCATGTGCGAGAAACACTAGAGAAGTGATGCATGCAAGAGTTGCATGTTGCATGCAAGATTTGCATGTCGCATGTGCAGACATTCCTTTCTTGTTGAGAGGGAGTGTTGAAGTTTGCAACAAGAAACAATGAAATTGGCATTTGGAAGCAACATGACAACACCTACACTAAGTGTGGGACCAATAGGTCCAAGCGACATCTAGACTGAGTGTGGGACCAATAGGTCCAAGCAGCACCTACACTAGTGTGTGACCAATAGGTCTTAGCAACACCTACACTGGTGTGGGCTAAATTTGGTGCAGTGTCTATTTTAATTTCCCTTAATTAAGATGGACAATAAAATGTAATTGTATCTCATAATCACTTATAATAGTTAAATGAGTGTGATAAACTCAGTTAACTCATGAATTTCGAGGTTAGGGTAGTTGGTGAGGTATGCAGAGTAGTTCTAGTTGTAACAAAGTTCGAAGTGCAGTTGGTGCATTAGTTTAATGCATGTGTAATTAGTTACCTTAGTTAAGTGAGTTAAAGTTAGTTGTGCTAGTTGTAACTTTTTGTTTCACTAGTTAGAGATCAAGTGAATTAAATATTATTTAATTCACAATCAATAATTTAACATGCAGCTGATGATTTACTATTATTAGTTGCATGCATGTCAGTTCCAGTGGAGACGAAGTTGAGACAAAGGTTAAAGGGAAGTTAACTATCAGTTGTGATATTAGCAGGTTGCCCTGATGTAGTTAAAACACCACAAGATGCCCATGATACTCAACGAAGTTGAGGAGGGCTCAAATTCCTAAATAATAGGGATTACATTCATCAGGAATTGCGTGAGCAAGGCAAGTTGAAGACAGGTTAAGAATTGGCTAAGTGTTGGCCCGAATTTGTCTGAATCAGTGTGAGACAATTAACAGAATGCAGGAGACTCTTGTGAGAAGAGTGCATTGTAATTTTTTCATGGTTCCTTGTGGAATATAAAATATATGATAGAGGGGTTTTGAGCAGTAAGCTTTCCCCGTGAAATTATCTGTGTTGTGGTTTGATTTGTTTCTTTCTTTACTTGTTGTGATTGGCGATCATGTTTATTTTCTGCAATTGATTTGTAGAAGGATTCAGTATCGACTAGATTTAGTTTATTACTTGATCAGATTGAATCCATTGATATACATATGCTTGTATAATTTCTACATTTTTTTCATATACTAAACTACAATATTCTGCTGTAGCATAGGCATAAAAAAAAATGAGCATCTGTGTTTTCTTGCCACAACGAAGGAATTTTTTTTGCAAATGAATTTATCCACACATCTCAAGGATTTATTTTGAGCACTACAATTGGTTGACTAATACAAAATCGTAACAAATTCATGTATTTTTGTTTTGTAATTCCAAGATCCTCTAAAAACATTGTAAATGTTATCTTTTTTCAATATGATTTGGTTTGCAAAAGGACTGAAAGTTTCTATTGCATTATTTGATTTTCATTGTTTTCATTTCTCAAAGGATGAAAAATCAAAGTTTCATCAATTGACGAGATAGGGAAACCAAATATACAAGTATAATTTTTATGTTTTTTGCAATTTTTTGTGTGATGATGAGTTTGAAATTGAGTCATTTGATTGGAGAAAATTTTTGAATCACAAGTCAAATACTGGTCAACGAAACCTATGACATCAACACCAAGGTATTGTTGAGATATTGGCACATTTTGAATCCAAATCGATGCATGGTCATGCTCTATTCCTCTACTTTGGAATTCTATAATAAATAAATAATCTTCCACTTGGCCAAATAATTCATTGTTTTTTTAATTATCAAGGAACATAGTGACGATATTATATGCCTATAATATCAAATACATATGATCGTCTGATCTTTGATCGATCTGTCAATGCCTCCATCATCAAATTTCTTTTCCTCATTGGTTATTGACTCACTACTTTGTATATTTAGTGCATTTATCAATGGTTCCCAAAGATGCTCAGCACTAGTGAATATCACAAATAAAGTCAGTGTACCAAGTCGTCGAATCATTGCAAATATTTATTTTCGTAAATGTTCAAAATAGTGAGGCGATGCATGAATTCTTCTTAAGCATTGATGTGCAATTGGTGATTTTAACAATTTCTGAAGATTTATTTTTATTTTTAATGTCTTTAGCGACCCGTTTTTGTCCTTTCCACTCTCCTTTGCGAATAGAAATCCAAGTGGAGTTAGAAACTTGGTTTTATCAAAATATAAATTTCTTTAAAAATATGTTTGTAATATGTGTTGAAAAGTCACTACACATGTGTAGTAGTTCCCATTGTGCAATTTTTTTATATGAAAAGTGACATATGACATCACTAGGGCAGCTTGATAAAAATAACAATGTCCGGAAGTTCAGTTCTTTAGAGAATTTGCTTAAAAATTTCCTAGGGGAAGAAATCATTCAGAAGGTGCATTTTGTATTATCCTTATATCAAGATCATGGATAAGTTGGGCCTCTAAATAACCATGTAAAAGTGATTTAGTTTCTAGCTCTAGATCATCATCTGCATTTGGTGAGTTAAGTTCCTTCACTTTTGGACTATCGGTCTGATGAACTCACCTACTTTGATCAAAATATTTTTTCCATTCATAGTTAATTACCATCTACTTGCTCTTGTATAAATATGTGTTGCACAAATCATGTAATGCATACATCACTTTTTTCGGTCAAATATTTCCAGACAAATATGCATTCTTGTACTACAATTTTATTTTTATTATAATCCCCATTGTCATATTGTCATCAATATCTCTAGGTAAAGTTGTCTGCATTCTATGTAGACTAGAAGGAACATTTATATTTTTCCTGCTAATATAATTTTTGATATTTTATAGAAAAAGTTTTCTTATTTGTGAAAAATCCATCCTTGGTGCCACTAATCTCTCTTCCAAATATGTCAATTGTGCAACAAACATCAACTTTTCGTTTCGTCGAATATGAATAGGTGATGAAAATGTACGAAGTTTCTCATTGAGTATTGCATTATTACAAAATTTGTATATTTGTTCATTGAGTTTAATGACTTTGAAGTTTGAAGGAGGAATCAGATAAAAAATAGTGGATAATATGTCTTTGTCAATAGATTTCATGTCCTTCCCAAAGGACAATATTTTACAAATGCAACATGCATATGTAGGTGTGCCTTGGATTTATTGAAAATATGCCTCAATTTATTTATTCGAATTTACATGTTGTTTATGTGTTGTTTTATTATAAAACCTTGTGCTCGTATTACAAAATTCAATTGATGTAACTGAGTGTACCATTTACTATATGCAACAGAGAAAGAAATACAAACTTATTTTTTGTTTTGTATCTCCACTGAAAAAGGAATATTATTCTCATTTGATGATGTGAAATCCTTTGAAACCTCAATTTTTTTTTTTTTTATATTGTATTCTCATTTTACAAATGTTTTAACTCGCTATAACATCTAGTAAACCTATGTTTTTTTCTAACAAGATAACTGTGAGGTACACTTGAGAATAATTTGCAAGCTTCTCTCTCCAATATTATTTGGAGCATTTTTTGTGTCCTATCATTTCCATTAATAACTTCAACATCCTTAACTTCTAGAATTGCATGGAAATATGAATGCAATGTTGATATTGGTATAAACATAAGGTATAATACTTTGGAACAATTTTTTGTTAAATAGATTCTCAAGTAATTATGTTTTGTTTCTAGAATCTATATTCCAAATATATATGTTAACACTAAGGAGTTCACGTATCCACTGTATTGAAATTTGTTTACCTTGTATGTGTCCATTTTCATATGGCATTGATAAGTTTATGATGTAAGATTTTGAATCATTGAAACATTGTTCTTGTTCAATGTTTCTATTATCACAAAATTATACTTGATTGGCTGCTAATCAGACAAATTCATTTAACTGTTTCAAACCAACTTGTAACTGAATCTTAGCCTCTTCTGTCTGAGAGGGCTCTCTCAAAAGGGTTAATGATATTCGATAATGATGAAACTATATGGCTAACTCTACTTGGAAAATAACTTGATTGTGATGTGTGTAGGTTGAAAAGAGTACAAGTCTACAATCATTGGGCTTATGGAGTCAACAAATTCAGTAGTTTAGTGGTAAGTTATCTTAACATGGAAACTGAGGCTGGTAAGAATTTTTAGCAGAGGTAAATCACACATGGAACACGAAATAACACAGCCAATTCATCCATAAAGGAAGTCAGAGCATACACCTATGAATTTTGAGTATTAAAGATGAAAACCACTGCAAATGGTACACATAGAAAATATAGACAAGATAAGCACTAAAAACTCCATGAGAATCTTAGGTTGGTCAAGAAAAATTTCTTTGTATTACTAATATCAGTCAAATTACATAAAGCTGTAGTATTGCAAAAAATCTCCAACCCTTTACAAATTCGAATATATGCCCTTTAATAGACCTTGTTACATGAGAGATGATCTACCTCTTGGATAGATTCATCGAAATTTTCCTAATGACACCTTGCATAACAAGAAAACATGTACTTTAATGATAAAATGACAGCTATTCTATTAAACAATCCTTTTCCTAGGACTCAAACAGCTAATTATTACATCAACTACCTTCTCTCTTGAAACAATTATACATATAAAAACTAATGATTGACATGTTCGAATGAGCTCTTACAAAACTCATCACTACTTGACATCTTGATTACCTTCCTCAAAATCTGGAAACAACCCCTATTTTTCAGGAAAACAGGTCCTTATCTTCAACACATGATTTAGCTAATGGATTGTCCTCATTTCATGGTCTTCAAGTCATGGATGATTGCTGGAGAAGTCCCTTGACCCTTTGAAAGTGTCCACTTATCAAAAACTGCCCAAAAACCTGTTCAGAAAACTTCAAAACAGCTCACTACAAAAGCATGACAGTTTCGTAGCGTACAAAAAATGACCTTTGCAACCAAATTTTCTGCTTATTTCCTTATCCATTATGTTCATCATGCACTGACACATCCTCCATATCATTTCCTCTCCTTGGAAGCTACCCAAAGTGGTTTTAAATGAAAAAATAAAGCTACAGATGGTTTCGTAGTGTTTTCATGGCTTCAAGCCTAGGAAACACTACGAAATTGTTGAAAACTGTGTAAATTCCATGTTTTTGCTTAGTTTCAAAAATGTACTTTCCATCTGTATAAAATTTGTTTCTAAAATTCCATTGACCTTTCAAAATATAAACCAGCTCAAACTAGGATTCTTGAGGTGTTTCTTCTTCATTGATGATGAGTTGAGTTATTGGCTCCTCAACTACTGTCATTTTTAGACCTTTCTTATCCAGCTCCTCATAGATCAATTCTAGTTGTTCTTGGAGGTCTTTAACTTGATCCTTCAGCTTTCTGTTGGTAGATTTTAAGTGTCGGTTCATTCTTCTGACATGTTTCACCTCTTTCCTCAACCTGCTCTTCCCAAACCTCTTTCATCTTTTCAAAATGAACCTTCTGGACATTATGTTTCCTTACTTCCTTCTTCATGACTGCTATTTCCTGATTAGCTAACCTCAATTGTTCTTCAAGGAGTTCAAACTGTAGAAATTATATAACTAATGCATTATATGTCTAAGATTCTCCTGATCACACACTATTTGACTTCATGCACAATACAGAATCTATTCCACCATTGATCATCACATGCGGAAATAAACAAGATTACAATGCACAAATGAAACCATAAAAATTCACACACATTAACACAGTGATTTAACGGGAAATCCTGAAGCTAAAAACACCAACTATCTGTATATAATATATGTCATAGAGATCAGTTAACAATCCTCATACAAATTTGAACATGTCAAGCTCTCAGTACAATACAATCGCTACACAGTAATCAGGTTCGATCTAGCAAATCCATGCATCGATCTCTACCACCTGCTAGACCGCCTCTAATATGAAATCCCTGCTGAAGAATGGCTCTAAATGAAATCAAATCCACCTGTCTTACACTGTGGAATCCTCATTGGCATCTCCACTAAGTGTTGGATGCAATCAATGCATCACTATAGTCACAATTGATAGTCACACTTGCTCTTTCACCTACCTCTCCATTGGTCTCCACTGAACTGTCCATGCACTGTAGTTAACTGATGTATTCTTCAGTTGATTAATGAGTTATTATTTAGTGAATTAATTCACACCACTCTCACTAGTGTATCAATCAGTTAGACTAGATACAACTAGCTCAACTGAGTCTAACTGAGTTAAACTGAATACAACTCCACCAACTACTTCTATAACTCCACCAAACTCTGTCACATGAGTTCTAACTAAAGTCCTCATGCATTAGCTCCAGTAAACCCTCAAGAATAGCGTAATTCCTTCTGTCAGCTACTATGCCACATCTGTGCACTTAACTGAAGTGCTCCAAGAGAATAAGATAATGTTTAGAGTCCAAATATTATTAAGAGCTAATAATATTCGACATATCTATTTTTAGACTGGCAATCTAAAAATAGATTCCGCCCAATATGTCTAAAAATAGAAGTCCATCTATTTTCCAACTTGACCAACCATCCACAAATAGCATCCTGCAACTCATAGAATATGATCGACATGTCTAAAAATAGACTTTGCGCCAAAAATAGCCTGCGGGCCCACTTAGTGAAGGTGGCTCTTTTCACTAAGCTCATCATCTTGTTGAATCTCAACACTCCCTCTCAACAAGATAGGGATTATCTGCCACCCCGATCCTATCTCTATGGTATTCGAATTTGCTCCTGGTGAGCGCCTTCGTCAGAATATCTGCATCCTGATCCTCCGTAGGAATGTAAGATAGTAACATGATCTTCCGCTGCACACAATCTCTGATATGATGGTACCAGATGTCAATATTTTTAGATCTATCATGAAATACTGGATTAACCGAGAGTTTAATGCAACTCTGATTATCACAATATATCACAGTAGGATCTAAGTGTGAACCGAACAACCCAACCAGGATCTTCCTCATCCATATAGCCTCGCATGCAGCCAAACTTGCTGCCATGTACTCGGCCTCCGCTGAACTGAGTGCCACGGATCTCTGTTTCCTGCTATACCAAGAAACTGCTGTAGACCCAATACTGAAAATCCCTCCAGATGTGCTCTTTTTGTCCGTTGGGCTTCCTGCCCAATCTGCATCCGTGAAGCCATGCAGCTTCACCTCATCCGATTGTCTGTACCACAGTCCATATCCAGATTTTCCCCTGAGATACCTCAGGACATGCTTGCCTACCTTCCAAAAGATCTTGGTAGGCTTAACCATAGCTTGTGAAAGCTGGTTAACAACATAGCATATGTTCGGTCATGTATTGACCAAATACATGAGCGAACCAACCAACTGTCGATAAACGATGGCATCCATCATCCACCCCACCTCTGCCCGATGTAGTATCCTCCTTCCTCCAACCTCCAGGAAGAGGAGTATCAACAGGCTTGCAGCCATGCATGTTGAACTTCTCCAGTATCTCCTGGGCATACTTACCCTGAGAAACAAACAGTCCATCACTGCGCTGCCAAATTTCCAATCCCGGGAAATAATGAAGGAGGCCCAAGTCCTTCATCTCAAACTCTTTTGCAAGATCCTCCTTGCATGAGAGTATCAACAGCTCATCACCTGTCAAAATCAAATCATCTACATAAAGTACAATGATCGACAACTTACCCTCCACCACAATCTGGTATAGGTTCGGATCCGCCTCACTCTTGGAGAATCCAAGTCGTGGTGAAAAAGGAAAAAGCATACATCCATGTGAACAGAAGCAGGGTGCTTGTTTGGTATACAACGCTCTCTTGAGCACGCACACATGCGACTCACTTACGAAGATTTCAAATCCTATAGAGGTTGCTCTATGTACACCTCCTCCTCGGTAACTCCATTTGAGGCAGGTCTTCACATCCATCTAATGGTGTACCAACCCATCTACGTTGAGAGAGCAAGGATGGTCCATATGGAAGAATACCTTGCGACGGGTGAAAATTTTTCTTCATAGTCGATCCCCTCGATCTGTGAGAAGCCCCAGGCAAAAAATCTTGCCTTGTACTTCTCGACGCTCCCGTCAGTAGCTTGCTTCACTTTGTAGATCCATATCGAACCTACCACTGATTTCCCTTCTAGCCTTGGGACAATCTCCCATGCACTGTTTCTGAAAATCAAATCATACTCTTCCACCATGGCATCTACCCATGCGGGATCCTCCACAGCTTCCTCGAAAGAAGATGGTTCTGTCATGATACACTTGCTCATCAGAGCCATGTATCCGATAAATCGATCGGTGTTGTCTCTCTCTGCGTTGTGATGTGGGTGCTCCTACATTTTCTTGCACCGAATGGATTGCTCGAAGCTTTTGTAGTGCACTTGGCCCTGCGATGTTTGAGTCTTTGCCATAGATGGTTTCTTCCACTCCATGAACCTCCTCTTGTGGCTGATCCACATCCTGAGGCTCATCCTTAGGAACTAGTAGCTCCTCATCTACATGCAAATGTAGCTCCCTCTCAAGCCAAAAATTCATGGCTTTCTCCTCATGAAATTTGATATCCCGTCGCACAACAGTCTTCCGACTGTCTGGAAAATACACATGATAGTTGTGGGGTGTTTCTGTGTACCCCAAAAATATCCCAACCTCTGCGGTCGTCTCCAGCTTCTTCCTGGCATCCTTCGTCACATGAATGTAAACAGGTGAGCCAAAAATCTTCAAATGAGAAATATCAGGCTTCTTACCATAAAATGCCTCTTCAGGTGTACTCATGCTAAGTAATCTATGAGGACAATGGTTTTGCACATAAACTGTAGTGTTGCATGCTTCTACCCACAAGTTTATGGGAAGGCCCTGATCATGCAACATTGCCCGTGAAACACCCACGATCGTTCTGTTCTTTCTCTCTACGACCCCATTATGTTGTGGTTTACGAGGCACTATGAGCTCTCTTCGAATTCCTTCTGCGCTGCAAAAGTCCTTGAATTCGCTAGAGATGAATTCACCACCATTATCGCTCCTTAGAGCCTTCACCTGCTTCCCCGACTCTTTCTCAACTAGTGCCTTGAACTCACATAACTTTGAGTATGTCTCGCTCTTCTTCTGCATGAAGAAGATCCAGCACTTACGAGAAAATTCATCAAAAAATATCACATAATACCTGTGCTTTGCTGTCGAAGCTACTGAGAAAGGTCCACACACGTCTGTGTGAATTCTCTCAAGGATCGTCGTGGTGTGACTATCCTTCTCATGAAAGGTGGCTTTCACAAATTTTCCCAAAATACATCCCTTGCACTGATCTCACTGTGCAAGTGTACCTTTGGGAAGCCCGGTAGAAATCTGCTGCAAAATTTTCAAAGCGCCATGGTGAAGATGGCCCAATCTTCTATGCCACAATTCGCCCTCAACCCGGCTCACCACTCCTTCTGCTTTTCCTACTATTACTGCGCAGCCATCTACCTGCAATTGATAAAGGTTCTTAACTCGAACCCCTATCCTCCGGGTTTCGCCAGTTGCCTTACTACGCAGGAAATCCTTTCCCTCGCTAAAGACAACATCATATCCCTTGTCTTCCAACATTGCCACCGAGATCAGATTCTTCTTCAATCTTGGAACATGCATGACATCCTTCAATATGAAAGGTTTACAAGAATCCCTCTCAAAGGAAATGGTCTTGATACCAGTCGCACTGTATCTACCATCATCACCCATCTCGATGTGCACTCCAAGATCCTTCTCATCCAGATCACTGAACAAATATTTGTCTTCGGTCATATGGAAAGACACACCACTTTCAAGAAACCACACTGATCCCATCACACTTGAGACCAAGTATGCGATCAGTGAAAAATCCAGCTCAAACTGCGAGGCTAAGGCCTCTCCAGCTGCAGATCTAGCAGCCTGCTTATTTTTCTTCTTCTGTGGACAATTAGTGGCGTAATGTCCGTGTTGGTGACATTGAAAGCACTTCACCTTGGACAAGTCTTGCTTCTTTCCTTTCGCATAGGATTGAGAAGGATTTTTATTTCCCTTCCCTTTCCTTGCTTTGGCAGCCAAAGAAAATTTTTCTTCATCTTCATTATTCAATGAAGATCCATCCCTGGTACCCTGCCTTATCTCCTCCTACACAAGATTCGACCAAAGTCGCTTCCATCCTGGCAGTTTCTCCTGACCATTGACAAAGTCCTCGTAGGAATGCCAACTCTTCGGAAGCCCAAGGAGAGCCAAGCTCACCAAGTCCTATTCATCTACAGTAACCCCCACACTTCTCAGCTCATCCCTGCACTGGAAAAACTTCGTGAGGTACTTGGGTATACTCTCACCCTTCTCCATTTTTATTTTCCTAAGCTTGTCTTTAAGCGCCAACTTCCGTTGGTCACTTCTGATTTGGAACAAGTATATCAAAGCTTTCCACATCAAGAATGGAGAAGCTTTACCATGAAGGCTGGAAACTATGTGATCCTTCACACCTTCCAACAGAATCCTTCGAAATTTTGTTGTCTTCTTTTTCCATGCATCAAGTGCGGCAGCATCACTAGAAGCAGGTTTTGGAATTTATGCATCTATGAAATCCTTCAACCCATTATCATCCAGCACTGCCTCCATCTTTTCCTTCCATGCAATATAGTTCAAGTTTCCCTCAAGGTAATACTCCAATCACAATCCGTTGAAAGACATTTCAATGAATGCTCAACTTCGACACCAAGAAAACACTGCAGCAAATTCGAATTCCACCATCACAAAATTCAACTACTTCAATAATTGCAATCTGCTCCAATGATAAACAGCTTTGATACCATGTAGAAATTATATAACTAATGCGTTATATGTCTAATATTCTCCTGATCACACACTATTTTACTTCATGTAAAATAAAGAATCTATTCCACCATTGATCATCACATGCGGAAATAAACAAGATTACAATGCACACATGAAACCATAAAAATTCACACACATTAACACAGTGATTTAATGGGAAAGCCTAAAGCTAAAAACCCCAAATATCTGTATATAATATATTTCATAGAGATCATGTAACAATCCTCATACAAAGCTGAACATGTCAAGCTCTCAGTACAATACAATCGCTACACACTAATCAGGTCCGATCTAGAAAATCCATGCACCGATCACTGCCACCTGCTAGCCTGCCTCTACTGCATAATACCTGCTGAAGAATGGCTCTAAATGAACTTGAATCCACCTGGATTGCACTATGCAATCCTCATTGGCATATCCATTGAGTGTTGGATGCAATCAATGCATCACTATAGTCACAACTGATAGTCACACTTGCTCTTTCACCTACCTCTCCACTGGTCTCCACTGAACTGTCCATGCATTGTAGTTAACTGATGTATTCTTCACTTCATTAATGAGTTATTATTTAGTGAATTAATCACACCACTCACTCTAGTGTATCAATCGCTTAGACTAGATACAACTAGCTCAACTCTGTGTCTAACCGAGTTAAACGAAAACAACTCTACCAACTACTCTACACTCCACCAAACTCTATCACATGAGTTCTAATCGAAGTCCTCATGCATTAGTTTCCGTAAACTACCTAGAATAGCGACTCCTTCGAAGCGGCTCATCGGTGCTGCTATCCGTGTACCCAATCGAATTTTCTACCCAAGAGAATAAGATATTGTTTAGAGTCTAAATATTATTAAGAGCTAATAATATTTGACATATCTATTTTTAGACCTGCAATCTAAAAATAGATTTTTACTAATATGTCTGGGCAACAGAAGTCTGCATCTATTTTTCCAACTTGACCAACCATCCACAAATAACATCCTGCAACTCATAGAATATGATCGACATGTCTAAAAATAGACTTTGCGCCAAAAAAAGCCTGCGGGCCCACTTAGTGAAGGTGACTCTTTTCACTAAGCTCATCATCTTGTTGAATCTCAACACAAACTCTGTTTTTTCAATGACTTTATCCTTTCCTTCCTTTGGCTTGCTGACTGGATATTTTTCAGTAGGTGATGAAAGATCAATAATGTCTTATGGTAGTGGGGCTGTGTTAGTGGCTGGATGAACCTCTTTACTACTTTCCAATAGTTTTCTAGCATGCGTTGTCATGGGCTTCCTAGCCTAAAACATAAAACCTGCATATTCACCTTCAAATTCTAACCTCTTTGCTGATTTAGCTTTCTTGAGTTTTTTTCCACCTTCATCTATATCCTCAACCTGGACTATAGGAGTTTCTTCAATATCAATGGCATGTATTATGTCTTCTAAATTTCCTTTAGCCACTATTTGGCTCCTTGTTATCCTTTTGTTGCCCTGTTTACTTACATTTGGCTCTTGTTTTGCATGTTTTCTGATTATTGACCTTTGTTTTGCAGGTGGAACAGTGGGTGTATCAAATATATGCAACTGCTATGTTTCCATCATAAGTAGTTCACTCTGCTTTGCCACTAAAGGTGATGGTATACCTCTAGGTTTAGGAGATATTTTAGGGGTAATGGTATCCATTTCAAAACCACTAACAAACGGAAATGAATACTAGTCTCTGCCTAGTCTTTGTAACTCATCTAAAACCAACAATTTTATTAAGCCATGATGAAAAAGTGAGGTTTCACTTCCCTCAAATTTAGCTTCAACTTTATCTCCCATTTTTGCTAAACTCCTGTGTAAATAGAAAGGCAGATCAAGGGATATCTTACCAACAAAGTGTAGGAGAAGCTTGAAGTGGTAAGAATAGAATTTACGATATATTCCTTCACAAGTGAAATATTTTTGTATAATAAGCAGTAGCTTTGAGAAATTTTCCTTTATGAAGCTCCTTGGAATGGTATTTGTAAGGTCGACTTCACTATTTTCTGGCTTGGTAAACTCTTTGCATTCCTCCATGTTGAATTTGAACCATTTGAACCATTTTTCTTGTCCTCTTGGAATCCCTTTTGATGCTGCAATGATCTCTGGTGTTATAGTGAGATTCAACATTCCCACTTTAGTAGTTGTTCCATTGAAGTTTAGGAAAAATTCTTTGGAAACATGTACATGGCAGCCTTGTAATCTTTCACAAAATTGTAAGCATCATGTTCTTTTGAAAACCTCTATAACTGTTGGGTATTCATTTATCAGGTTCATATCTGATGGCTCATATCTAAGACAGTGGCCACCTTTATTTGTCTTCATTTTTGCAGCCATGGTTCTTTAATGTCTTCTCTACCTCGCTTGATAATGTATTATATGCCTCGCTTGATCAGTGATATCTGCAAACCTTTGAAAATACCATCCACAACTTGGGCTCAATGAAATAGCTCTCTAGAGCTCAATAACATGCAAAGAAGGAATAGAGAATGACAAATGACTCAATTTGGAAATATTTTGAAGTTCGATGACCACTCATAACATAATGATGACTCATACATGCTTAAAATGGTGATGATGACTTCAACCTTGACTATGTACCTTGATATTTACCCTAAATGACTCGAATGGCATCTAACTTATCCTTTTCAAATCATTTTCTGATGCATAATAGCTAATTTGACATGATAGACAGGAAACCTTACTTTTGTAGCGTACCTAGTGTATTTCTGGGCATTTTCGCTACAAAAGTATTAGAAGTTTCGTAGCGAAAATTGAACTTTCTCTGTGTATTTTGCAACGAAAGTGTGGTTTCTTAGCTTGAATGAAACTTTCAGTGCTATAACCTTAGGAAATGAGAAATGTCAGAAAATCATGATTGATGTGACATGAGAGGATTTGAATGAGGGTAGGTTTAGACCTTAGGATAGGCTAAATAAGAAAAATTAAAAATTTTCCTTGACCAAGTAATGAAAAATGAATCCTATAACCCTACCTTTGACACATGAACCTCTAAGACTCTGTCAAATGATGCTTCATTTTTTCTGAGTGATAACAGTTTCCATCATTCAAGTGTTGTTGTAAACAATTCAAAGCTCTATCGTCTTTGCAAATGAAACAATTGTAAAAAGTTTATGCAATTTTTTTTCTCATATTAGACATATCAAAGCATGGGGAAAGTTTGAAAATAGACTCAAACAAAGAGTCACGGTAGGCATTGAAATTTTGTCGATAGATCAAGAAGCCTTATTCACATAAAATTTACTCAAAACACTGTTACAGATGAAATAGGTAACTGCACTGGTACCTCCTTTTTCAGATTGCAAGAAAAACACCTGATTTTGAAAAGTGGTGATGAAAAATCCAAAAAAACAAAATGGAGCATGTTTTTGGTACTATAAGTTTTTTTTTGTTTTTTTTATGTGATGTTTTTTATGTCGATTTTGAATAGTGGTGGTGTATCATCACCAACGTTTTTTTAGAGGATTGATTTTGACACTATAGATTTTCTAATGTCTTCTTCTTCCGTGAGATGTTTATTTTTTAGTGCATTTATGTACTTGTGTTTTAAAAATTAAAAAAACATTTTTTTTTAAATAAAAATTTGTAATGATATCTTCACATTTTCACATAGATAAAAAATGGAAGAAGGGTCAATATTCTAAATTATATATTTTCTACATGTTTATGTATTGTTAATTAATTTTTCAATGCACATCAAATAATTGTCACTAAAAAACCAATATTTTGAACCATATGAAAAAAAATACAAATTTTCAATATAAATAGAATGCAAAAAATACACTTTTAGAGACTTTTTGTTCAAAAAAACATGTTAAATAAACTAATTTTTTGGGAGAATATTAACAAAAAAGCTTAAGAAAATAACATTTTTATTGAATTTTATGTCAAAACATAATAGTAATCACATGTTTTTTGCAAAAAATAAGGGTTATTCTCATAAAATATCAAAGTCTAAACATTACAAGTAAAACTGATTAATAGATCTAAAAAATGAGCTTTGTTTGCAAGCATAACTTAAACATCATCAACAATATCAACTAATACGTGTTCAACATCATCTAGAACATTATTGATGGCTTCTTCCGCAACATTTTCTTCTTCATTTTGGTCATTGTCATCTTCTAATGGATCTTTCATGTCTACAAATCTTCCAAAGTGTCCCTTTCCAATCATTCCATATAATGGTGGTTGAGGTTCCTTTGCTTTTTTTGCCACACGTGATTCATTAAAATCCCCTTTCCTCAAACCAACTTTTTGCTTCGCATCTAGAAGGAATTCAAGAACGTTAATTCTTTGTTGAATAAATTTGCGTTGCACTGGGTCTTTATCAATGGCAATGCAATTTCTTCCTTTTAGTAGGAAACATGCTAGTGTTGTACCTAATCATCAAGCACAAAAGAAATAAGTAAGAAAATTAGTATGAAGACATAAAAAATAAAAATAAAATATTTAAATTTAAATTTGTATAATAAAACTTACCTCAACCTGAGAATAAATTCAAAACCCAATCTCCTTCATTTGAACATAGATCTATAAGATAGTTAATCAATGCTTGTGGTTTTTGATAAATGTTAACTATATCTCCTTTTGCATCTTTATCCTCATATGTTAGTTTTCTTACAACTACATCATGAACCAATACTTGACTATGACTCTTCCCATCTACTCGATTCATAAGAATACACTTATAGCTATCCTCTTTTGTCCAAAGTTCAACATGGATGAACTCACAATCATTTATAATAGGCTAATCTTCGAAAGAAACAATATTTGACTTATGCCTGTAACATAACAAAGTAAAAGTTTAATTAAATTTTACATGAATAAAAAAATTTAGGAGTAATCAAACATACAATTTCAAATTTTTACCATGTAAGTTGCATCCTTGAGTTTGCTTTACCCTTGAAGCTTGTTAATAACATAGGAAACTGTGTGTCTGCATGAAATGTCACAAATCGCCAAAGTGGTGAGGTTGTCACTTGTTGAAAACCCTTAACCACTTTACTAAAAGCTTGATAAGTATATGGTTCTCTATCATATTCAATGTCTAGGAAATTGAAACCATGAGGAATATCTGCAATAACTAGGGCATATTCCCTTTCGAGCCCATTCCAAATGTAATTATTAAGAGTAAGATCAAGTTCAACATTCATAAGACGCTTCTTTCTCATGTTTTCCAACTTAAAATTTTCAATAAAGCTTTTGAAAGTATCTGGTACTCCATTTCCATCCTTCTTCGACATATTTAATGACATATATATATATATATATATAGTTTAAATATGAATAAAATGAACGTATAAATCAACATACCTTATTGAATGCAATATAAAAATCTTAAAGTGTTGTTGTACAACTTGCTTCTGGGTAGTGGCGCACAACATCATCCTAATTGTCTTCATTGAACATTTTAACCATGTGTTCTTGTATTTTCATAAAAATCTTCTGACTGAATAAATCAAGTTAAAACCATTAATATAGTGACATGTATAGCAAATTCTACCAACATCATTATGTTTTATTTAAAAGAAAATTATAATGAAAGGAAAATAAGAAATCATTCAAGAAACTTACTTTTGAAATTCTGCGCACATTTCTTCCATTGATAATTCACTTGACTTCACACAAGCTAGTACTTATTTGACTAGTTTCTCATCCTTCACACCTTGCATTTTTCTCCAAGGTGTGATAGTCATAACCTCTGGAAGCTACTTCATTTCAGGACCTGTCTTACTATTGGTACATATTATGGGTTTACTCTTTTTAACCTTCTGATTTTTTTATGGAAATATTCTCCCACCGCTCAAAATCCTCATCAATCAAATCCCATATCTCCCCAGTTCTAAATGCCAACTAAAAAATGTTATCCATGCTTCTGAATATATTTGAATTCATTTTTCCATCTTTTCATTTGATTTTTTCATCAATTTGATACCCTGTTTCCATTAAACATTCCTTCCAAAATATTAGACTAACTTGTGTCTTATACCCACCACATTTTTCTTTGAATTCATTATGAATAAATCTGACCCTTTGGATGAAATTCATTTTCATTTTGTACTCATTATCTGCATTATGATCCCATGCCAATAACTTTGATTCTATTTATGTTAAGCCAACGTAAATAATGCATTTCACTGTTTGAAAAATATAATTATTGGGATATTCCTCAATCAATTGTCTTTTAGCCTCTACTGAATGGTTCCCTCCAATTGCATAATATTTATAATCAAAACATTTTGCCTTGTCAAATGCCTGTTTGTTGGGAACCTAACATGGATTGACAAGAACCACATAATCCACCACATGCGCATATGGATTGAACATGAACAATGTTTTCAGATTATGTACATGTAGGTGATGGGCCTTTCTAATTTGATATTGAGATTGTCCTTCATCTAGCCTATAAAATTGGATGACATTAAGCTCAAATGTTTGGCCACCAAGAATTAATTTATTCTTCCTCAACTCATATCGAATAGCATTTTGTTTTTTTTTAATAATGCCATCCTCTAACTCAGCACTTGGTGTTATGATTTCTCTGCTTTCGTTAGAGCTTTCAGTTTGTTCTTCACTACTTCTCATGACCTTTACAGGTTCACCAATATTTGATTTCCTAGTATTATTGGTTAACATATCAGTTCTTTTATAAACAAGCTCTTCATCATCAGGTAAAAGAGATACATCTTTGGCAAATTTTCTTTTGTGTCTGATTTGTTTTCTCCTTTTGCACAATAGTTCTAATCTCCTCCTCACTAATTCTATCATAATTTTCAGTTTCATGTTCGACATCTTCAAAAGAAACATGTTTAATTTTACTAGATTGACCCACCTTAGTGACTCTTGGTTGATCCCCTCTTTGTACTATTGCAATGTCACGAGCTATTGATCTTTGCTTTAATCTCATTTCCTCTACTTTGTCTATGTGGAAAGTGTTGATCATATTCATAACATTTGACTCCAAATAATAAAGACCTTCAAACATGTTTGAGAGACTCGGAACAAAATCCTATGAAACAAAATAAAACATGTCAATGATCAATAATTTATAAAAATTGAATCATCCTTACAATAATGCATAGCGGAAATAAAAATAAGCATACTTACAATGTTATTTTCAATGTTGCTTGAGATTTCTTCAGAAAATTTTGTAGATATTTCATCTATGTCACACTTGACCTTTGATAGACGATATCTAACCTTCTCACGTTTATTAGACTTCCTTGCAAGAACATAAATAGTGTTTGTATTCGGGACCATACATATGTCTCGTACTCTGACCATCACATAATATGGCTCATTTAAGTCAATCATACCACAAACCAGATAGATATGTATATCAGCCTTCGTTTCATTGTCTTCAAGATACCATGAGAAATTAGTTTTATCTATTTCCTCGGCATTCTTTCAATCATAAATAAGCTTTAATGAACCTGGTGCGCCATTTGCTTGACTTTTATTAGTGTGTGCAACAATGGCCTTATTGCGTCCAGCACTCTCCATAGTGCGTCCAGCTGCAACTTTAGATTTGGGAGTTGTTGCTCTAGGTGTAGAAACATTCACATAAATATTTTTTTATGCCATTTTCCTAATAAAAAGAAATATATATATTAGTTAATGAGAAAATAGTTAATCAATTTTTTTCTTAACTTTGCCAATATAAATTTAAATTTACTGAAAAATAATGTCGATAAAATAAATTTAAAAAACAAAATTTATTTGTAAAACTAAATAAATTGAAATTAAACTAGTAAAATTAACTATAGAAAATTTTCATTTAAAAACAAAATATTATAAATCATATTTAGATATATGCATATATATCTATATAATATGTTTTGAATACATTTTATAAAAATAAATAAAAAATTGTTTTAAATTGTATAAAACAATTTAAAAAAAATAAACATTATTTTCAAACTTAAGTTTTTGTTTAATATTAAAAAAAAAAAATACTTACTATTTAACAAATGTTAAAATTAAATTTTATTTTTTTTAGTTAAAGATTTTATTTAAAAAAAAATTGTTAATTTTTTGTTTTAATTTTAATTGTTTTTTTTTATTAACTTTACACTTAATAAATTATATTTTAAAATTTTAAATATATTGAATAAAATTAAAGCTTATATGTTAAAATTAAAATTTTAATTAAAAACTTATAATCTTTTATTATATTTTAAAATTTTAAAATTTTATTTTACAATATTGAAATTTATTAAAGTTTAAAAATTTTAAATATAAAATAAATTGTAAATTTTAAAGTTTATATCATATCAATATTATAATTATATATTTAAAAAACAAAATCAAAACTATAATATAAAACATTATAATTATTTTAAAAATTTTAAGAACTTATATTAAATATTTAAAACAAATTAAAAAACAAATTAATTTTTTTATAAGTTTTATTTTATATTGAAATTACAACAAAAATACAAAAAATAAAAATTAATTTTTTTATAAAGTTTATTACATATTTAAATTTAAAATAAAAAATAAAAATAAAAAAACGTTTTTGGCACCCGCCGAGTGCCGGAGGCAGACCAGGCAGGTGCAAAAAACTTTTTTTTTTCAAAAAAAAAAAAACCATATAAACAATTTATTTTATTTATTTATTTTTTAAACTAAACTATTATAACACAAACACATGGTTATATATATATATATATAACAATACAATAAAAAAAAAATTAAAAAAACATAATATATAACAAAACAATAAAAAAAAAAAACTAAAAATATAAATATAAATTTTAAGTTTTATTTTTTTAAAATTAAAACAATTATACTTTAAAAAATAAAAATAAATATATAAAAAAAAGTTTGTTTTAAAATATAAAGTAAGAAATAGATGAGAAAAAATATTTTTAATTTTTATTTAAAAAAAAAAAATTATAATAAAAACAACCATTATTATTTAATATAAAATATAAAAAACAATAATATATAGATGTTTTACAATATAAACAAAAACAAATTTAAATTATAAATTACAATTAAAAATAAAATTTAAAATTTAAAAAATTAAAAATAGAATTATAAATCAAAAAATTGTCAAATAAAAAACAAAATAAAACAAGTTAAATAATGAAACCACCAATATATTTATAATAATAATAAAAAAAATATAATAATATAACTATTTTTTTTGTGTGTGGTCGTTTTATGGATTTTTCTGTCTATATGAACCTATAAACCCTAAAAAAGAAAGAAAAATGTAAATTTTTTTCCTAAAACCCTTAAAAAATTTAGTTTTTTTTTACATTTTCTTCACTAAAAAAATATAAAAAAATTATGGTTTTCAAACCTAAAAACCTTTAAAAAATAGTTTTTGACACAAAATCTATAGAAAAACAGAGTTTCCCCAAAATCGTCTTTAAATGGATAGAATAGAAGGAAAACTAACCTTTGAAATGCAAAAAATTCCTGTCACCAATGCCAACACAATGCGTCCACAAAAATACCAATAGCAACCCAACACCTCCATGCCAATGCAATACCTCCACGAAGTTACCAATGCCAACGCAACACCTCCATAAAATTGCTCTAACAAATACCAGAAAACTTGATGTGATGTGATGAATAGAAACAATGATTCTTATTATATAGCAAATATTGTGTGATTGGTTTACTGTTTAACGAATGTGGAATTAAAATTTAAAATTTAAAATATTTACATGTAGTTATCATAGTTAATATTTACATATACTGAATGTTAAATAATTCAAATGTAATCTCGGATTAAAATTTAAAATTTTAAATACTTACATGTAGTTATTTATAGTTAATATTATAGATAAAATAGTTAATATTTTCATGTAGTTATCATAGTTAATATTTACATGTACTCAATGTTTAAAATCTAGGATTAAATTTTAAAATTTAAAATATTTACATGTAGTTAATTATAGTTAATATTATAGTTAAAGTAGTTAATATTTGCATGTTGTTATTATTGTTAAAATTTACATGTAGTCAATTTTAAATCATTCAAATAAGAAAATTATTTTAGTTTGGAAGGCATACATGAAAGGAATATTTTGTGGATATTTTGAATAGAAAGTATGGTGAAATATTTCAAAACCAACAATTTACTAGGAAATTTTGAAATATATTTTAGATGAATATAATGTAGGTTTAAAATTTAAAATTTAAAATTTAAAATATTTATGTAGTAATTATAGTTAAAATAGTTAATATTTGCATGTAGGTATTATAGTAATATTATAGTTAATACTTACATGTAGTCAATGTTAAATCATTAAAATAACAACATTATTTTAGTTTGGAAGGCATGCATGATAGAAATATTTTGTGGATATTTTGAATATAAATCTCGGTAAAACATTTCAATAGAAACATTTTATTAAAAAAAAATTAAATACATTTTTTGACTAATATTTTGGATGAAATATTTGAAATGAAAATTTTGGAGGGAAAGTTTTTCGCGAAATTTTTTGGGGGGGGGAATTTGGAGGGAAATGTTTTTGCGAAATTTTTGGGGGGGGGGGGAATTTGGAGAGAAATTTTTATTCTTTAAGCTATATATTGTAAGTGGGAGAGGCATTTGTATCATTCAACCTATTCTTGTTGAAAGCGACGGTTTCTTCTGATAGCGAACTTTTTCTTTGTACAAAATCAACATCTTCTTCACGCAACAACTCTATTCAAAGTGATGAATATAACAGGAGTTCGTTCACCATGAATAGAGAGTCAAAAAATCGACTTGGTCATAATCCTAAGGATGATGAGTACAAAATTGATGAGGCACAACAAAAAGAAATTAATGTAACTCGAGAGTCAGTTATTCCACTTACTCTTAATCCTAAGGATTATGAAAGCAACAGTGATGAAGCGCATGATGAAGAATTTCCAGAGTCAAAATTTTCACTTCGTCCTAATTATGAGGGCACCATTGATGAAGGGGGAGATGAAGAATATCCACTTCAGCTTAATCCTAAGGATTATGCGAGAACCATAGATGAAGAGGGGAATGAAGAATTTGCAGAGTCAAAATATCCACTTCGTCTTAATACTAAGGATTATGCCAGCACCACTGATAAAGAGAGGAATAAAGAATTTGCAACGTAAAAATATCCACTCTATCGTAATCCTAAGGATTATGCCAGCACCATTGATGAAGAGGGGGATGTAAAAATTCCAGAGTCAAAATATCCACTTCGTCTTAATCCTAAGGATTATGCCAGCACCACTGATGAAGAGGGGAATGATAAAGTTCTAGAGTCAAAACATCCACTTCGTCCCAATCCTAAGGATTATGCCAACACCACTGATGAAGAGGGAAATGAAAAATTTACAACATCAAAATATCCACTCCGTCCTAATCCAAGGGATTATGCGAGCACCACTGATGAAGAGGGGGACGAAAAAATTCCAGAGTCAAAATATCCACTTTGTCATAATCCTAAGGATTATGCGAGCACCATAGATGAAGAGAAGAATGAAGAATTTGCAGAGTCAAAATATGCACTTCGTCCTAATCCTAAGGATTATGTCAGCACCACTGATGAAGACGGGAATGAAGAATTTGCAGCGTCAAAATATCCACTTCATCCTAATCCTAAGGATTATGCCAGCACCACTGATGAAGAGGGGGATGAATTTACAAAGCCAAAATTTTCACTTCATCCTAATCATAATGATTATAAGTTCACCACTGATGAAGGGGGGGATGAAGAATTTCCAATAAATATAGATTCAAGGCATCCACTTATTCCTAATCCTAAGGATTATGAGAGCACCAGTGAGGAAGGGGAGGGACGGGATGAAGAAATTCTAATGAATACACATTCAAGGCTTCCACCTATGCCTAATCTCAAGGATAATGAGAGCACCACAGAGGAAGGGGAGGATGAAGAGTTTCTTGCAAATGATAATTTTAGAGGCACAGATCTGAATACTGCATTTTTTTAAGTGATCATTTCAAAGGCACTCATGGTGATGAAGAATTGAATCCTCCTAGGGAAGAATTTGAAAGCATGGATCAAGATGGTGAAGAATTTCATCTGAGTCGGGGTTACAAAAGCACCGATGATTCTTGTGAAATATTTTCTTCAAGTGATGATGGTAAAGAAAATTTTCCAGGCAATGATGTTGATGAACTTCTTAACTATGTTGAGAATGATGATAGTGGGGATAATATTCCTCCTAATGGTGATGAAACTGCTTTTACAAAGGATGATGGAATGATGAAGCCATTGCAAGCAAATATTGCAACTAGGAGTAGGAGAAGACCTTTTCATTTCAATCCAAAACATTTTAGTTATAAAAGGGTGAGGACAAAATATCTCACAAAAAAAGTTTTGTCATTCATTTGATTTCAAGTGAATGTTGTCGAAGGGATTTCTTGAAACATATGGATTTAAACTTTTTTTTGGAGAAAAGGAAAAGATATATGTCAATGAATAAAAGAATGAAAAATTCATATTTAGTGGGTTTCATGCAATCTAAACTAGCAGGTTATGATTATCATATTTGGAATGTATTGCTTTTCATAAATGATTTCAAAATGTTTCATTCAATTGGTAATTGTCATTTGTCAACAATCCAAGAAAAACTGGAAAAGGATCCCACATATTATTCAGAAGTACATTATAAACCGGAGGTGGGGCCGTTTGCAAATACTTCTAAGACATGGATGAAAGACTTCTTTTCAAATCATGGAGAGTTTATGCCAAATAAAGACACAATACATATTCCAGATAATTTCTCGAGACGAGAAATATTCATCTTATAGAGAGATTATGCAGAAGTTGTTGAAGGAGCTGGTAATTTTATTACATATTCTTATTTTACAAGGTTATGGAAAAATGAATTCAATAATGTTCATATTCCTAAGAAGACAAGGATGGGGGTTTGCAGCACATGTGCTTCTCTTAAATAAGAAAAAGATAAATGTCAAGGGGCAGAAAGAGGTATGTGTTCAAAACATTGTTTTTAAAATTGGATAGTTATCAAATATGAAAATATATTTATTCATATGTTTCTTTTATTTTATGTACAGATTCTGTTGTCAAAGAACTTCAAGACCATCGGAATTAGCAAACAAGTGAAAGGAAAAAGTTGTATAAACATCGAAAGAAGTGTTATGATCATCCAAATAAATATCTGGGTTTGATAATTGATGGTATGGACCAAAAGAAAAAACTTCTTCCACATTTTGTCTGCATGCCAAAAAAATTACAGGAAAAAAATTTCATTCAGTTTCACTTGGTTGGTTGTATGGTATTTAATGCGAAGATGTTTCCGAGAGTTTTCTTCACAAATCCAAATATTCATAATGATGCAAATCTTACCATAACTATAATCCATGATGTGGTTACTCATTGGTCTGGTATTCTTCCTGAAGTTTTGTATTTACAATTAGACAACACAAATCATGAAAAAAAAAATCAAGTTCTTTTTGGGTATCTAAACATGCTCGTTGAATTGGGAATTTTTAAAAAGATAAAGTTCGGTTTCCTTCTTGTTGGGCATACTCATGATCATATTGATCAAATGTTCAGTCGTTTTTCAGTAACATTGAAGAGGAAAGGTGTTGGGATCTTGCCATCATTAATTGAATGTATTAAGAAATCGTACATTCCAGAGCCTGTTTTTCATGTGTTGGAAGAAACTATTGACATGCGAAAGTTTATTTTGGGATCGCATAGTGAGGATAAATGCATTGAAAAACTTAACGACATTAGCTTCCAACATCAATTTCGTATCAAAAAAATTGATGGGATAACACTTATATGGGGCAATAAGTATTCAACTGTTGCAAAATGGGGGCCATCATTAGGTTTAGCATTTTTGAAGTACATTCTAGAGCGTCCAATATTTTCATCAAAGATATTATTATTACAGTCAGTTGCTGAACTCCATAATGCATGAAGGCATAAGAGAGACATAAATTATTCTAAATGACTGGAGGAAATTAAAAGATGTATTAGAGATACATATGAGTACTTCGATGTTGTTGATTTAGTTTGGTGGGAGTCTTTTTTCAGTAATCAAAGTGATATGATTTCAAGATCAATAAATGTGGATACACTTTTGAAGCCTCCTTTTTTTTTTGCCACAAAATATGCCAAATGAACATCAGGAAACACACATTGTTGAAAAACAACAACCTCAAGCTATTATTAATTCTCCACAGGTAGAGGAAAGAGAAATCTATATTGGTTCTAGAAGATCACATGCACAACGTGAATCCATGGAAGACCTTTACAGGGGTTCTATGCAAGATGTTAAGGAGGGTTGCATGATAGCAGTGTTAGCAGATGAAGATCCACTTGGCTATACATTCTGGATTGCCAAGGTTATAAAGGTCATTAACGAAAATGAAGATATTACATTTTTTGGTGTACATTGGTATGCCACATTGTACCCACCCTTTCAATGGAGATGGTAGTTGAAAAAAAAATTGGCAGAAAAATAAAAAGAAAGGGCACAAATATAAATCGTCACTGCAAAGATGTCTTAAAATTGGAGGATGTTGACATAATTTTGTATGACTTAAATTTGATAAAGAGAGGAACTCTTCGGTTGAAGACCATAAATATTTTGAAGAAATTGCTACCAGAACAATTACTGTTGAGATGGGACTTTGCAGAATGTAGTCATAGATCTACAAGACATTTGAACTCTAAAATGGTGGGCATGCATGTTGACTTAGATGGAGCACTAGTTGATGAAAGAGAAGAATATGGATCATCTTCATCTGCATTGAGTCATTCATTTGAAGATGTAGGTTCTGATGGTGTGCCAGAACCTATGGTTGATTTTGAATAATTGTCCAAGACACTTTTATATAATTGATGTTTGCATGGTAACTTCAAATGAAAATTTTGACTTCCTTCTGATTTTTCATGAAGTTATGAGGCATTTCTATGTTGGTTGGATTATATGTTTTAATTATGAAGAATTCATCTCTTTAGAATATCGACAACGCAACAATGAATTACAAAAATAATTTATGTTATATTCAATGTACTAATGTTGATATTTTGATTAAAAATAAAATAGAAAATAGAAATTAATGTTGAATTTTTAGATTATGCAGTGATATTACCATGATATTATGTATTGTTACCATTTGGTGTAAGACACTTTTAAAATTTTTAATAATTATATGCGTCGTTGAAAGGGGAAACTTTGTTTTGATGCTTGATTTTTATGTTTTGGTTGCAATTAGATTTAAATTTTTCTTATACTAAGATTTGAAAATAGATAATTTTTTATCCTTTAAAACTAAAATTACTCTTCGAATAATAAATTTTTCATTTACTTGTTCATTTAAAAAACAAAATTGTCATATAATTTCTCCATAATTTCATTGTTCAAGTATGTTGAAAACTTAAGATTGAAAAACTCGAGATTTACAACTTGTCATTAAGGTTTTTATGCGCTACAAAATTTTATCTTTAATGTTATGTTTGACAATAATTACAATTTTAGGGTTGTTTAGAGTCAAGATATTTTATGTTTAACAACATGGATGAAAATTGTTCGAAATGATAAGCCCTTCAGACATGTTTTTGTTTATCTTTAACATCATCTATCAAAATTTTTAGAATTTTACGATTTTTCAATGTCCTAATATGTTGTCTTTAATTCCATTGTTACGATGTGTCAAAAGTATGACACAATGTTTTTTTTTGTTATTCCAGCATCAACTAGTTTTGTTTTGAGTGTGTTTTCTCAATCCTTTTTTCAAGAAACAATTTCGTTTTTAGCATAATTTTATAAAATGTTGAAATTTGACCTTGAGAAAAAACCAAATGCATTTTGGAATATACACTTTTTTTTTGGGGTGTTTTTTCATGTTTTTTGAGTCTTTTTGGGTTAGAGTTGTTGTTTTGAGGTAATAGTTCCCGTTTCATCAGTAACAGTGTTTCAATTGATTGTATGTCAAAATGTCCAACCGAAAATTGATATGGAAAAATGATTGGGGCAATCAGTCTATCTATTGAACCTACATTATCTACTATCCTATGTAACTAGAGTGGTTCAAAATGTCCATATGCAGGAATTTGATTATGTAGCAAAATATTATATTTGATAACCATCAATATCTGAATTGAACCGTATATATGCTTGACCATTTGTAAATAGCCAAACGTTCACTGGAATTGACAACCACTTGATACAAAATTCACCCCCCACCCATAAGATAATTGTAGATGAAGCACAAATACAAGAAGGTGTATATAATCCTTCCAAGTACACTTCATGATCATTAACATGATGGAGATCCTGAAGGTATTTTAGGGACATTTATGTATGCAATGAATGTACAGAAGCATCATGTCAATGAGATAAGTAGTGTTGAAATTGTTTTACAATACCATGTCATATTTCATCTAAATTATAGCAAAAGTGAAGAATACCAACAAACGAGTCAAATAAACAATCACCATGATAATATAAGTAATGCGCAAATCTATGTAAATTGAATCTAGATAACTTGTGATCAATTTCTTGCAATTTTGTACCTTTCAACACAAAACTATTTTCCATTGCCATAAAGTATATTAACACAATGTGAAAATTTTCCGAATGTAACAATGATTATAGCTTTAAGATCATATACTACATTCAATGTTCAATCACCACACACGATACTAATTTTTTTTTACACCTCATATATTATCTAGTCTATTTTGGCTTTGTCGCTATCCTTTTTCCCTATTTTTTGTTTCCCAATACTCCAAAAATCAGTACCTAACACAACGAAAAAGGAGTAGACAATTTGGCAATAAGAAACCTTGAAAATTGCAATTGCCACAATTGAAACATAATTTTAAACGAAAGACATTTATACAATTTAAAATAATAGCAGCAAAAACGGTTTTGTCATTTTAACAAATTTCAGAACACATATTTATTTTGAAAAATTCCAAAAAAATATTTCACCAATTAATGTAAATTACTTTCACAATATATAAATCAAATAGAATCAAAACATTACTTAAAAAATAAAAGAACAAAAAAAAATATTGCCTTCCATAATAAACAACTTTAATTTAAAAAAACAAGCATAAAGATTCTTAAACAATAAACATATTCAAAAGTTTATTGAAATAATAAACATATGAAAATGCTTATCACTATAAAACTATCAATTGAATAACATTTAAGTTACTAAACAATTGTTGTATTATAAAGACAATATGCCATCAAATAAAATTTAAAGTATTTGAGTTACTAGCATAATGCAATATTTGTTTTTTTTAAAGCTTGCTACAAATGGATATAGTTCAAACTAATTAAAGATAATTATGCTTAACAAATTAAAAGTACATTCTTTTCACATATGCACATGATAACAACTGAGAAAAGTCTCATAGCTAACAAGTCCATATGCAAGAACAAAACAAAGACATAATTGGTGGCAAAAAAAAACAATGCATGGAGTCAAAGGAAAAAATGAAACCTAGAAAAACTAATAGGTGATGTTTCTATGTAGTAAGAAGCACCAAAGAAAAAATTGCAAGTGTTTTTATCAATAAAAAACAACACATATTGTTTTTTTTTTTGTACGTATGTAATTTATCTTGTCATAAAAATTATAGTTTCTCTGCTAGATCTTTGATTTTAGAATATATTTTTTTAAATTGTCTCTTTATGATTCATGACACAACAAAACAAATCACATTAGTTCTATGTATTATTGCAATTTAAAAAAATAGACAATGAAATTTCTACATATTCTGATTACATGACATTTTTACATTACTAAATTTTATGCTAGACATTAAAGATGTAGTATTAATAAATGATTAGTTGTAAACACCAACCAAAACCATTGAAGATGATTGTTAATTTTTAATTTGAGGTTAAATATAATCCATTCCAACACCATTAAGAACTTTATAGTCAATAACGAAAGGCAGCGGCGATTGTAAAGGTGACAACATCATCCTAGTACCCTCGCCAACAATAAAATTTTAGATTTCTAGAATTTCCTTAAAGAAATTCTCATGTGATGTAATGAAAACATATAAGTTTGTTTTCTCAAAATTCTTGCAATTTGACATGAATGATTGGATTGATAGGGGATGAATATAGGGATTGAAAAGGAACTAACATATGGACGATCATGCGATAAATGACTCAATGGAATAATTTTAGTTGGCCATGGTTCCCATAGAAAACCATCAACAATTGTGCTTTTAAAATTTTAGTTAAATAAAAAAAAAAACGGTGACAAAGGAATATTAGCTTCTCCACCACAAAGGAAATATTAGTTTGGGGCTCCTAGTGAGGCAAAGGAAATATTAGCTTCTCCACCACAAATAGCAGGTGGACATACTATTAAAAACCATTAAGAATAAAATAAAAAATGTTTAACCAAGTTTAATCAAGCCCTATAGTGTTAATTCGTGGGTTAAGAAACAATACGATCACAAGATTGAAAAGCACAGGAAACTAGGGTAGTCATAGAGAAGTTGATTTTCCAAGCAAATTTTTCTTCCCCACCACATAGTCAATGGATTTTCAAGAACAACACCATTAGGAAGAAAATTAACACCATGTTTAGTCAATCCATAACAATGCAAGAAACAATGGCATGATCACTTGATTGAAGAGCATGTTAAAAGAAGGTGAAAATATACAAGTCCTTATTCCAAATATTTCTCTATTGTTGGAGTTGGCAAGTGCCAACATATCTATCTTGGAAATTTGGAAATAGCTACAAATTAATGAGCTAAGGATTGAAAAGGATGCGTGAAAGCATCAAATAAAAATAACACATGAATCACAACCACTATTGGTTGATGCCATTACCTTCAAATAGTGGTCTAATAACCATTCCTAATTTATTTCCTCATACCCTAATCAAGTGGCCTGAAGTGAAAATTAATATATTTTCAGGTAGAGATGTATGGTTCTACCATCAAAGAATTACCAAATGAAAAAGTCAACTATGGACACATCACTATGAAAACCAATGAAGTTTTGGTCAACGCGTTTCGAACCAGCCAGTGTGGTTCATCATTAGGATCTTGTCCTGATGATGAACCACACTGGCTGGTTTGAAACGCGTCGACCAAAATTATTCTGAACCAATGAAGTTCTCATTTCTAATGTTTCGTGATTACTCTTTATTTAAAACCTAAAAAAAAAGATATGGAGTGTGTGTCTTCGCTTTTCACTCAATAATGCATATTACAAAAAAGTTCAAATAAAATCATAGTGAAGATAGAAACATTAATTTCTTTTGACCATTGAAAAATTCCTTAGTGGTCATCTATGTAAGATATCCTCATCTTCATTAAAACTTGGATTGAGAATTTCCACCACAAGAAGTTTTGGCTCACCCTATGACAACACAAGTTATATGCCAATTTCAAAAAGTACTCATTCCACATGTGGAGAATTTTTTATCTAGGATACATCAGGAATGAGCATGGTGTGCATGTGGATCTAGCCAAGATTCAATTCCTTCATGATTTACCGACCTTTAAACCACTAATAGAGCTCCATGGTTTCTTGGACCTCGCTAAATTTTGTTGTAGTTTTTTACTAAAATTATCTCATCTTTCTTGGCTTTTAGGTTACATGACTTTTAGTGGAGCCAAAGCCAAATTTATGTGAGTTGAGTTGCAATAAAAATCATTTAAGGATCTAAAACTTGGCATATGCTTGATAGTGGTCCTCTTTTTGTAAGAATTGGAATAACTCTTTAGGTTAAGACACAAGTTCTTTAGATTATTTTTTCAATGTAGTGTTGATTCACCCTGTACATTTAATGAAATATTGCAATCGTACACTCTTTGATAGGGATTTTCATTAATCCATTTTTTATAATTAGATGTACTCCATTGTGCAAGCGTATTGAAAATGGAAGTATACTATTTTTTGAAAGGAAAGAATCATTCACATTGATCACAAGTTATTATAATTCGTGTAGACATAAGGAAACTTACATAATCATTTTCATCATAAGTGGTCCACATATTAGCAGTAATTCCACTTAAATTTTAAGTGAATTTAAGGACAACACAATCCACATTACAAGTTTTCTCAAACAAGCTTCCATTTTGGTGCTAACCATGGTGTTTAACTCTTAATGTAGATGATACTTGTAGGTGGTCCTAATTGTATGATAATGACCATGAATTTGTAGTTGGCTATTGTATGTTGGTTGTAGTTAAAATTTTTTCAAAATTTCACTTTGATGATGAAATTCTGTGACATATAAATCATATTGGTGTTCCTTCATGTGAGTGTCAGAAAATTATTTGGGAGCACACATTATAGTTAATTGGTATGGAACTTTAACTTGGAGAGGGCAGTGTTAGTGCTACAAAATTACTTATATAATCCAAAGCTCCGAGAAGATGTTAACAAGTATATTAGATAGCGCATTGTTAAACCTGCCATTAAGAATTCAAGGTTGTGAACTCCTCTACCTACCTCAAATAGACCCTAGGAGTCAATCTCCATGGATGATATGTTAGGCCTATCCTTAACCAAGCATGTTAACAACTATGCATGTGTAAATATGGTGATAGAATTGCAACTTCTTCATAAATTTAATATAAATCAAGAGATGCAATTCTATTCTACTCCTTTGTAAAAATTAATTCACAATTTAGAACAACATTCGCAAACATGCATAAATCACATACACAAGTACAAATATTTATATAGGGCAAACCAACCGGTAAAAACCCCTTAATTTTTCTTGCATTAATTAGATGAATAGAGAATGAATTACAATTTCTAGCTCACTCTGAGCTCAACCTGCAAGCGATTAGTTGTTCTCTCTGCTTAATGAGAAGCTCTAACCCAAACTTAGTCAATTTATGCCTCAACTGGATCCCCTATTTCCTTGTGAAAATCCTGAGGAATTAGGCCCATATTTTTTAAGAATTTTCCTCCAATTGATTGTGCAGTTCCCAAGATTGATCCTTTTATTGCATGCAACACCTGAACAGTCAAGAAAAGACTACAAATGATGTTACACTGCTTTGGAATCTCCACCACAACTGGAGAACTCGAATTTTATGTGTTTTCCTTTAAGATAATTATAGGTTAATTAATTATGCCAGAGCATCTTAAATATTTTGTTCTTTTTAAAGAAGTTTTTGCATGACCAATGCTATGAGAAAATTATAGGAATATGGTTTAAACTTTCAATAGTATTGAGTATTAAGGGATGTTATTTTACTTCAAAACAGTGATTTGATTTTGTATATGTGAAAGGCAAAAAATGAAAGAAACTATGATCCACTAAATATTCAAATTGAATCCTTAGTTTATCATAAGAAATAAAGGCTAACAAACAATTTTTACAAATTAAAAATATATATCTAACCTTATGAATATGAATAAAAATTGATATATTTTTGGCTTCAGGTGTCCTGACCGAGGTTCGGAGTTAAGGTTAACCAACAAAATCCTCTTACTACTGGCCCTTTCGGCAGTGACCTACTTGTGCAAGTCAAAGTCTCACCCGAAGCAGTATGGGGGGGTGTTGGAACCAGGTTTCCACACCCTGAGAGAGAGAGTTAAATGATGTGGGTGTCTTCATATCTAAAACAATTGTATTCTAACCTTTACAACAGAAGCCCTAGCCAAAAAAATTTAGGTCAATTTACACAGGTTATCATGCGCGCACACAGATAAAGATTCCACAATCCTTTCGATAGTCTTTAATTCATAACATTTACATTCAACAACAATAGATCCATTCATTTATCATTCATCTAAGGCAAAAAACAGTTGTGCAACTGATCCAAACAGAGATAACACAGTAAACATAAATAACATGCAAAAATAGATCATAAAGAAAAAGAGAGTATGCATTTGAGACACAAATTTACTCCAAAATGTTCCTTTATCCATTCACAATTCAGATATTCCTTACAATACTTTTGTTCTACCTACGCACACAGCTAGTGGGGTCCACACATAGCAAGATTAAGGTCTTTGCGTACACAGCCATCAGGAGCCTTCTAAACCCAGACAAGTTCACTTCTTGGCTCAGAACATCAAAATATAGTTCAGACTTCTTACATCTTCTCTATTATCGACTCAATCTAGACTCCTATTTATACTTTTAGCCTACGCTCATATAAGGTCTACAAATTGTGGTTTGCAGCCCTTAGTTATACCCTTTGGCCCATTACAACTCATGAAAATATTTGACCCACCCCAAACCCCCTTGACCTATGCTTCGCTTAGCACACACGACTTAAATTACAAAAAATTTACAAAAATACCATATTTTTATCCAAAATTCGGTCCTAAGGGACCCCGCTCCAACCGCCCCCCAACACAATATTGTGACTCGTCTCGAGTCATAGCGGTGTTGGGTTCCTCATTTTGGTATGAAATTATTCAATGGGAGAAACAAAGGGTGCCAGGATGTCAGTGCTCTAATCCACTGCACTTTGTGTTTTTTCCACCAACTTCTACGATGTCTGCCCTTTTGTGGCTAGATTGATGCTTTGATAGGTCTGATTCATATTCTTAATAGCTGCATCCAGGTCCTGTGACAGCTTAATATCCTTATTGGCCCACGAATTCATGTACTCTGTCACGATTTGTTTTTTCCTTTGCATTTCCTCTACCTCATCACGCAAGGTTTAACTAGTCTGTAAGCAGGCCATGCGCTGAGCAGGGAAAAAAGTGGGCAAGGCATCCTGGAGGTCGTCGAATGCTGCTACTTAGCATGAAATTATTGAGAAATATTCTTGAATTTTGGGTCTATTTGCACAGATGTCCACAGTCCCATTGTCATATCTAGCAGCGTGGAGCCCTTGTCAACGGTGGCAACGATATTTTTTGATGATTATTTCACTAATTTTTCCCGTTGTGTGCGCACCTCTAGGGGAGTCTCTGGCTGCAACTTAGCTTGTAATGCAATGATATGCTACTCAAATTTTTCCTTGACTGTCTGTGCCTAGAGTGATTCTTCGGTATTTTCCAAAACCTTTTACTCAACGTCGCTCAATTGTTGCTACACGCGTGCCTCCCTGCACTGCAACTCATCGGTGATGATGGTTTGGATGGTGTGTGGCTTTCCACTCAGCAACATGGAGAGATATATCCTGACCTCTGGACAGGTCTGCACATGCGTGAAAATTTTTGGCTGCTCCAAAGTGACCGCAGTGCCCAAGAAGGGGCATATCCTGCTATTTGATGTGGCAATGATCATTGTTGTAGGCAGGCTCACTTGAATCAGCCTCACTTGATTCACACTCACTTGTATATTGTTGGTATTTAGTTGGATTACCTGCAATCTAAATTGTAATGCCTCGACCGTAGCCTTGTATTTCTCTTCCATGGTAGTCCACCGATCTTCATAGGCAGATATGATTGCATCTGCTATCTTGTCTAGGTCATCTTCTGTTAATGTGACCTCTTTTGTGCCCCCAACCTTGGAGCATTTACTCTTCTTTCGTGGACCCTTGGGGTTGTTTGCGCCATGCTTTGTTCCACGTAGAGATTCAGTGCCAGTTCCATATAAACCATCGAGGCCTCTAAGGTTTGCATCGACTTCACCTCTGAGATCTTGCTCCGTGTCCTTTTCTACTTCCTACTTGGGATCCTTTTCACTGTCCTTTTCTACGCCTGTTTCTGTATCTGTTTTAGTGCATGTCCTGGTTTATTTATCTTTGTATCTCAGAGTTGTCTCTTTTCCTGAAGTAGATGCTGTAACGAGATGGGTGTAGCCAAGCCCAAATTTCCATGCTGCTAGCTAGGTCGCAATGAACTGGTTGATCTCTCCTTCGGTTACCATGAAGTGAAAGTTATACCAAACTAGATCATTGCGCACCCTGACCTGCACATAGTGCATGGTAATCTGAAAGTTTGCAATGCTTTTATATTTTTCATACACCGTTGGGGATAATATGGGCCGTGAATGGATTGTTGCGGCCAATGCACCCTCAAATTGCACCCAAAAAATGTTGTTCTCCTTCACGCACTTGGGATCCAAGTCTGGAAGGACCACACCCTCTGGAGTCTCCCAAGCTACCAACGTAATAAGCAACAACAACCATGAGTAGCAAAATTTCTTGTCGTCTTCCTTCACCTTGCCCACGTTGTCCAAAAATTCCTGGCAAAGATATTGGTACTAGTTGTATCTAACCCCCTTCTCGCATTGTCCTTCTAATTCAATCACATGCACAGGGACTATCTTTGGGTGGAACTTGCACATCAACTTGCAGTCTAGGACCAAGGTTCCTAGGCGCACACCCGGGTCTGCAATCTGATACACCAGGAATCCTTGGGCATCCCACCCGACCTGGTAATCTTTCTTCACCTTCGCAGCAACCTTGAGCTCATTTCTCTTTTTGAAACTTGGCATTGGATGAGGCCCCTTCTTGGGCAAGCTGGTGATCTAGTGGATCAACGCGGCGTCTATTGGAATCCGTCCGTGAATCCATAGGCATCCCTCATGCACTAATGCTAGTAACTGGTGCACACACATAATGGTGATAGGGTACCTTCCGAAGTGAGGAATCCTCAACAGACTGAGGATCCCAGCGTTGCTCATCCTGCATGCCCACGACATAGGCTCAACCTTCACTACATCGTCATAGAGCACGCGCTCTAGGTAATATTCTAGCGCCAACTCACGGAATGTTTCCTCATTTGCAAGGTCATAATAATTGAACTTGACATAGGGAATCTTTCCAAACATGTCTTCAATAAGGGGGATGGCTTGCGGGACCATCAACATCTGAAGGTAATCCCTCACCACATCTACATTCTTTGGCACATGCATATAGGGTCTGCATAGCTTGACATACAATGACTGCCATGAGATTAACTCAACAAGTGCACCCTCCTCAATGGCGCTCATTGGTCTTTTCATAGGATCACCCATAGGTGACCTATCCTTCGTAGCATGGTGCAAGGATGTCACATTCCTAGGAGAGGTCCGCGGCTTTTAAGAGGACCCCTTCGTCATTTTTCCCTTTCCCTTAGCCGGCGTAGACACGAATTATTCGACCTCAGGCACCACTTCGTGGACATCATCTAACCCTAGCACTATTGACGTTGTGAGAGGCATAAAGTGCTCCTCATATGGCGCGCTCTCAGGATTGGTGGCTGTCATTCTTGGACGAAAGGTAAACTCTGGATTACTCACGTCAGATGTGGGAGTTTCTTAGCCATACATATACTGCTCACAGACAATATGATAGTGCAAATCTTTGATAGGTTCAGGGCGCAATGTACTCAGAAAGAAAAGGAACCAAATGTGACCCGCGTGGTGAGCCCTGGTATTGCACCAAGAGTGCTGCAACTCCCAGGGGTTTCCCTACTTTACTTTATCAACCCGAGGTTTGTACAAAATTGGAGGTGACAATGCTTTATACACAACAGATGCATTCTACTCATGTCATCCTCTTCTGCTTTACGAAAGGGTGCTATTTCTTAAACTGTGATAAGGACTGGAAAGTAAATTGCTAGAAGGAAATGACAGAAAGGAAACTAAACTAAATTGCTAGAAAGGAATGACAGGAATGAAACTAATTTAATTTTTGGGAAAGGAAATGACTACAAAGAAAGTAACTATATTTTTGAAAAGAATGACAGGAATGAAACTAATTTAATTTGCAAGAAAGGAAATGACTAAAAAGAAACTAAACTATATCTCTGAAAATAAATGACAAGAATGGAACTAATTTAATTTGCAGGAAATAAATGACAAAAAGAAAACTAATTCTAAACCACACTTAACTTGGCAAAATGGCTAAATGCACTATATTTATCCTATGGTCTATCTACCATGCTTCTACCCATGCAACTAAGTTATCCATGAATTAATCCTAATTGAAAAGGTGTTGATTTTGTATCTTCGAGGAAGAAGATCCAGGTGGATATCGATGGCCATCCACCTATTCCATTTGGACTCGCACCATCAATTCTTGCAGCTTTTTAGATTTAGCACCACTTACTATTTTTAGCAGGTTTTCGGGTCCTGCACTCCCGGAACCATTTTGGGGCCTTAATGATCCAGGTGGATATTGGTGGCCACCCACCTATTCCATTTGAATCCCCAACAGCAGTTTGTTTAGTTTTTAATTTGCAGCACAACTTACTATTTTTACTAGTTTTTCAGGTCTTGAACTTCCAGAGCCATTTTGAGGCCCTAAACGATGTTTTTTGGGAAACCCAGGAGCAACATGGGTCCATGGACTGATGTTTCTCACATCAAAAGTTGTACTCCTCGGTTAGATCTTTCTAACGAGATATTGAGTAAGTAAAATGGAGATTGGATGCCAAATTTACGTCCTCAGTTAGTTGAAACACCAATTTACCCAAACGGGACCCAAAGTTTTGGTGCTTCATCTCCTAGAGTTAGGTTTTTGGAGGTTTCAGTTTTTCCATTATTTCTCAATTATAAATAGGCCCTCAAACCTCATTGTAATGCAGTTAAGAGGTCTGTAGCCACCACATCTCTTCTCAGATATATGCTACCAACACCCTAGCTATTTTTATTTCCATTATGTCTATAAGCATATTTCAATCATTTGATTTAAATAAACGAAGTATTGTTTCCATTTCATCTCTATGTTTATGTATATTTCTGTATTTTATTGCATTCCTATATAAATTCGAATCAGTGGTATCAGAGCGGTCTGCTCTTTCTCTGTTTTTCTTTGCATGTCCCCAACGCGGTCAGGGTATAAGGAGTTATGGCTCAATCTGGTTGAACCCTTGCAAGATTAGCCTCGCAAACCCCAACAACCTCCAATGGCGGAAGAAAAAAAAGATGAGGGAGCAGGAGATCCTATCAAAATATTGCTCGAGGAGGCCCTCAAGAAACAAAGGAACGCGATGATGGATAACTTTTCTCAGATCCTTCAACGAATGCCCACCTACGACACATCTACATCCAACAGCCACTCTGGAGGCACCACTCCCTTCAAGGTACATGTAAAATTTGACATTCCTATATTTGAAGGCCAGATAGATGCAGACATTGTAGATAGATGGTTAAATTTTCTGGAATGGTATTTCTCGGTCCATGATTTCTCTGACTGAGAAAATATTATTTTTTCACTCCTCAAAGTCACCCTCCATTTTAAAGACTAGTGGGAAACCTACTGTGAGCTAGAGGATGAAGGGGAACCCTCTCTGTTCTCGGCCACACCCACTTGGAATTTGTTCCAAGATGGAATCAAGGAAAAATATTACCCCATGGGGAGCTATGAGGACAAATACATCCAATGAACCATGCAGCAGCAACAAAGGGATCAAGATGTGTACGAACTGACAAACTTGTTCCATACCCTGCGCACAAAGTTGGGTATTAAATATTCAAAGAGACATTTGGTGATCAAGTACCGCAACTATCTACACAAACATATTCGGGAGGAAATGGAGTTCCTCAACATTACATTGCTTGGCACGTTATATTGCTATGATGCCAAGATCGAGCAGAATTTTAAGCAGAAGAAGCGAGACTTTGGATCTACAAATCCGAATCCAGGGAAATGTGCCCCTGAACCGAAGAATAAGGGGCAAGGCCAAAGCGGTATGACTCATAACAACAACAAAAATAAAAATAAGGACATGGGGAAGTGGTGTGAATTTCATAACAGTCGCACTCATAGCACAAACAAGTGTCAGGCCAAATAGTCGTTGGTGGCCAAACTAAAGGCACTCGAATCAAATGCATTTTTTGATCCTGAGTTAGAACGAGACAAAGGAAATGACAAAGGGAAGAAAATCATTGATGCAGATCCCAATGTGATTATTTCCACCACCAAGATCTAGAGGGAGGATCTTGAGGATCCAGAGGACAGGGAGCACCTCTTCCATTCACATATGTGGATGAAGGGTTCTCCATTGCAATTCCTTGTCAATAACGGAAGCCAAAAGAACCTCATTTCAGCAAAGGTCATGAAGTGGCTTGGCCTACTAACCATAGCACACCCACAGTCGTATACCATCAGGTGGATTCACCCAAGGAGAGATATCTGCATCCACCAATAGTGGCGCCTTCCGTACAGTATCAAGCCATTCACGGATGACGTATTGTGTGATGTTGCTCCTCTTGATGTAGATGATGTATTATTGGGCCAACCATACTTGTGGAGGCGACATGTTGTGTATGAGTCTAGGCCTTTTGTTATTATTATTACTTTGGGAAACAACTTGTACAGGATACCAGAGGTAGTACCGCCTCCTGTCATCTCTTTGACTACTGAAAAACAACGTAGTAAGATTGTTTCCCAAACCAGGAAATTTATTTTCCTTACAACTTGCTCATAGGGAAAGAATAATGTTGTGGCCACAACCTCGAAACAGGGCTCCCCTACACAGCTACAACAGATGGACAAAGACATGGAGGAATACGAGGACATTTTATCCTCACTCATAGAGGTTCCTCTACACTGTCAGGACAAGCACTCCGTTGATCTAACCCCCGACGCACCGCCGCCCGATGTTTCCATACCTCCTGAAACTACACATATAAAATCCACACATGTACTGTCTAAGGCTGATAAAGAAACCAAAATTACTAAACGCATCCAACATGTCCACCCGCAGGTCCATAACATCTTCAACAAATCTAATACCCAGTTCAATAGAATGTGCCTCATCTCATGGAGGATCTCAATGCAATGGGGACTATTGCTTCATGAGGAGGGAGGAAATATCCAGGTGGATATCAGTGGCCACCCATCTATTCCATTTGGACCCGCACCTTCATTTCTTGCATCTTTTCACATTCAGCACCACTTACTATTTTTACTAGGTTTTCGGATCCTGCACTCCCGAAGCCATTTTGGGGCCATAATGATCCAGGTGGATATTGGTGGCCACCCACCTATTCCATTTGAACCCCCACCATCATTTTATTACTATTTTTACCAGTTTTTCAAGTCTTAAACTTTCGGAGCCGTTTTGAGGCCCTAAACGATGTTTTTTGGGAAAAATGGGAGTAACATGGGTCAACATGGGTCCAAGGACAGATGTTTCTCACATCAAAAGTTGTACTACTCATATAGATATTTCTAATGAGATATTGAGTGCATTAAACAGAGATCATATGACAAAGTTACGTCCCCAGGCAGTTGAAACAACAATTTACACAAACGGGACCCACAGTTTTGGTGCTTCATCTCCTAGGGTTAGGTTTTTGGAGATTTCAGTTTTTCCATTGTTTCTCAATAATAAATAGGCCCTCAAGTCTCATTGTAACATAGTTCAGAGGTATGTATCCACCACATCTCTTCTCAAATATATGCTACCAACACCCTAGCTATTTTTATTTCCATTATGTCTATAAGCATATTTCAGTGATTTGATTTAAATAAATGAAATATTGTTTCTGTTGCATCTTGGTGTTTATGTCTATTTCTCTATTTTATTGCATTCCTACATAAATCTGAATCAGTGGTATCAGAGCGGTCTGATCTTTCTCTGTTATTCTTTTCATTTCCCCAATGAGGTCAGGGTATAAGGAGTTAGGGCTCGATCTGGTTGAACCCTTACAAGATCAGCCTCGCAAACCCCGATGACCTCTAATGGCGGAAGAAAAGAAAGTTGAGGGAGCAGGAGATCTTATCAAAATATTGCTCGAGGAGGCCTTCAAGAAACAAAGGAACGAGATGATGGATAACTTTTCTTAGATCCTTCAACGACTGCCCACCTACGATGCACCTGCATCCAACAACCACTCTGGAGGCGCCACTCCCTACAAGGTACATGTAAGCTTTGAAATTCCTACATTTGAAGGCCATATAGATGTAGAAGTTGTAGATAGATGGTTAAATTTTCTGGAAGGGTATTTCTCGGTCCATGATTTCTTCGACCGAGAAAATATTATTTTTGCACTCAAATTCGCCCCCCATGTCAAAGACTAGTGGGAAACCTACTGTGAGCAAGAGGACGAAGGGGAACCCTCTCTGTTCTCGACCACACCCACTTAGAATTCATTTCGAGATGACATCAATGAACAATATTACCCCATGGGGAGCTATGAGGACAAATACATCCAATGGACCACGCTGCAGCAGCAAAGGGATCAAGATGTGTACGAACTGACAAATTTGTTCCATACCCTGAGCACAAATTTGGGTATTAAAGATTCATAGAGACATTTGGTGCTCAAGTACCGTGGCTATCTGCACAAGCATGTTGGGAAAAATACTGAGAGGGGGGGGGGGTGAATCAATATTTAGAGTTGACTGACAATTTTTAGTTTTTCATTCTCTTAAAACCATATGTTACATTACTGCATCCAAATTGTATGTCCAGAGATATTATTATGTCTTTACTTAGATCATTGCATCATTCATAAGCAGTAAGCATGAACAAAAATAACAGAACAAACCATCAAACATAAGCCACACATATGAACACTAGGATTTAAGGTGGAAACCCAATTCGGGAGAAAACCACCACTGTTGTAATCTCTGTCTTCAATATTTATTATAGAGAAAACTTATTACAATATATGCTAGTGCAGACTTATACTAGCACACAGGCACCCACCTATAGAAGGCTACAACCTTCTCTCGTTTACCAGCCTCTCCTGGAAGGGAGCTACGATCCCCTGCTCTCGTTTACTAGCCTCTCCTGGAAGGGAGCTACTACCCCCTACTCTCGTTTACCAGCCACCACTGGAAGGGAGATACAACCCCTCACTGAAGGCTTCGACACTCAGCACCACTGCGGACCACGTTTCATCAATTTTCATACTGGATCCACTAGTTTCCACACGACATACCTTGCAGGCCACCATATTTATTCATTCAGTACACTCACACCAATTCTTCATGATTTCGTCCATCGTTCAAAACTAGAGATTCATCATCGTCAGATTATATCCATGGGTGCATCGTAGTTTCAGATTTACCAGTTAAGAACAGATTCCGCCGATACAGATATTCCTTAGAGAAATTTATTCATTCACGACCCTTATGATGAATACGTTCTTCATGATTTCGTCAGTCAATTAAACCAAGAATTAATCATCATCTGATCCAGAGATCTTGATCATCATATTCATAGGTGCACCATAGATTTAGATATATCAGAGTTTCTTCAGATATCTCTAACAGAGATTCATTTATTATCAACCCTTTCGCATGCACCCAGTTCTCAATGATTCTCATCACCTTATATAGTTTTTGCCTTTATTAAAACCTTGGGTCAAAACCATCCAACTACCAATGGTATTCATGGACGGGGTCAGAATATATAATCCAGCGGGGTCTCCATAACTCACACTGTTCTATTGATCTTGGTAATTAAATAATTAATTTAATGCTTTTGAACTTAACTTTAGGATTAAGGTTAAACTTTCGCATTTTAATGCTTTCAAACAATATGATAAACCTTTGACCCCGGGCCCACAAATATAGTCAATAGCCAATCAAATACGCACACGGTACCATAAGTAAATTTCGTGCAAGTCCAGCATCCGATCACTGTTAGATTAGCAAGCTTCCAGATCAATGACGTATATGCATATCGCTTGACCTCCGATGTCAAACGTTAATGTGCGATGGCCCGCCATACCTGTGTTAATCTTCGCGCACCTTCAACAAATGATGATCGGCCGATGACCCCTTCCCAGATCAACGGCGCTCAATGATATCGCTAGGCATCCTGGGTCGAACTATAACGCGTGATGGCGCACAGTGAAAAGTGGTTTTTCGTGGGTCCACCTTGCCACGTGTCAACGTTTCTATGGAATCGATCCCCAACCAAGAAATACCGCTCATCACCGAAAGGTGGTGTGATGAAACCTGAAAACTGCCTTCACTATCCACTCGGTCATGGTTCTGCCCTTCTACTCCTGGTTACATCCAGCTTCGCGTTTCGTCGTCTGATTTGAGATCAACGGTTAGCGGGAGCACAAAAATCCCGACAGTTAACATGGAGGGGTGCCTCCGCAGTTGACCCGCTCATCGGGCATTGACCAGAGATCAACAGTCACAATTTATTGCGGGAGCACACCCCAACAATTTTGAACCAGTGGAGGGGTGCCTTCGCAACCACCAGAAGAGAGTGTCGCTACCGAAGCGCCACCACTGCCGCCACCAAGGTTCTGCTACTCCATTAATCTACGCCATCTCCCATCAACTACCTCATCAAATACAGAGTATCATTCAAGCCTTCCAATTATACAGGATATCATTCGACTCCATTTCAGAGATTATTCACACAGAGGTTCAGGGGATTCCACATAAGAATTACATCAGTCAATACACATGTCCCTAAATCTGTAACAATTATTTCATTCCTCTCTGGGCACCGTAGGTATCCTTTTCCTATTATGAAATTTGCCACACAGGTCATATATATTCCAGATTTACTAAACCATACTTAACACAGTTCTTCATCAACAAATACAAATGAAATTAAATATAAAACCCTCTTGGTCTTGGCCAGATATTCAATTGGTCCTTCAATTTATTACCTTGTCTCTTTTGCCTTATGGATAGTTTAGGTGTTGCTCCTGTCTTTGCCAATTCCTTTGCCATTGTTTTCTCTGATGTCTCTGCTGCCTTTCCAGATCTCCAATCAACTAACCCTTCTAAAACTGCCTCAACTTCATATTTCATTTTCTCTTTTCTTTGTTGTTGTTTCAAGTGCTCCACTTTTGGCATTTATGGATATACATCATTCTTACATATTTAGCACATAGGTTGCTTATCATAGGCAACTTATCAAGTAGGTTGCCATCAAGGACAACACTCTGCATCATATTGCCAACAATCTCCCCTTTTGGACTTGATGGCAACCATGATGGTGTTTGATCATCACAATAGATAGATACATTGATTAGATCATTATTCAAACACCATGCTACTCTCCCCCTTTGACATCAAGGGCAAAGGGCGGATCAAAACCAAACAAGGTTTTTCTGATTTGTACTGAAGTTACCATGCTCCCCCTGAGTTCTCGCTGAATCTTCAAACATATTTTCAATGAAGTACATGACTCTATGACCTTTCCTATCACCAAGGACTCAACCTTACATCAATTATCCAACCAAGTGGATTTACATATGTGACACAAGTACCCAACCAAGGGGGTTTACACATGACTGAATATTACAATTTTACATCATAGGTCTCAACATGACCTTTTCATCACATTATAACTTATACAATCAAGACCAAAGAATTTCAAGCATGAGATCAGACCACAACAAATAATTAGAATGCCAACAATGCATCATTTTCATAAGACCAAATCTCTCCCTGAACTTATGCCACTTGTACATGTCTTCTTTACATTAGATGCACTGTTAGAAATAAACACAACTATCATTCATTGCTCCCCCTGTGATGATACATTACTGATTCCTATAATGTATCTCACATCACTCCTGCAGTCATTATGATAATTAAACTTTTAAGAAGCAGATGACTGCAGTAGGTTCAATATTCCCTACTTTTCTGACCGGTCCTCCTTCTTTTTCCAGCTTTGCTTGAAATCTGTTATTGTGTGCTGGAAATTATCCAATTTCTCAAATCTATTCATCCTGCATTCTTTTTCTACATGTCCATACTTGTTACAAGAATAACATTTTGTGTGGCCAGAGAAGTAAGCATAGGGATCATAATGTGTTTTTATATTCTTTCTTCTGTTGCAATCAGCTGCTTTATGACCAAACTTGTTGCATGAAAGACAATATCCCTTAAAGAAACCTGAGTGCCTTTCTGTGTAGAATCTGTTTGTTTGAAACAATCTGCTTCTGCAATTGGTTGCAACATGCCCATAATTATGACATTTAAAGCATTCAAAATTATTTATCAAAGGGGGAAATGATTTCTTTTAAGAGTTCATGATTGTCGGTTGACCTTTTGCCTCTTTCAATATTTCAGGTTTTGCATTGATATCCTTTGAATCTTTAGCACTTCCTTGTGAACTAGATTCTCCTTTAACAGTTTCATGAAAACCAAGACCAAATTTAACAGAAGGAGACCTTTGAATACTAAGAATATTGTCCAGAATCTTAGTACTATCTTGAAATCTCAAGAGTTTATCTTTTTCTTCTAATTTACCTTTTAAAATGTTTACCTCAACCTCCAATCTTTGGCATTGATTCTTCATACTTTATTCGACCCTTCTTCCTTATTCTACTTGATCATTCAATTTTAAAATCTCTTCTTTCAACCCAGTTTCTTTTTCTTCAAAAGTTTGTAAAAGTTATTCACTCTTCTTATTTGATTTTTCGAGATCTATTTTGAGAGAGATGATTTCTGCTTCAAGTCCTTCTTCTTCAAATGATTGTAGATGTTCTTCATTCTTCTTATTTGATGCTTCGAGATCTGCTTTGAGAGTGATGATTTCTGCTTCAAGTCCTTTACTGTGATTGGTTACTTCATCATACAACTTTTGATAATTGTTTATCTGTCCATTCATTCTAGAGATCATATCTTTGTAGATAGATTCTCTCTCATTAAGTAATCTTAGTCGATCTTCAACTTTAATTTTGAGAACCTCTTCTAGATTCATAACATTACTTTCACTATCTTTACCATTGCATGCAGAAGAAAGTGAATCACAAGAACAACAGTCAATACCTGTTTCATCTTCATTTTCTGCTTCACATACTTTCTGAGATATCTCCTTTCTTTGAGTAGCCTTCTTATTTTGCTTCCTTGCCATGAGCACTTGCAGATCTTGATCAGAATATTCTTCATCCTCATTTGACATTTCATCATTATCTTCATTTGTATAATAACTCTTTCCCTTTTCAAATTGTTTCCCTCTGAATCTTCTAGTACCTGGTTGGAGTCTTCTCACAAAATTTGCTTCTTCTTCTTTTGATATATAACTTGATTCCTTGAAAACTTCCTTCTCTTTTCCTTTTGCACATGCCTTAAAGGAAAATTCTTTGATTTGAGAGGGACCTTATTTTCTCATTTCAAAAGCGGTTAGAATACCATGTAGTTGAACAATAGTAAGAGTTTGCAGATCTTCCCTTTCTTCAATAGCTGATACTTTTGACTCAAATTTTGAAGTCAAAGATATTAAGACTTTTTCAACCAGAGTAGTATCGGTTATGGTTTCACCCAAATTTCTCATACGATTTACAATATCATCTAGACGTAAAAAGAAACTGTCAATACTCTCATCACTATGCATCCTTAAATTTTCATATACAATTATGAGAGTTTGGAGTTTTGCACTTTTTACCTTTGTATCTCCTTCATAGCTTTGAATGATTTTGTCCCATATTTCTTTTGTTGAATTTAGCTGCATCACTTTAACATATTCAGATTCAGACATGCTTCCTAATAAAACATTGACTGCTTTGGCATTGATTTCATATTTCTTCCTTTGTGCTGCATCAGTAGGAATAATTGCCGGATACTGATAACCTTCTTCCACGATTGCCCATACTTCTGCACCAAGACTCTGCAAATATGCTTTTGTTCGTATCTTCCAGAATAATAGATTACTTCCATTGAATAAAGGTGGCCTTAGAGAAAGTACTCCTTCATGAATTCCCATTGTGACGGATCTCCTTCAAGCGATCAAGCTTCTGCAGAAGGACCTGCTCTAATACCAATTGTTAGGAAAAATACTAAGAGGGCGGGGGGGTGAATCAGTATTTAGAGCTGACTGAAAATTTTTAGTTTTCCATTCTCTTAAAACCATATGTTACATTACTGAATCCAACTTGTATGTCCAGAGATCTTATTATGTCTTTACTTAGATCATTGCATCATTCATAAGTAGTAAGCATGAATAGAAATAACAGAACAAACCATCAAACATAAGCAACACATATGAACACCATGATTTAAGGTGGAAACCCAATTCGGGAGAAAACCACCGCTGCTGTAATCTATGTCTTCAATATTTATTATAGAGAAAACTTCTTACAATATATGCTGGTTCAGACTTATCCCAGCACGCAGGCACCCACCTGCAGAAGGCTACAACCTTCTCTCATTTACCATCCTCTCCTGGAAGGGAGCTATGACCCCCTACTCTCGTTTACCATCCTCTCCTAGAAGGGAGCTACTACCCCCTGCTCTCGTTTACCAGCCACCACTGGAAGGGAGCTACATCCCCCTCACTGAAGGCTTCGACCCTCAACACCACTGTGGACCACGTTTCATCAATTTTCATACTGGATCCACCAGTTTCCACACGACATACCTTGTAGGCCACCAGATTTATTCATTCAGTACACTCACATCAATTCTTCATGATTTCGTCCATCGTTCAAAACCAGAGATTCATCATCATCATATTATATCCATGGGTGCATCGTAGTTTCAGATTTACCAATTAAGAACAGAGTTCACCCATACAGATATTCCTTAGAGAAATTTATTCATTCACGACCCTTGCGATGCATACGTTCTTCATGATTTCGTCAATCGATTAAACCAGGAATTAATCATCATCTGATCTAGAGATCTTGATCATCATATTCACAGGTGCACCATAGATTCAGATATATCAGAGTTTCTTCAGATATCTCTAAAAGAGATTCGTTTATTATCAACCCTTTCGCATGCACCTAGTTCTCCATGATTCTCATCACCTTATATAGTTTTCGCCTTTATTAAAACCTTGGGTCAAAACCATCCAACTACCAATGGTATTCATGGACGGGGTCAGAATAGATAATCCAGCGGGGTCTCCATAACTCATAATGCTCTATTGATCTTGGTAATTAAATAATTAATTTAATGCTTTTGAACTTAAATTTAGGATTAAGGTTAACCTTTTGCATTTTAACGCTTTCAAACAATATGATAAACCTTTGACCCCGGGCCCACAAATATATTCAATAGCCAATCAAATACGTGCACGGTACCATAAGTAAATTTCACGCAAGTCCATCATCCAATCACCATTAGCTTAGCAAGCTTCCAGATCAATGGCGTATATGCATATCGCTCGACCTCCGATGCCGAACGTTAACGTGCGATGGCCCGCCGTACCTATGTTAATCTTCACGCACCTTCAACAAATGATGACCGTCCCATGACCCCTTCCCAAATCAACGACGCTCAACGATATCGATGGGCATCCTCGGTCGAACTATAACACGCGAGGGTGCACAGTGACAAGCGGTTTTCCATGGGTCCACCTTGCCACGCGTCAACGTTTCTATGGAATCGCTCCCCAACCAAGAAATACCACCCATCACTGAAAGGTGGTGCGATGAAACCCAGAAACCGCCTTCACTATTCACTCGGTCATGGTTCCACCCTTCTACTCCTAGTTCCGTCCAAATTCACATTTCGTTGTCCGATCTGAGATCAACGGTTAGCGGGAGCACAAACAGCCCGGCAGCTAACATGGAGGGGTGCCTCCGCAGTTGACCCGCTCATCGATCATTGACCAGAGATTAATGGTCACGATTTATTATGAGAGCACACCCCAACAGTTTGAACCAGCGGAGGGGTGCCTCCGAAACTACCAAAAGAGAGTGTCGCTACCGAAGCGCCACCACTGCCGCCACCAAGGTTCTGCTACTCCATTAATCTACGCCATCTCCCATCAACTGCCTCATCAGATACAGAGTATCATTCAAGCATTCCAATTATACAGGACATCATTTGACTCCATTTCAAATATTATTCACACAGAGGTTCAGGGGATTCCACACAAGAATTACATCAGTCAATACACATGTCCCTAACTCTGCAACAATGATTTCATTCCTCTCCGGGCACCGTAGGTATCCTCTGCATATTATGAAATTGGCCACACAGGTCATATATATTCCAGATTTACTCAACCATACTTAACACAATTCCACAGTTCATCATCAACAAATACAAATGAAATCAACTATAAAACCCTCCTGGTCTTGGCCAGATATTCAATTGGTCCTTCAATTTATTACCTTGTCTCTTTTTCCTTATGGATAGTTTAGGTGTTGCTCCTGTCTTTTCCAATTCCTTTGCCACTGTTTTCTCTGATGTCTCTGCTGCCTTTCCAGATCTCCAATCAACTAACCCTTCTAAAACTGCCTCAGCTTCATATTTCATTTGCTCTTTTCTTTGTTGTTGTTTCAAGTGCTCCTCTTTTGGCATTGATGGAGATACATCATTCTTACATCTTTAGCACATAGGTTGCTTATCATAGGCAAATTATCAAGTAGGTTGCCATCAAGGACAACACTCTACATCATATTGCCAAAAAAACATATCCAGGAGGAAATGGAGTACCTCGACATTACATCGCTTGGCATGACATATCTCTATGCCACCAAGATCGAGCATAAATTTAAGCAGAAGAAGCAAGACTTTGGATCTGCAAATCTGAATCCAGGGAAAGGTGCCCCCAAACCAAAGAAAAAGGGGCAAGGCCAAAGTGGTATGAATCATAAAAACACCACAAATCCAAATAAGGACACGGGAAACTAGTGTAAATTTCATAACAGTCCCACTCATAGCACAAACGAGTGTCGGGCCAAACAGTCGTTGGTGGCCGAACTAAAGGCACCCGAATGAGATGCATTTTTTGATCCTGAGTCAGAACGAGACAAAGGCAATGACAAAAGGAAGTAGATCATTGATGCAGATCCTAGTGCGATTGTTGCCACCACCAAGAACCAAAGGGAGGATCCCGAGGATCCAGAGGAGGGGGAGTGCCTCTTCCATTCGTAAATGTGGGTGAAGGGTTCTCCACTGCAATTCCTTGTCGATAGCGAAAGCCAAAAGAACCTCATTTCAGCAGAGGTCATGAAGCAGCTCGACTTACTAACCATAGCACACTTGCAGTTGTATACCATCGGATGGCTTGAAGCTTCATCCAGGGGGAGATATCCGCATCCTCCAACAATGGTGCCTTCTATACAATATCAAGCCATTCATGGATGAGGTATCATGTGATGTTTCTCCTCTTCATGTAACCAATGTATTAATTAGCCAACCATACTTGTGGAGGTGACATGTTGTGTATGATTTTAGGCCTTGTGCTGTTATTATAACTTTTGGAAATAACTTGTACAAGATACCGGAGGTAGTACCGCCTCCTTTCATCTCTTTGACTACTGCAAAACAATGCAGTAAGATTATTTCCCAAACCAGGAAATTTATTTTCCTTACAAATCGCTCATAGGGAAAGAAGAATGTTGTGGCCACAACCTTGAAACAAGGCTTCCCTGCACGGCTGCAGCAAATGGACAAAGTCATAGAGGAATACGAGGACATTTTATCCTCACTCACAGAGGTTCCTCTACACTGTCACGACAAGCACTCCATTGATCTGACCCTCGACACACTGCCGCCTGATGTTTCCATCCTCCTGCAACTACACATACATAATCCACACATGTACTGTTTGAGGCTAATAAAGAAACCAAATTACTAAATGCATCCAGCATGTCCACGTGCAGGTCCATGACATCTTCAACAAATCTAAGACCCAGTTCAACAAAATTTGCCTCATCTCATGGAGGATCTCAATGCAATGGGGACCATTTATTTTTAAGGAGGGAGGAATGATCTAGGTGGATATCGGTGGCCACCCACCTATTCCATTTGGACCCACACCAACAATTCTTGCAGCTTTTCACATTCAGCACCACTTACTATTTTTACCAGGTTTTCGGGTCCTGCACTCTCGGAGCCGTTTTGGGGCCTTAATGATCCAAGTGCATATTGGTGGCCACCCACATATTCCATTTGAACCCCCACCATTAGTTTGTTCATTTTTTAAGTTGCATCTCAATTTACTATTTTTACCAATTTTTTGAGTCTTGAACTTCCGAAGCTGTTTTGAGGCCCTAAACGACGTTTTTTGGGAAAACCAGGAGCAAAATGGGTCCATAGACCAATGTTGCTCACATCGAAAGTTGTACTCCTTGGATATATCTTTCTAATGAGATATTGAACGCGTCAAATGGAGATCAGATGCCAAAGTTAAGTCCCCGGGAAGTTGAAACACCAATTTACCTAAACGAGACCCACAGTTTTGGTGCTTCATCTCCTAGGGTTAGGTTTTTGGATGTTTCCGTTTTTCCATTTTTTCTCAATAATAAATAGGCCCTCGAACCTAATTGTAACATAGTTCAAAGGTCTGTAGCCACCACATCTCTTCTCAAAGATATGCTACCAGCACCCTAGCTATTTTTATTTCCATTATGTCTGTAATCATATTTCAGTCATTTGATTTAAATAAATGAAGTATTGTTTCCACTGCATCTCTGTGTTTATGTCTATTTTTGTATTTTATTACGTTCCTGCATAAATCTGGATCAGAAGGAAAAGGGATAAAGAGGCTAATGGAGTACTTAACACATGAAACAGGGCTTAGGAGTGGAAATCAGGGGTTTAAACCTTATAAAACCTTATAATATGGTGCAAATATGCTTTGCAGAGGAATGAATTGAAAAGTGCGATGGAGGCAAAAGCTGCGATATGATATATCGCAATATCACAATCAACAAAAGTGAGCAGTAGGTGTTTAAAAGAAAATGGAAAGAATTGTGGTTTTCGATTGCAATGTGTGCATGGTAGGAGGATTGATGGTGGAGTGCGATAACAATAGCCCAATCGGTAGCAAAAGAGTAGTAATTATTAATGAAACCCAACCAAAAAATGTCTTATCACTCCAATAATTTCCTAGGGTTGTTATGATTTTTTTGGTTTAAAGAAATATTAGAGGTAACCACAGACCTACTTTTAAGCTTAGGATCTAGCCTTTGCTAAAGCTTAGAGAGGACTCTCTCTATATGATTTAACTTTGTTGTTTTTAGTTAATTTTAGACTAGTTATGTGAGATTGATTGGTTTTGATTTTTATTTGGTTTGGCTGTGGAATCATAGGTTTAGATGGATAGTTACAGGTCTCTTTTCCATTGGGTTAATGGAGTCAATGTATCAAGAAGCGAGACATAATCAAGGTCTAAATGAAATGTTCAGATGGAAAGATAGCTGGGTCAATTCAGATCTTCAGGCTGGATGGTGAAATGGTTTCAATCAGGATGAGAGAGAAATTAAGGTTTCTCAGATCCGGATAATGGAGGAGAAGATAGAGGTCAATCGAAACAAGGGAGAAATTAAGAATTCCCTAATCTAGATATTAGTAGAAAACATCAAAATATATAACAGTTAAGAACAAAGTGCATTTAAACCATTTCTGCAATAATATGTTAGAAAATTGTATATTACAGAGCAATGCAACACATAAAATATGCAGAAAACATAAGCACACAAAACACATAAAACCAGAGAGACACAGATATATGTGGTTCACCCAGTTTGGGCTACATCCACCCTGAACAGCCAGTCCTTCTTTTCTATTATCTAGCGAAATGAAGCGACATAACCTACAGTAGATCTGCTATAATATTCTATGTTCTCTCTCATAGTCTCCCTATCTGTTTCTCGCTCTGAGAATACACATACAATACATAGATGAAATACAATGCCCTCATACAAAGTGAGGGGTTTCCTTCTAGGGAAAAAAAAACCCTAAACTAAACATAACTTCTACCGTTAGATCATCCGCCTAATTAACGGCCCATATTGACTAGAAATTACTATACTTTTACAAGGCACTTTTACATCTGTTTTTAGTAGTCGCCCCCCTTTGACCCCCCAGGCAGCGTTTAATTACGGGTAGCGTTTCCACCCCATTAAGGTACATGGGTCCAATGCTGTGATACAAAATAAACAAGATAATCATGCTCCGCACCCAACAATCTCCCACTTGGAGACTGATTGTAGAAACTCTACCACTGCTTCATTTGCTGGACAATGACTCCTCTTTGGACCTGGCTGTTTCTCATCTTCATTGTCATCCTTGAAGACCAATTGAAACTGAGCATAATCTCAGTTTCTCCCTTGTTACAACTTTTTTTAGCATATCTGCATGATTCTGGCTAGTGTGTATCTTTTCTAGCTTCAACTATCCATCTTCCAATACTAACCGTATGAAATGGTACTTGAGCTGTATGTGTTTAGTCCTGGAATGAAATACTGAGTTCTTTGCAAGATGAATAGCACTTTGGATATCATTGTAGAACGTGCCCATATCATGCTTCTTACCCAATTCATCCATAAACCTTTGTAATCAAATCATTTCTTTACTAGCCTCTGTAGCAGCAACATACTCTGCTCCACCTACAGTAAATACATATCTTGTAGTGCTCCTCCTGTTATCTCTGTCACCTACCATATCTACATCAACATATCCCTGTAGAGCAATGTTTGAACCACCAAAGCACAATGCTTGATTTGTGGTACCTCTCAAATATTTGAGAATCCATTTCACTGCCATCCAATGTTCTTTTCCTGGATTGTTCATGTACCTACTTACAACTCCCACTGCATGTGCAATATCAGGCCTTGTGCAGACCATTGCATACATTAAGCTTCCAACTGCTGATGCATATGGAACTTTAGACATATAGTCCATTTCTTCTTGGGTCTTGAGGCACATCTCCTTACTAAGTTTGAAATGGCTAGAAAAAGGTGTACTAACTGGTTTTGCATTCTGTATATTAAATATTTTCAACACCTTTTGTATGTACTCATTATGAGACAATGTTAATTTGTGATTTTTCCTGTCTCTACTTATTCTCATACCAAGGATTTGTTTTGCAGCTCCCAAATCCTTCATTGCAAATGAAATTTCCAATTTTCTTTTGAGCACATTTATTTCTTGCATGTTAGATCCTGCAACAAGCCTGTCATCTACATACACTAACAATATAATATAGCTACCATCATTTTTATTTTTCATATAAACACAAGGATCAGAGTGACATCTAGTATAACCTTGTTCAGACATAAACCTGTCAAATTTTAGATCCCACTACCTTGGAACCTGTTTTAATCCATACAAGCTCTTCTTTAACCAGCACACTAATTTTTCCTTCCCTTTGACCTCATATCCTTCAGATTGCTCCATATATATCTCTTCCTCCAAATCTCCATGGAGAAATGTTGTCTTTACATCTAACTATTCAAGATGTAAATCTTCCGCTGCTACAAGCCTTAAAATAGTTCCGATTGAAGTCATCTTAACAACAGGATAAAATATTTCATCAAAATCAATACCTTTCTTTTGTGCAAACTCCTTCACCACAAGTCTAGCTTTGTACCTCTATTTTCCTCCATCTTCTTCCTTAAGCCTGCAAACCCATTTATTCTGCAATGTAGTTTTACCTGCAGGCAACCTGACTAAGTCCCAAGTCTGGTTATGCATTAAGGAGTCCATCTCTTCATCCATGGCTAGCTCCCACTTCTTCCTGCTTTCAACCTGCATTGCTTCTTCATAACATTCGGGTTCACCAGAATCAGTCAAAAATAAATAATATAATGAAGGAGAGTATCGTTCAGGGGGTCTACTTATCCTGGTAGATCTTCTAACACCACTTTCAGGTGTTTGAGGTGCCTGCTGCTGTTGTGGTGGTTGCTGCTACTGTGGTTGTTGATTATTATTATTTTCAGGCACCTTTACTTTTTCAGATATCTCATCAAGAACCGCGTATTCCTTGCTTTCTTTTTCTTGTTTCTTTTCCTACAACTGATTCTTATACAAGACATTTTCATTGAATATTACATCTCTGCTCCTAATGATTTTGTGATTTTCATAATCATATAAGCGATAACCAAAATAATTAACACCATATCCAATAAAGGTACATTTCTTTGATTTTGCCTCAAGCTTTGTTCTATTTTCTTTATTAATATGGACAAAGGCCTCACATCCAAAAGGCTTTAAAAAAGAGTAGTTTACCTTTTTACCTGTCCATGCTTCCTCTGGAATACCACCATCCAAGGAACTTGAAGGCCCTATGTTTATTAGATAAACAACAGTATCTATAGCATCTGCCCAAAATTGTAAAGGCAATCCTGCATGCAATCTCATGCACCTTGCACGCTCCATGATTGTTCTGTTCATCCTTTCTGACACACCATTTTCTTGTGGTGTTCTTGGAACTGTCTTCTCTCTGCGAATTCCATGCTCTAAACAATACCTATCAAACTCTTTGCTGCAATATTCACCTCCATTGTCTGATCTGAGACACTTCAACTTCTTTCCTGTCTCAATCTCAACCAAATCTTTCCATTTCTTGAAAGTATCAAATACATCAAATTTATTCTGAATACAATAAATCCATGTTTTTCTAGTTGCATCATTAATAAAAGTAACATAATAACGAGAGCCACCAAGAGATGATACCTGAGCAGGTCCCCATACATCTGTATGCACAAGCTCCAATTTTTCGCTCTTCTTTTCTTTCCCAACTCTGAGAAATCTGACTCTCTTTTGTTTTCCATAAATGCAATTCTCACGGAAATCCAAATCAACATTCTTCAAACCTGGCAACAAATTTCTTGAGTGAAGAATCTTCATTCCCTTCTCACTCATGTGTCCGAGCCTATGATGCCATAATGCTGCATCTGCTCCTTTGGAAGTTAAAGCATTAAAAGAGTTAGAAATACCATTGCATAAATACAATGTACCAACCTTTTCGCCTTTTGCTATTACCAGTGCTCCTTTGGTGACCTTCCAAGTTTTATCTGTGAAAGTTGTCACACAACCTTCACTGCCTAACTGCCCTGTTGAAATCAGATTTTTCTTCAGATCTGGAACATGCCTTACCTGCTTTAATAGCCATTGGTTTCCATTCTATTGTTTTACAATAACTTTACCCATTCCAACAATTTTACAGGGTTTATCATCACCCAAATGGACTTGTCCAAAATCTCCTTGAACATAGTCATGAAAATATTTCTTATCAGGTGTGGCATGGAATGAAGCCCCTGAATCTACAACCCAAGAATCAATAACATTTTCGAAAGAAATAATCAAAGCATCTTGTAACACATCACCTGTCACATTTGCTTCATGATTGTTTTCTTGTTGTGCGTCTCCTTCTTTTCCCTTCCGAGATCTACAGTCTTTCTTTAGGTGTCCTTTCTTTCCGCATTTTCAGCACACTTTCCCCGATATGGACTTGGATCTGCCTTTCCTTGATTTACTATGATATCATGAGCTATTTCCTCTTTCCATTCTTCTTCCCCTAGACTCTGCACTCAAATCATTACCCGATGTCTCACCAGAGCTTTTCCGTCGCATTTCCTCACTAAGGATAGCACCGACAACATCGGCAAACTTTAAAGTACTAGATCCAAAGACAGAGTTACTAATGGCCATAACTAAATCGTTCCAACTTTCTGGCAATGAGCACAGAAATAACAGAGCCCTAACTTCATCATCAAATATTACCCCTACAAAAGTTAACTGATTGGTAACTGTATTAAAATCATTTAAATGGTATGCAACAGATCCACCTTCCAACATCTTCATATTAAATAAACGTTTCATGAGAAATACCTTGTTTGAGGCCGAGGGTTTTTCATATAGTTTCGCCAATGCCTTAATCAAGCCCTCTGTTGTTGTTTCCTTCAAAATATTGAAGGCTACCAATGCCGCGAGGCACAACCGTACTGTTCCAAGTGCCTTTCTATCGAGAATCTCCCATTCTGCGTCTGTCATAGCTGTCGGCTTCTTTGTTTTTCCGCTCAATGGTAGGTACATATCTTTCTGATACAGATAATCTTCCATCTGCATCTTCCATAGCGGGAAGTTTTGGCTGTTAAATTTCTCGACCCTAAATTTACCATCTTCCATCATTTCTCCCACTCGAACTAGGAACCCTTCTTTCCTATGAGTTTATCAGCCAAATAGACCTTTGGCTCTGATACCAGTTGTTAGAAAATTATAAATTACAGAGAAATGCAACACATAAAATAGGTGGAAAACACAAGCACACAAAACACATAAAACCAGAGAGACACAGATATACGTGGTTCACCCAATTTGGGCTACGTCCACCCCAAATAGCCAGTCCTTCCTTCCTATTATCCAGCAAAATGAAGAGACATAACCTACATCAGATCCGCTGTAATATCCTTTGTTCTCTCTCACAGTCTCCCTATCTGTTTCTCGCTATGAGAATACACATACAATACACAGCCGCAATACAATGCCCTCATACAAAGCGAGGGGTTGCCTTCTAGGGAAAAAAACCCTAAACTAAACATAAATTCTACCGTTAGATCATCCGCCTAATGAAAAACCCAAATTGAATAGAAATTACTATACTTTTACATGGAAATTTTACATATGTTTTTAGCTTCGGGGGCGCTTCCCCCGAAACCCCCCGCCAGGGGGGGCTTCAGAAAGTCGCAGCTGCCCCCCCTCGACCCCCCAGGCAGCGTTTAATTACGAGTAGCGTTGCCGCCCCATTAAGGTACAGGGGTCCAACGTTGTGATACAAAATAAACAAGATAATCAGGCTCCACACCCAACATAATATTCCTATTATAATATTTTGATTCAGAAAAAATTAAGTATATGAAAAAGCATAAGAAAGTAACAATGAAAAAGTGAAAGTACTTCACTAAAGTGGCTCAACACATAAATCCTGTAAGATGATGCTTTATTACTCAATCAAGTCTACTGACTTGAAAATGGTACAAAGAACCCTCATGTTTCAGCTCAGTGCAACTATAGAAATGTTTAGAAATTCATCCACCCTCAATACTTCGAAATGTGAAGTATTTATACAAAAATTCTTACAAAATTAGGAATTATTCAAGGAAAAATAAATATCTTCATGCAAGAAGAAAGATACAACTATCTAAATAATGCAAGTTGTCCCTGCTTTTATTGATTTTCTATTGTTTGTTTGATCTTTTGTTGATTTGTCTCTTACTATTTTCTCAACGAAGGTTGTTGTTGAGTGTCCTTTACGTTGGCAGCTTTCACTGTGATTTATCATTTCTATTTTGAATTTAACTTATTTCTTTCATCTAATACTCTTTAACCTGTCTGATACTCTTTAACTGTATGTTTTTTTACTATTTTAACTTTCACTATTACTGTTGTGTTTATCTTTTATCCTGGCTAATGTTTTTCACTTTAAAACTACCTACTTTGTTTACTTTGACTGTCTTGTTTTACCTTTATCCTTTCATAGTAAATCAATCAACTTATCCCAATCTTATGCCTCTGTTAATTTGATTTTTACCATCCTTTTGAATATTTCATCAGCCTCTGTATACTTTGAAAATGTAGGCTTGTTGATAAATAGATGTTTTACCTCATGTTGTAGGTAAAAGAGATTCTCAAAACTTTTGTAGAGTACTTTCCCTATTGGAATTCCTTGTGAGGAAGGAATGTTAGCTTGTTCCTTATCAAATTCTCTCATTTTCTTATCATAATCCTCTTGTTTCATCAATCTGTCATGAATAACCAGAGGATTTGACAGGCCTTTCTACCTCAAAATATCAAACTTCATCATGAACTTGGTTATGGAAATCTCCATGTTTTTCCATTTTTCTTCAAGTTGAACCATTAAATTTCTCTTGGAAATCACCTTCCTAATTTCTAGGATTGTTTTTGTCCATCATTAATTCCAATTTCCTATAATTCTTGCTTATTTTTTGAATTAAGAAACTTTATGATTTCATTAGCCTCTTCTGGCTTCTTACCAAGTTCTTCTTTGATTTTTTGGATGCCTTCACCTACTTCTTTGATTAAATCTTTTCGTTCATAAATAACCTGTATTGATGGAAAAATATCATTGACATATTCAATGATATTGGCCCATAGCTGTTGTTTGGATTGTGCCATTGGTTCTTTCAGTGTTAAATATTTCTCTAACTTCAACAATTTCTCTATCAATCTGTTTTTCTTCTGTATTTAATTCTTATGCATAATTTGAGCAAGTTTCTTCTCATCCTCCAGAATTTTTAGATATTTTTTAAGTCTGTTTATTTTATTAGTTTGGATGGAAATTTCCTGCATTGATTTAGCTAATTTACTTACTTCATCAGTTGGTTGTGTTGTTGATGTAGATGCCCTGTAACTGAAGTAGTTGCTGAGATAACATGAAGCGTTGTAGCTAATGGAAATGATGGGGCCAATGAATCTGCCAAAGTGGAAGGAACTGGTGTAGTGACTATAGGAATAACAGTGACAGGGACTTCTTCTGAGCTGGCTTTTTCTCCTGCACTAACTTATCCATTTCATTTTCCATTTCTTTCAACTAGGCAGTCATTTGAAGAGTGAGATTCATCATCTCATCTTTTTGTCCTCCATTTTCTAGCACTTATTTTGCCTATGGATGTTCAGTAGGAGGCAATTTGAGTTGCTTCTTTAATGCAACAATGTTTTCATTCTTTTTATTTATGAGCTCATCTGCAACTTTGAAATTTGTTGGATCATATCCTACTTCAATAATCAAAACTTCCAATGATTTGATTCTGTTATCTTGAGCCTGTAAGGATGCCTTTTCTAACTTTAGCTGACATCTGATGTTTTCAAGAGTGTTTTGCAGCTTTTTTACACTCATGGATTTATTGATCATGGTAGAATACCGTTGGGAAAATAATGAGAAGGGGGGGGGGGGTGAATCGCCAAGATGAAGTGCATCGAAAAATTTTACTTTTTCTTTCTATAAAACCCATACGCTACTTTAATGAAGCCAACTCGCGTATACACGCGGATATCCTTAATACAACTCGCGTATTAACAGAGATTTCATTATGCTGATACTTCTTAGCTTAGATCATTGCATCATTCATTCATTAGATGTTTAGTAAGCAGTAAACATGTGCAGTAAGAATAGAATAAATCATCACACATAAGCAACACACATGGACACCAGGATTTAAGGTGGAAACCCAATTCGGGAGAAAACCACCGCTGTCGTCGTCTCAGTCTTCAATATTTTATTATAAAGAAAACATCGTACAACCATGTACTGGTGCAGACTCATACCAGCACGCAGGCACCCACCTGCAGAGGGCTACAACCTTCTCTAGTTTACCAGCCTCTCCTGGAAGGGAGCTGCAACCCCCTGCTCTCGTTTACCAGCCTCTCCTGGAAGGGAGCTACTACCCCCTGCTCTCATTTACCAGCCTCTCGTGGAAGGGAGCTACGACCCCCTGCTCTCGTTTACCAGCTACCACTAGAAGAGAGCTACAACCCCCTCACTGAAGGCTTCAACCCTCAGCACCACCATGGACCACGTTTCATCAATTTTCATACTAGATCCAACAGCTTCCATACAACACAAATTGTAGGCCACTTTTCACCATATTTTCAGACTGGACCCACTCCACACATTTAAGCTCAACATTCATCAAACTGAAACTTATAACCTCATCAATTCATTCATTGAATCATCAATCAATCAACCAATGACTTGATCTTCAATTAACATAATTAGTAGCAAATTCATCATTCAAACAACCTAGTTCTGTATGAATACATCATTGATAGATAGCAGTAAAATAGAAAAACAGATCAGGCATTTCATTCCACTTACTTCAGCAAACCCTAGATTCCATACGTGCTTTTACTTCACTGAACCTGCGTATGTACGCGCTTTCATGCACACAAACCCGCGTATACTTTTGTGCATTCTTCAGAAAACCCTATCTGCTCATACGCGCTTTTCCTTAAGCAGACCCGCGTATACACGCGCTTTTACTGAAGCGAACCTGCGTATACATCTGTAACTTTTCAGGACTGTACAACTCTTCCGATCAGATAAACAACTCATATTACATCCTTTACTTCAGAAATTATTTCACCTCATTTCAGATCTAAACATTCCATAAAAAGATCTAGAAAATACATATACATTTCAGATCTAGAGATCCCTCTTCATCATTTTCTTCGTAGGTGCATCATAGATTCAGATCTATCAATCAAGAACAGAGTTCATCCATGCAAATATTCCTTAGAGAGATTTATTCATTCACAACCCTTACTCATGCACACCCTTGCACAATGATCTTCTTCTCCTTATATAGATTTAGCCTTTATCAATACCATGAGTCAAAACCACACCACTTCCGATGGTATTCTTGGACGGGATCAAATAGATAATCCAGCGCTCAATACAATGGGTCAATACCATGGTAACACCCCTTGGTATTCTAAATTTGGAGTGCAAAAGGGCATACGCGACTTGGCACGTACTTTTCCGCGTGCATACGCTACTTCGCCTTAACAAACCCGCGTATGCTTTGTGACACATCATATTTATCATTTTTCTGTCACTTCCTTTCTTCTATTCCTTCTGAGCTGATCTGTAGATACATCATCCTTCCTTTTAACACACAGATACATCATCCTTACATATTTAACACATAGGTTGCTTATCATAGGAAACTCATCAAGCAGGTTTCTATCAAGAACAACTTCATCAGGCAGGTTCCATCAAAGTCAACACATTGTATCAAATTACCAACAATCTACCCCTTAATTCATCAAGTAGGTTTCCATCAAGGACAACTTCATCAAGTATGTTTCCATCAAGTACAATACATTTCCATCAAGGATAACTTCATCAAATAGGTTGCCATCAAGGACAACACATTGCATCATATCGCCAACAGTCTTATTTCATCAAGTAGGTTGCCATCAAGGACAACACATGCCAACGAATACAACATTTCACCATCCTGATTGTCAAATTCTATTTGGTTTATGGGATGAAGATCCTTGGCTTGAAATTCATATGATGTATTTTTATAATCTTCTTCTGACTTAGGATCCTTCACTCTTGGCTACAGGAAGGTCATCTGCATCTTCCTGGTCTTGTAATCAAATGCAGAAAGTAACCTGCTTTGATCACTTGGTGACTCCTTCCATTATTGGGTATATGTATCTTCCTTTAATGCCTCATTTCTGCGCTTGATTTCCTTGTATTTTTGTATGATATCCTACTCTTTTTCTATTGATTTACTGGAGGATGACACTTCAACGCTATGTTGGTTTTGAATAATCTAAGTTTTAGATGTTGAAGGCTGATGAGTTTCTTCAGATATTGCTGGAGGAGCATTATCTTTTACCACTGTATCTGTATCAATTACTTCAAGAGTTTCCACTTCTTCATTTACAAGATTTAATTTGGGCTTCTTCCTGTACATCATTTTGAATTTGTTTCACTGGTAGTTTCAGCAGTGTGTGATCCTTCTTCTTTGACTCTTTTAGAGTTCCTATCCTGTGGGGCTGGATTTTGCAAGATGTGACTAGTATCACCTTGCTTATCTGCCTCTTTCAAAGTGTTCTCCAACCATTTAGACTGATTGGAGTTGCTATCACTCAGAAAAAATGAAACATAATTTGACATAGTCTTAGAGGTTGATGTGTCAAAGGTATGTTCATAGAATTTATTTTTCATTACTTGGTTAAGGAAAATTTTAAAATTTCCAAACCCACCCCCATTCAAGTATTTTCATGTCACATCAGTCATTATTTCTTGACATATTTCATTTCCCAAGCATAAAACTCTGAAAAGGTCAATTTAGCCAAGAATCACTACTTTCGTAGTGAATTGCACAAAAAAAACGCACTTTTCGCTATGAATATGCTAATACTTTCATAACAAAACTGCCCAGAAATACACTAAGTACGCTAAAAAAGGAGGTATTTCTGTCTGTCTTTTCAAAATAACTGCTAGGTGTCAGTCAATGATCGAAAGAGTTAGGATAGATGCCATTCGAGTCAATTAGGATTAAATCAAGGTACAATGGTCATGGCTGAAGTCATTATTACCATTTTAAGTATCTATGAGTCATAATTATGCCATGAATTGTCATTGAAATTTAAAAACTTTCCCAATTGAGTCATTTTTAATTCTCCACTCCCTATTTTCATGTTATTGAGTTCTGGAGATCTATTTAACTAAGCCCAGGTGGTGGTTGGCATTTTTAAAGGTTTGCATGTATCACTGATCAAGCGAGGCAGAGAAGACATAAACGTATCATCGTTGCAAAGAGGAATACCAACAAAGGTGGCCACTATCTTAGATATGATCCATTAGACATGAACCTGATAGATGAAGACCCAACAACTTCAAAAATTTTCAGAAGAACAGGGTGTTTGTAGTTTTTCCAAAGATTGCAAGGATAACATGTATAGGTTTCTAAAGAGTCTGCCCTAAATTTGAATGGGACAACTGCAAAAGTGGGAATGCTGAACCTCACTATAACACCAGAGACTATTGCAGCAACAACAAGAATTCCAAGAGGAGAAGAACAATGTTTCAAAGGTTTCAAATTCAACATGTAGGAATGTAAAGAATTTATAAAGCTAGAACATAGTGAGTTTGACCTTACAAATGCCATTCCAAGGAGCTACATGAAAGATAATTTCTCAAATCTACTGCTTATCATGCAGAAATACTTCACTTGTGAAGGGAGGTATCATAAGGTTTATTCTTACCACTTCAAGCTTCAGCTACATTTTTTTGGTAATAAATCTCTTGATATACCTTTTTATTTATACAGAATCTTAACAAAAATGGTAGATAAAGTTCAAGCTAAATCTGAAGGAAGTGGAACCTCAATTTTTCATCATGGTTTAATAAAATTGCTGGTTTTAGATGAGTTAAAATGACTTTGTTTGTCAGTGGTTTTGAAGTGGATGCCATCACCCCTAAAAGAACTCCTAAACCTAGAGGTATAGCATCACCTTCAGTGGCAGAACAAAGTGAACCAGTAGGGGTAGAGAAAATTGAACCAATAATCATGGAAACGGAACAATTGCAGAAACTTGATACACCTGTTGTTTCACCTGCAAAACAAAAGTCAACTATGAGAAAACCTGCAAAACAAGAGCTAACTGTGAGTAAACATGGCAGAAAAAGGATTACAAGAATCAAAATAATGCCTATTTTAGAAGACATTATGCATGCTATTGATATTGAAGAGACTCCCATAGTCCAAGCTAAGGATATAGATGAGGGAGGAAAGAAGCTCAAGAAAGCTAAATCAACAAATAAGTTAGAATTTGAAGGTGAGGATGCAGATTTTATGTTTTAGAATAGGAAACCCATGACAAGACATGCTAGAAAACTCTTCGAAAGAAGTAAAAATTTTTATAATGTCACTGAAACTACCCACCCATCACCAAGCATTATTGACCTTTCATCACCTGCAAAAGAAGAATGAGTCATCAAGAAAAAGAAAGGAAAGGAGAAAATTATTGAAAAAACAGAGTTTGAGGTTCTTGAGGAGCAGTTGAACTTAGAAAATCATGAAATAGAAATACTAAAGAAAGAGGCGAGGAAACATAATGTCCAAAAAGTGCAATTTGAGAAAATGAAAAATATTTGGGAAGAGCAGGTTGATAGTGTGTCAAAGACCTTAGATGATACACAACAATTAATCAAATGGACTATGCCATTGAGGAAATAGGTGAAGCATGTTAGAAGAATGAACCTGCACTTAAAATATAGCAACAGAAAACTGAAGGACCAAGTCAAAGACCCCCAAGAGTAGTTAGAATTGATCCATGAGGAGTTAGAGAAGAAGGGTTTAAAGATGACTGTAGTTGAGGAACCCATAGCTCAACTCATCATTAATGAAAGTTGAGTTCGATTATGTTTTAAGACGTTAATGGCATGTTGAAAAACAATTTTATACAAATGGAAGGTACCTTTTTGAAACAAGGTCAAAATCTAGAAATTACACACTTTTCCACAGTTTCGTAGCGTTTCCTAGGCTTGAAGCCACGAAAACGCTACGAAAATTTCTGTAGCTGTATTTTTGCCTTTAAAACCACTTTTTGTATCTTTAAAGAGGGGATAATGGTGATGATGAAGTGCATTACATGATGGACACCATGCAAGAGCAAAGAAACGGAAATTTTGAGTGAAGAAGTCATTTTTTGGACGCTACAAAACTGCCCTGTTTTCGTAGCAAGTTGTCTTTAAAGGTTTCTAAGAATTTTAAAAGCATTTTTCAACAAGTGGACACATCCAACAGGTCAAGGGACCTTGCCAACAAATATTTACGACTTGAAGATCATGAAACAGAGACAACTTATCAGCTAAAGCCTTCATTAAAGATAGGGTCTTGTTTTCCTAAAAATAGGGTTTGTTTCCATATGTTGAGGAGGATATTTAAGATGTCAAGTAGTGATGAGCTATGTCATAGATTATTCGAACATGTGAAGCATTAGTTTTTAGATATGTAACTATTTTAAGAGATAAGGTAGTTTGATGTAATAAATAGGAGTTTGAGTCCTATTAGGAAAAGGATTGTTTTAGAGTATAGTTGTCATTTTCTGATTAAAAGACATGTTTTTATGTTATGTAAGGTGTCATTAGAAGAATTCGATGAATCTAGCCAAGAGGCTGATCATCTTTGATGTAATAAGGTCTATTTAAAGGCATGTTATCGAAGTTGTAAAGGGTTGGATATTTTTTGCACTACTGCTGCTTTATGTAATGTGACTTATATCAGTAATACAAAGGACTTCTTCTTGACAGACTTGAGATTCTCATGGAGTTTTTAATGCCTTTCTGCTATATATTTTTTATGTGTACCACTTGCAGTAGATTTCATCTTTATTAATCAGAATTAATATGTTTAGGCTCTGAATTCCTTTATTGATGAAATGACTGTGTTACCCTATGTTCTATATGTGATTTTCCTTTGTTAAAAACTCTTATCTGCCTTAGTTTCCATGTCAAGAAACCTTGCCATTGAATCTACTAATTTGTTGACTCCATAATCCCAATGGTTGCATCTCTGTATTCTTTTCAACCTACATACATCAAAATCAAGTTAATTTTCAAATAGAGTTAGCCATCTAGTTTCATCATTATCTAATATCATAAACCCCTTTGAGAGAGCCCTCTCAGACTGAAGAGGCTAAGATTTAGTCACAAGATGGTTTGAAACATTTACATAGAGTTTTCTGATTAGCAGCCAATCAAGTACAATTTTTTGATAACATTTTGGTGCGTCTGTCGAGAGCTTGAAGATATAATTTTCCCAAAATTATGAAGCTAAACTTCTGAAGGTAGCAGGAGCTCAGAAATTTGTTTGAGATTGCATCTACCTTGATGAATCCATTCAAAATTCATATGATAAAAGGTTGCTTTGAAAAGGAGATACATGAGGAGTAATCCTGACCTAGATCCACCTACAATTGTGGACAATCCAAACACCATCTCTAGAGGCATTCAAGGAATTTCTGCAATATCATGTACTCTATTACATACAAAATCCTTGTCCTTTGAAGTTTTAAGAAGTCTCAAAGATAAAAAAATTAATGATGAAATTCAGGAAGCCTTGTTTAGGTCTGAAAGTGAAAAATAATTGACTGAAATTGTCTTAGAACTACATAGAAGAGGTATTGATACCATAGCCTTAGTGACACAAAAAGATAAAGAATATTTTTGGGAAGCATTCACTTCAGAGTTGTTGTTAGAGATAGAGTATTTGGATAGGTTTAAGGAACTAGACCCATTTGAAATTTTGTTAAGAAGTAAAACTAGTGTCCCTCTAACTGATTGGAGTTCAATTGTGATTTGACAACAAAAAACAACCATCCCTCCTCCTAATAGTTCCTCTTCCTCTACTAATGTTTTCCCTAAAGCTACCACAGTTCCAGTCATTATGGCAGGAAATATCTCACCTCGACATGTTGCTGCATGTGCTAGGTATGCCTCTCTTATTCTTCTAGCTGTCCTAAATTCCCTTCCTAGAAAATATTATGCTAGAATCAAAACTTGGTGAAGTGATGAAGAGATTACAACTGAATAGCATGAAGACTAGTTTAATGACTTTATAGATAGGGAGGAGGTTGACCATGAGGATGTCAAGATGAGATTGTTTTCTCAGAGATTGACTAGTGAAGTTAAGAAGTGGTTTAAAGCCCTTACTGTAGGAAGCATACATAATTGGAATGAATTTGAAGATAGTTTGTTGAGGAAGTGGGGAAATAGAACCAATCATGTATAATGTCTCACTGAGTATAATAGTTTGAAGAGAGTTCTCGATGAAACTGTTCAAAACTTTTCAAAGAGATTTAAAAAATTTCATCACTCTATCCCTGCCCATCTAAAGCCTCCTCCAAGAGCAGCTCAACTGAGATATGTTGAAGCTTTTGATTATGACTTTTATATCCTGTTAAGATAAAGAGAATCCCCTTCACTTGCTGAAATGAAAAATGACGCAGTGAAGATGGAGTTTAATATGATAGTAGCAAAAAATTCAAAGATGGGAAAGACTAAATTGAAAGAAGAAGATAAGCCTTCCACCTCAAAGGACAAATTTGACTCCATGATGAAGACAATGGAAAAATTGATGGATAGGCTTGCCCTTGGGAATGCCTCTGCTCCTCCTGCGCAACATGAACCTCAGTTTAGAAATCCTCGGTTCAGAAGACCTCAAAACCAGCAGAGACCAAGGGAAAACAGAAATAAGCCACCTGACCCTCAAGTACGGCCTCCTTTTCAGCAAAAATTAGCTTATGAAAAAGATCAGCCTAAAATACAAGAATACTCAATTAATTTCTTAGATGAAAACATGTTAGGAATGCTTTTGACTAAGGAGGAACATGATGAGTCAGATCATGAAGTAAAAAAGGGTGAGGAGCCACCTGATTATCTTAAAGGATATCAAGATGAAATCTTTGAGATGCAGAAACAATACAACCTTAGAAACATAAATATTCAAATTACTGCAAACAAAACACAACCCAAGAAAAATTCCCCTAAATATTTTGAGGTTAGGAAAGATAAACCACCTCCTCCTCCTGTCAAAGAGACTGAAAAATCTACTACTGTTTTCAGTTCGGAGAGTGAGATCTCTAAGATGAAAATCCCAGTTCCTTTTGGAGAAATTATTAAGGTGAATGAATACAGAAGTAAGATTTTAAAAATTCTAAATTCCCAACCAGGAGTTGTTGATATCCTAAATGTTCAAGAAGATCATCCAACCATATACTTAGGTCCAAGATTAGAGGATGAGTAGAATGAAGAGGTGCCTCCTTTTTATGTTAGCCTTAGTATTCATGACATGACATTGCATAATTCCATGTTGGATTCAGGGGCCTCTCACAATCTTATGCCCAAAGTGATCATGGAAAGGATGGGGTTGGAAATTAATAGACCATATAAGGATTTGTTTTCCTTTGATTCAAAAAGAGTTCAGTGCATTGGTTTAATAAAACATGTTGTTGTTGGTCTCACACAAGTCCCTGCCAAGATAGTGGTCATGGACATTGCGGTAGCATACATTCCACCTAATTTTGGCATGTTGTTATCAATGTCATGGGTAGCAAATATCAAGGGTATAATTCAGATGGACCTAACTTATGCCACCATTCCTATTTTTTGTGAGAAAAGGAGATTATATAGAGAAACAAGGATGGATTACATGGTAACTAGTGAAGATGAACCTCAGAATTTTCTAATATATGTTTTTGATACTAAATTAGGATCTTATATTCTCTTCAATGAATTGACTGATGAAGTGGAAGATGAAAAGAAAGCAGAAAATCAACAAACTGAAAATCAGTGGACAAAAAATCAACAAAACAGTGAGGAGAAGGCAGAAGGTTGGTGGTTGTTACACTTTGATGGATCAACAGGAAGAGAGGGTGTTAGAGCAGGAATTTGGATCACAACTCCAGAGGATGAAAGTAAGTTCTTTTCTTACAAACTGAATTTTGATTTCACAAATAACATGGTTGAGTATGAATCTTTATTTTTGGGCTTAGAAATTTTTAAAAGAATGGGTGCCCAAAAGATTTCTTTTTGTGGAGATTCTGAATTAGTTATTAAGCAAGTTGTGGGTGTATATCAAACTAAGGATGTGAGAATGAGGGCATATAGAAATTTGATCATGGAGATGTTAGAAAATTTTCAAGAATATTCATTTATTATGAAGACTAGAGAAAAAAACTCAGTAGCTGACTCCCTAGTTGTCTCTGCAAGTCTATTTATCATTCCAGTACATTCCACTGAAATATATGAGGTTGAATTTTTCCATAGACATGCTATCCCTGACAACATTATCCATTTGCAAGTTTTTGAGGATGACCAACAAGTCAAAAAATTTATAGAACTGAAAGAGGAGTTTGAAAGTACAGAAGTATATCAGCAAAACATGCTTGTTGAAACAAAGGGAAATTATGACGTGTTACAACTGAAGAATAACTCTATACCTAAAGGTCTCATACCTCTTAAGAAAATTTTTGATAAGAATGATGTGTTCAAGTCTCCTAGGATACAAGTTGATGATGAAGAAGTAGAGAGTTGTAACCTTGGTACAGTGACAATGCCAAAAATGATTAAGCTTTCAAAGTTTCTTTCAATTGACATGAAATAGAAATATATTTAGATGATGAAAAGGTTCATAGATGTCTTTGCATGGATTTATGCTGATTTGAAGAAGTATGACCCTAATATCATTCAGAATACCATTCCTATTAAAGAAAATGAAAAGCCTTTCAGGCAGAAGCTAGGGAGGATTAATCCATTTCTTATGCCTCAGATTGAGAAGGAAATCAAGAAACTCTTTGATGCCAAATCATTGTTCCAATCAGATTCTTAAAGTGGCTTGAAAAATTGGTTCCAGTAAGAAATAAGAGTGGAGAAATTAGGATCTGCATTGACTTCAGAAACTTAAACAAGGCCTCTCTGAAGGATAACTACCCTCTCCCAAAGATGGACCAAATTTTGCAGAATATTGTTGGTTCCCAAAGGATATCTATGCTTGATGCTTTTTCAAGGTACAATCAGATACTTTTTCATCCAGAAGATCAGGAGAAAACATCATTTACCACACAATGGGGCACATTCATGTATGTGAAGATGCCTTTTGGTCTGATGAATGCAAGAGCTACCTTTCAAAGAGAAATGGAAATTGCTTTTGCTGAGGAGAAGGACAAGATGGTGGTTGTCTATCTGGATGACATAACAGTTTTCTCAAGGAGAGAAGATCACTTGAAGCACCTAGAAAGATTCTGCTGAAGTGTAGAAGGTTTGGAATTTCTCTCAATCCCACTAAAATATTTTTTTCTCTGACTTCAGGTAAGTTAATTGGTCATATTATTTCTAAATATGGGATTAATATTGATCCAAACAGGGTCAATGCAATTCAAAAAGTGGATCTGCCTAGAAGCAGAAACGAAATTCAGTCTTTCCTTGGAAGGGTTAATTTTGTGAGGAGGTTTATTCCTAATTTTGTTGAGATTGTAAAAGACATAACTGATATGCTAAAAAAGGGAGCTGAAATCAAGTGGATAGTAGAAGAAAAGTACTCATTTGAGGAGATCAAGAAGGCACTCACTCAAGCACCAGTGTTGATCAGCCCGAATTTTTCAAAAGAATTTCTGGTTTTTACATTTGCATCAGAAAATAAATTTGCTCGATTTTTGCTGCCGAAAGGACAGCAAGGTACTGAGCAACCCATTTCATTTTTTAGTAGGACATTAGCTAATTCAGAGCTGAAGTACAACATCTTATAAAAGCAAGAATATGCCTTGGTTAAATCCATCAAAGATTTTAGAATTTACATTCTACATTCGCATGTCATAGCTTTTGTTCCTAATGCTGTTGTGAAGGACATCCTAACTCAAGCCGATTCTTATGGTAAGAGAGGGAAGTGGGTAGCTAACTTGCTGGAATATGATATAGAGATCAGGCCCACAAAATTGGTCAAAGGTCAAGGCCTAGCAAAGCTGATGGCACAATCAAATTTTGATTGTCTTGATATGAATTTAATTGCAGAAATTTCAGAATTATCAAATCAAGATGAAGAGATGATTCCCATTGACGAAAAGTACATCCTTTCTGACTGGTACAAAGACATTGTTTTTGTCTTACATCATCATAGAGTGCCTGTTGAGTTGACAAAGTCCAAGGCAAGGTTTGTGAAGTTAAAGTCTTTTAGGTACTGCATTATTGATAAAAAATTGTATTGGAAAGATACCAATGGTATTCTTCTGAATTGTTTGCTGGAAGAGGAGGCGGAAAAAGTGATTGAGGAGTTTCAAAAAGGATATTGTGGAGGTCATCATTATTGGAAGGCTACATCAAACAATATTCTCAGAGTAGGGAATTATTGGCCTACTATGCTTAAATATGTCTACAAAAATATTGCTACCTGCCATGAATGCCAGATTTTTTATGGTAAGAAGAAGCTTGTTCCTTTACCCTTGATGCCTATCTATGTTGAGGTGCGATTTCAGCAGTGGGGGCTAAATTTTATTGGTGAGATTCATCCATCATATTTAGGTTAGCATCACTGGATTCTGACAACAAATGATTATTTCACCAAGTGGATTGAAGCAATACCAACTAGGCAAGCAAATGATTCAATTATCATTTCATTTTTGGAAAATAATATATTTTCTAGGTTTGGTTGCTCTATGAAGATCATCACTGATAATGCACATGCATTCAAATCTAAGAAGCTAATCAGTTTTTGTCATCAATATCACATTACACTTGGTAATTCTACTGCATATTATCCATAAGGTAATGGTCTTTCAGAATCTACTAACAAGAGCATTGTGAGGATTATTAAGAAGGTGTTGCAGGAAAATAAGAAGTCATGGCATTTGAAGCTGAAGTATTCTTTGTGGGCTGATAGAGAGTGCACAAAGAGATCAATTAGAACTTCACCTTATGAGTTGGTATATGGATCTAAAGCCATTTTTCCTACATCCTTGGGAGTGCCTATCATGAAGCTGATGCAAGGATTGGAGGAGGAGCCAAATGAAATTTAGAGGAGAATAAATCAGTTGATAGCCTTACAGGAGAAAAGGGAGGAAGTTTATAATAGTAATCAAAAATCTCAAAATAGAATCAAGAAGACATTTGAAAATAAGATCAAGGAGGAAAATTTTCAAATCCAAGATGTGGTTTTGAAATTGGATGCCAGGATTGAAGAAAAGGGGAAACATGGTAAGTTTGAGAATATTTGGAAAGGTCCATTCAGAGTATCTACATTCCATGGAAGCAACACTTACATTCTGCAGGAGATGGATGGACAACCTTGTTACATAGGTAAATCCTCTCTACGGACACAGACGATCCCTCTAGCCCTAGGGTGGGTCTAGAAACAAAAAGACACGCTAAAGTGTTTCTTCCTAGTTAATGAATGAACGAAAGACACAGTAGATCAACCTATCTGGAATCCAATGTTTTCGTCATTTCAAATAGAGTAGTAGCCTCTCACTCCTTTCTTGGAAAATCACAATCTATTCATTGTTATGCTCGAATACTTGCACATGTAAAAAAAATGAGAACAACATACGACATCATAGTTTCACCCACAACTATTAACCAGTCAAAGAGGGCTAAATTTATCACATTACATAAACATCATAACAAAATAGTGGAACCAAACAGTATTCATGTATATATAAGTAGAAGGAAGAGGTACAACTGATTCTTTGATGTCGAGGGATTCATAAAAAATGAGGACATGGATCAAGCTCTTCTAAACATGATTCCTTCTATCTATCTTCTCTATTCATTCAACTATCAGCTCTCCAAGTTCAACTATTCAGCCATTCAAATAGTTTATACTAAGAGAGATAACTTCTTTTATAGAGGAAAAGGAGGAGGTTTGGATCCCTATAAAGGTGGGAGGGAGTCCTATCCTTTAGGAGAGTTCCAAGGGAGGTGGAAACTACTAACTAAAGGAGGGAGTCTGTGGTTGTTTCAGTTTAACCACTCCCAATGACTCATGCTCGAGGTGGTTGGAATAGAAACTCTGCCTCTATTTTTTAAAAAAATTCCATAAATAGCTTGGCACGGGTGCTTAACTGGGACAAAGCACCAATTAGCGCGATCTCAATGTTAATTTTCCATCTCAGCGCAAGAGTGTAACTGGCTACTCGTGCCAAGGAAAAAACAAGGTTTTTTACAGTTCTACTCAGGGAATCGTCAACAAGAGGAATGTTACTCTCATGCAAAGGAATGCAGTGATGGTTTTTTCCAGGCATGACACTACTTATTGGTCACAAAAATGACCCTCCAATGGGCGAGATGGGGATTGCAGGGATAGTGACAAAATGTTTTGTAACAAATTCCCCCTAAAGCATGAGGTTCGAGGGAGAGGGAGGGGCTAAATGCTTTATGAGAACGTGTTCGAGCCAAACACTGCTGTCGGAAAACCTACAATTACAAATACAACTGATATCTCTGATACATGAACATGTGGCATGGGCGCAACCATCCATATAGAGTATATATAAAAATTGAGATCCGAGGTATGGACGCAGCCATCCAGCAATAAGGATTAACAATTGGACTCAGGTATGGTCGCAGCCATCCAAAAAGACTCATGCAATAAGTTATAATAATCCACCAAAGTCCATAGCCTGGACTTTATCATAAAAAATCCAGGGTCTTGCACTCCATCTCGACCCAAACTAGTATAATTTCAGGCATGCGAATATATGAGTTTAATTTGAACATGCCAGAAAATCACCTGATTACCAGCCAATGATGAAAGCTGTTAACAGGCACAAGAGAAACCACCATTAATGATAATGGCTCTCAAGGTACAACTGATACAATCTATGCAATGTGAACAGTGATCTGGCATCGAACATCCACAGAATCACTCGAAAGAAGGCCAATGATGTGGACCTTGCTTTGAATGTGAAAAACCTGCCATTAAGGTGTGCAGGCTCAAAGGTACCAGAATAGAGTCTCTTGATCAAATTCCTGGATAATGAGTTGAAGTCGACAGGAAGTGATCTGATCGAAGGTGGGCCATAATTTTTCCCACATCATCGATGTGAGATAGAGGAACATGATAATAGTAAATCAAGACCAATAGAGAATCAGAGGGTGGTTGAAAAATTCAGAGGCAAACTTCTCTTGAACATATCAGAAACACGACACTGGATTTGGCAGTATTTGACATCAAAGGATCTGAAGTCATGACGACGTGGCAAAGAGCGGATGAGAGCCAGAGGTAAGAAGAGATTACCCAAACCCATGGAGGCAAAAATGGCGAAATGAGAAGTCCCCAACCCGACACGAATGCAGACAAGTGCCATGTTCAAGAGTGACATGCTGCCAGCATAACTAAAACTTGGTTCCATTTTCCCCCCACCATTTCTGGCAAGTACCCCAATTACTTTTTAAAACAAGATTGAAGGGGATAGCATATGCTTGTGCTGTAAGTTTGTCCTTCAGACAAATCCATCCTAGTACATTTTACAAGCCCTAGGAAGGAGGAACTCGAGTAACGTCATGGCGACGAAATCTGATGTCATCAGTGTTTAACGAGTCTGAAAAAGGGAGAAATCGACATCTTTTCATGTTTAGAGAGTTTGAAAAGAAGGAAGAAAATAAAAATCCAGCATGGCCATTTTCGTAAATAGTCTCTCAGATCTGAAAAGGTAGAAAACAATATCTGAAAGAACCTCTTAGTCACGAGAGGATAAGGTATTCCTTTTTCGTAAATAATCCATCCCAGCCCGAAAAAGGGGTAAAAGTATACTGGGTAGATATTGTTTCACATCCATTTAACGAGTTCAAAACGACAAGAATCTCGACAATATTTTCAATTTTAGAGAGTCATAAAAGAGCTGAAAGATGACTGCAGTAGTGACTTTTTCGTGTTTTTACCGAGTCCAAAAAAGTATAAAATATAACTCGTTACTTCATCAATGTCACATCAAAACCTGTTGTTACACAAGGGACACATGTAAAATCCATTTCTCGAAAATAATATAATAAAATAATCGAAAAATGTGTCTTAAAACCTAATTAGGGTTGTGAAAAAGTTATAAAATTCCAAAAATAGTAAAAGTAATTACTTTTCACTTTTTACCTCTTATGGAGCAATAGTTACCCATTTAGCATTGTGATTTTGCGGCAACGATAGCGGACTATCCAACTATCCAATCTCAATTCTGTCAGTTCCAGGTAAGAGCCGACACCTTTCCCTTCATTTCAAGTCATTCCTTTCTACATGTAATTTCCAGTTTTGAATTCTAGGGGAGAAAATGTGAAAATTAGGGCACGACGGTTGGTGCGGGTTTCGGGCATGGAGTCGCGCCAACCGCCCTATTTTATACACTAAGGTGCGCCCATTGGCACGACTATTTTAGAAACAGTCGCAACAACGGCGCAAGCCATTTTTATGTCAAAAATCCCAAGTGATAGACTGGATTTTCACAAATTATGATGTTATTACTAGGCTAACAATGTCCATGTCACAATATTTGCAAGTATAAAGCAACAAAATGGTCATAGAATGGAAATAATGGGAACATAGCGAAGAAGATGAGCTCACCATGGAAGATGAGGGAGTCATGGAAGCTCTCAGAAATTGTGGACTGAAAAATTTCTTTCTAACACCATGTCTCCGAGCCCGACCAAAGTTATTGCAATATCTGATCAGCATATGGGACGAAAATCAAGAGAAGTTCATCCTTCGGGATCAAGAAATTGAGATTAAAGTCTCTAAAATCTATTTCATGACAGGATTATCGCAGAGGGGAGTAGCACAAATCCTAACTGGCACTTGACCCTGCATGGAAAACATGACCATGGTAATAGACAGGGTATGTCCAAGAGCACGGAAAGGATTGGGCAGCGGGAAAGTTGATATCCAGACTATCCCAGACTTGACACTCAGAGTAGGGCTACATACCATCACACGAGGAGCGGGATCACTAGCACTGCACGAAGAAACAAAGACACATTTTCTTCTTGTTGTAGACTGCTTGGCACCGACCATCTACAATTGGGTAGAGGCCGTGACAATAAACATGAAACACCAGCTAAAAAAATGCAAGAAGACCAAATTGAAGCAATTTGGTTATGGATCCATTATAGTATATTTCTTCTTGGAATGAATACCAATATTTCAGTGGTAGGAGGTCATAATCCCAACACCACCAACGAGAGAACCGCAGATGGCCCAATGGGCAGCTCTGATGCCAAGGGCAAGGGGCGGTCAACAGATGTCTCAGAGACCGAAATTCTTCGATTGGCTCCATTGAAAACTGATTATCATGGAGGACAGGCCCTACTCTAGTACAAATTTCAATGATGATCCAGACCTCCCACTCCCAGAGGGAGAGGATTGGGATGAAGATTCGGTTGAGACTCATTTTTAAATTTTCATGAGTATTATGATTTTTTTTTATATTTATGTGTGTTCTGACATTAAATCTGTTATCACCCTTAAAAAAAATTATGAACTCTGTAATTTTACACTGTTTTATTCATAGTGTGAAATAGTTCTTCAGTTACTTTAGTCTTTATAAAAGGTAGGTGATAGGTTTAGAAGTCTTAAAAAGTCAGTTTTCAATTTCAAATAAAGTCTTTAGGTCTCATCCCATGGTTGAAAAGTCTCATCATTCACTTAAAAAATCATGTCATCAACTTTCGGATAAAACCCCTACAATTAGCCACAAAACCGTAGTTTCGTAGCGCGGTTAGTTCAAAAATTGAGTTTTGCACTATGAAAGCGCTGCTACTTTTGTAGTGCAAAGTGTGAAAAATGCACATGTGCGCTATGAAAACACGGTTTCTTAAAAGTTCATGTCAAAGCTCAGAAATTGTCAGAAATATATTAGGATATGTAAGGGTAACATCATGGTGAGTCAGTTAGGAGTCATATTTGAAATGATCAACCATCCATATCCATCATTAATATGACAGGGGTTTCATATTGAGAAAAGAAATTTAAAATTCAAAAGGTATTGTCTATTTTAGTCATTCCAGTTTTCATTTTCTCATATTAAATTGTGAAACATTCTTGTTTAGAGCTCAAGCTTATGGTTGCCCTATACCAAGGATATTTCATCAATTATCAAGCAAGGCTGATCCTTTTTCAAACGAGGCTGCTAAATCAGATTAAGAGAGGTTGTTTGCAAGAGAGGCTGATTATCAAATTCTAAAGAAGCCAATAGGGTTTTTCTGAAACAAGTATGGCTAAGGAGAAAAAGAACTATAGATCAGGACATTGTTTGAGATCTGAACCAGAAAGCACAAGATTTTTAGCTGAAGACCAAATAGTCATGGATGCTTTTAGTAAAGCAGGATGTTTAAAGTTCTGTGAAAAGCTGCAGGGTGGACATACTCAGGTATCAAAAGAATTTTCATTACATTTCAGTGTTATAAATACAAAGGTTGGGATGTTAAATATGTCAGTGACACTTGAAACCATTTCTCTAGTGATTGAAATACCTAGAGGACAGGAAACATGTTTTAAAGGTTTTAGGTTCGATATGGAGGCATGCAAGATGGTTTTGAAGCCAGAATATGAAAATATGGAATTGAATAATGCAGATCCCAGAAACTGTATTAAGGATAACTATGCCAAAATACTGCTCAACATCCAAAGATATTTCATGTGCGAAGGCAGGTACCACAAAGTTTACACCTATCATTTCAAAATCCTATTACACTTCACAGGTATGATATCACTGGCTTTACCATTTTTACTATATAGAAGCATTTCTAAAATGGCTGATAAGGTCCAAATGAAATCTAATGACTGTGAAACATCTATGTTTCACCATGGCTTAATTAAATTGTTGGTTTTGAATGAGCTGAAAAAGATTAGTAGGGATTGGTCCTCTTTTCTGTTAGGGTCCTATAAATATAGGATTCATAATTTGTAATTGACTTATGATAGTATTGTAAAAATATGCACATACCTTTCTTTCTGCAAGTTGTTTTCCCATATTTTGTAAAAAAATAAAAAATAGAAAATAAAAAAGAGAGTAAAAGTCCTAAAAGAAAGATCAAAGGACTTACAAAAAATATAAACCCCAAAAGAAAAAGAAATATAACATGAAAGTGTGCAGATTCAAATGCCACTACTTTTTAATTTGTTACTAATGATTATGGCAGAGTGTCAATAAATGCCATAATGCATGATGAGTTGAACTGCTTAAACTTGACTTGTCATGTTTCAATTTACATGTTGTAGATATTGAATAAAGATTCGTCAGACTGTTTAATCCTGACTAATTAGTAGATAGGTAGAGAATACTGAGGAGCTCATCAGTTTAAACTGAGCACTTGGATGAAATAAGGTATATTTATATAGTTTTTATTGCTTTCAAAAGAATAAAATGTTTCAAGGTTGCTAGCTCAAATGCACCTGCAAAAAGGAAGAAAAAATGTTAGATTAAAGTTGGGTAGGTAGAAAAAGGTGGGAAAATCATTGTAATATTTGTTACCAGGAAAAAATCACTAATTTCCCCTCCCCTATAGTTATTCTACATTCTAAACTTCCAATCAAAGAGGCTCAGAGCATTTCTCTGATTTCTGTTAGGACCGGACCCAAGGCTCAATGACTGTTAAGTTAAAAGTGTTGAATTCCTATATTAATTCCTAATTATCATCATTTACCCTACATTCATCCATTACAATTCAATTTCATAAGTAAAGACCTTTTTACTTAATGAAAAATAAAATCCCCTTTTGATTAATCTCCTTCATTCATAAAAACATAAAAAACCCTCCAAAAAATATTATATTCTAGGTCAAAGTGGTCAAATTATAAAAGATAAAGCTTTACTTTTACATTATCACTTTACTTAGTCATATAATTATATTTTGGTGTTTTTCATTGTCCTTGGTCATATTAACTTCTAATATATTTATTAAATCCCTATAAACAAACCTTATCCTATTATTATAACCCCTTTTATCTAAATTATCCCCAAAAACCCACTATTATAAGTTTTTTTGCCAAAGTTAATTATCCACATGTTTAAATAGAAACCCCAATTATAACCCCTTTGGCATAAAAATAACATTATGTAAATATGCCGACCCATATAGTGAGTAGACATTTCCATAATCTATAACTATATAATAAAAATAAAATACAAAAGCATTAGTCATATTTTATATATGTCTAAGCAAAGAAATATCACCCCTCTTATATCATTTATCCTAAGTTTTTTCATCCGCGCCGCTATAAAAAGCTTATTATTATTCTCTGTAATACATACCTAAACCCGAGGTTATAGATGGACTTTATTTCTTTTTCTTTTTAGTTATGTGAAACCTCATGTTTCATATAAACATTAACCTCAGTTAATCCCATAAGCCGCTCGGGCCCCACCATAAATTTCCACCGCAGCTTTAAAATTGATCTCGACCATTTGCCCAAACCACCCAAATCTAATGGTTGACGATGCATTTCACATTCAAAACCCAAACGTTTTCCAAACACCCAAATGAGTGCAAAATAGTTTGTTTTCTTGAAACCACCCCCTGCGACATGGTGTCTTCTCATTGCGTCGCATTCATTTTGAGGAATACCATTTACTACCCAATGTCGACGCGAAACCCACCAATGGTTTTTTGCATTCAAAAATATAAAACCACTCCCTCCAGTGATTTGACTCGTAGTTATTGCGTTTTTAAAGGTTTATGGTAAAGGTTAAAACCTTTGTTATAATTTTTATTAACATTATCTGTGTATTCTAAGTATTAAAGTTGCACTCGACTGGTTATGCATATCCCCATTGTCATCAAAGCTTCCCACTGTTTTTTGAAGCCTTAAATTCCCATTAAAAGCCTTATTCACCACAGATTTCCTGATTCAAGACCATTAAAGATTTTATCGGATCCAACCAGTGAAACAAAGTTTAGAGTCAACCGTAGAATCATTTGGAAGCCCGCCTCACTATCGAAATATCTACAGTTAAGGTATTCTTCGACTATTCAAGCCTGCAAATCCAAAATTGAAGTCCTTATGACTAAAATAAACCTGAATTAAGATAAATTAACCATATAGTTTGTCCAAAAACACTCCAAAACAGTGCAAACCCTCGCAAATTTTTCCCAAAAAATTTTGTTTACAGAAAGCCTCTTTTAAAATCCAAATCCTCAGTTCTAAACCCCTGAAAATCCATTCCACAGCTTGAAAATGTCTTAAAACCTACAGATTTCCTAAAATAATCTCTTTTGCAGCCCCATTCATTCAGAAAACCTGTGTTTTCTGTCTTAAACCCGTTGAACAGATCCCAGATTCCTAATTGCACAAGAATTTCTCAAATTCCCTCTGTTTAAGAAAAACTAACTATTGCAAATTGTGTAATCTTGCTTTAGTTATCTCAAAATGACAAAGAAACAAATGAAACCTAAAGCTGGAGGCTCTAGGCCTGTTAAACCTAGAGGATCCAAACCTTCTAAGTCTGAAGCAGCAAAAGCCCCAAAATCCACCCCTACACTCACTGCAAAAACTACTATGTATATCAATCCCCTTCAGCCACCAGTATCTACTGAAGAAATCATCCCCTTGACTGATGTGGATTATAAAATTGCAGACCCTATGGTAGAATTCAACTTATTATAAGTTCACAATTGGTGTTCTGAAAAGTTCCTAGATAAAGATGACATGCCTATATGGGAGACAAATTTACCCAAATATGTAATCCCGGTAACACACCTTGGTCAAGACCTGATAATATTATGCCAAAAGTACTATGTACCAGACCAAAGAGCAATTGTAAATGCTGATAGGGATATTCTATTTTCCATCGCTGCAGAGTCTATAAATGAAATGTTACAACTACAGTTTGACCCTAGGGTAGTCCCCCTATCCATTGAAGCATTAACTCAATTATATTTGGGATTGGATTTCCCTAAGAGATTTATGATTTTTCAGAACTTCATGCTAGCTCATGTGGACATTCCAAAGCTGAATCCTCCCTACTCCACTTCCAAGTTTCTTGAGGGTTCAAGACATGTAATTTCAATTTTATCCTTCATATTGGGCTATTTCACTGATGAATCCATCCTTGTTTTTTTGTCTTCTTTATCACCTGGTCAGCCTCCTTCCATGATTTTTGACTTTGCCAGGTTCATAGCTGATAACATACACCGTAAATTGACAAAGCTACCCACTGAATGGGTATTCAGATATTCTTCATATTTATTTCACTTGTTCTTATTCTCACAAGCTGATCACTTTCCAATAGCATTACAGAAAATGAATGTAGAGGGATAGCCTCTATCAGTTGTCTGACATCACTATTGAGAAAAGAAGGAAGTGAATACAGCTACACAGATTTTAAAGATTTTTTCATTAGGCTAGCTATGAATTTGCTACATAAATCAGAAAAGCCTAGGGTAATTGAAGAAATGAAAAGGATATTACAACTATCATAGCAATGCAAAATGGGAGATTGGTACTTGTATGAGAAACACACTGAATTGAGAATCTTTGGAACCAATCAGGGAAAATTTTAAGATCAAAGTCTTTGCTTTAGAGTATTTGAGACAGGTTTTGAATGCGGATGCCATCAATTTCTTGGCCTCCAAGAAGAAAACTCAATTCAAACTAAAAAATCAAATTGGTTCTTTCATAGTGAATAATAGAGATGCTGATAAGGATATAAAAAAAATATTATCAGATATAAAATTTCAGAAGAGTATCCCTTGGAATTATGACCCTCAAGGTTTTCTCAACAATATTAGACTCAATTGTAAACTACCTCCTTTTATACAGCAGCCAAAGCTTGATATTGAAAAGTTTTATAATCAGACAGAGTGGGAAAAAAAGACATTGGTAGATTCAACTGGAAATACAGAATCAACAGGAAAATCATATACTACACAGGTTATGATAGCCTCCAAATAGCCAGAAACTTCAAATAAAAGAAGCAGAGAAGATAAATGCTACACAGTAGAAACTATTACTGAAAACAAATTCAAATTGATTTTCAATAAGAAAACTAAAATCACTACTACTAAAAAAGATAAAGTGATTGAAATTGATGATACAAATGGCCAAGAAACAAATAATGATCAGTAGGTGAACAATGAGGCCACATTAATAGTTAATGAGATTTTGACAGAGATTGAAAAGGAACAAGCAGCAGCTAAAGAATCAGATACTCAAATGATTGAAAGACAGAAAAATATGGATGCTTCTTCCTCATAGACAGTGGAGGAAAAAGACTTAGATATCAAAGAAAGATATAAGCATATCAAACAAAAGAATGAAGAAATCAAAAGTGTGATTTATTCTCAATTTCTCAAACAGAAGCCAGGGAATCAGAACAAGTTACTTACAGCATTTGATTATTCCACAAATAAAATGATCATGTCATATCTGCAACCAACTACTTCAACACCTAAGACAGTGGTAGACTACAAAAAGGTTTAATTTGAAGTAGATACTAAAGATGTGCATGAACTGGATCAAATATAATTTCATAGGCACAATTCATAAATGCTTTATTCAACAATAGTAACAAAGACCATGAGTGTGGTAAATTTACAAAATATAGTCTTCAGCTTAAAAGATCATATGAAGTTAGACAAGGCCTCACTCTATGCAAAATATCTAAGGATCAAGGCCTTAGAAGATTTGATTTTACAAATAAGAGTTGACCCATCAAATGTACAAGTTGCTGAAGTATTGATCAAGAAGAAAAATGATGATATTGCTGCTTTAAGGAAACAGTTAAAACTTCCTCAAAGTGAGCACCCATAGAGTAAGGAGATACTTCAAGAACAGAAAGAAAAAGAGCATATGATGCAGTTGATCATAAAGCTAATTGCCCAAATCAAAGATATGGGAAGTCAAATGGATATACTTATAAAAGTAAAAAAAAATGTGAAGGAAATTGATACTTCCACCATTCCTACAGTCATACCTATTATTGCTGCTGTTGTTCCTTCTACATTGGGAGAAAATTTAGCACCAAAAGTGCCACTGGCAACTGTAGTGTTAGTGAAATCATCTACTACTTCCAATACAGAATCTTCAACATCACAGGTACAACATACAGATGAAGCAGGGAAGATAGTCAAAGAAATGGAGGAAATGTCTCTGAAAAATAATGAAATTAACAGTTTGAAGAAAATGATTCAGAATATGGAATTCTCCAACAAAACAACATTAATTAATGCCAACAATTATGAGCAAAGGGCCAAGAGACTTGAAGAGCAAATCAAAAGCCTTCAAAAAGACTTGAGTTTCACTGCACAAATTTCTTACATAAGAAATTACCTATGGATCAATATAATTGAGGCTATACATCTTCAGTGGCCATCAATCTAGATCATATATGAATAGAGAGACCTACTTCTAACAGCACAAGTAGAAATCCAAAAAACAATAGAAGAATTAGTAGATAAACCAACACAAGCATTAAAGCTAATCACTTTTTTGAACAGTAAAAACAGAACAGAGATAGAATAATTAAAGATACATGATAGAACAGAAACAATATTTCAGATCAAGAAGGTTCTAACAAAGAAAACTCTAACGAACAATTTGAAAGAAAAATGTGATGCCATGAATATTTCTATAACCAAGTTTTTAGCAAAATACATTATGCTAAGACAAGCTAGTATTCCAGATATTCATGTCTTCAATGAGAAGTTGATGGACCAAAAAGAATATGAAAAAATATAAGGGATTATGCCAAAGAACATATCAACAAGTCACTGCCACAAGGCTCTCCCACTGGAAAGGTTGTTCTCCAATATATTGAAGACTTATTTTTCCTTCAAAATGAAATCAAACATCTGTTTGTGATCAAACCAAAATTTTCAAAGTATACTGATGCTGATGAGAACTTCAGGAAACTCAAAAGTGTAAAAATACCAAATGAAGAACAATGGCAGGCTTTTACGGACTTGATATAGTAGCAAAGAAGCAAAACAGTGAAAGAAAGTGCAGGTGAAACAGTAAATCTGAGAAGGAAACAATAAAATAGTTTTTGATTTTTATTTTTTACTATTCAGAAGTCTCTTTTTATAGTAGTAAAAAGGTAAAAAGGAACAATCAAAAGTATACCAGAGTGATAAAGTGACAGTTAACTGATTTTTACCACAGTAATAATTCTTTTTACAACAGTTAAAGGTCAAAATATCAGTTAAAAGAGTATCAGGGTGAAAGAATAGAGTCAAAGTGTATCAGAGAGAAAAAGCAACAGCCAGCTAATTTTTACTGTTGTAATTTCCATTTTTACAACAGTAAAATGATAAATAAACAACGTGAAAGAACATCAAGGATGAAGTATAGTGTTAAAGAGTATAAGTGGAAAGAGTATCAGTTAAGTCATCTTCCAAAAAGATATTTTTCAATATGCCAGCAAGCATGGACATCTATTCAACAAACAATTTTTGTTAGATAAGTTAGTTCTATCTAGATAAGAGGATAGCTTGCTAAAGTTGTTAAGTAGTTGTCCCTCTTAATGTGTAAAGATATTTATATTCCCTAGAGTTGTTCCTAGATCTCTCTAGGATATTAGTAATAAACATTTGTATAAATACTTCAGTTTATGAAGTGTTTAGTGTGGAATAAAATTTCTAAGATTACTATAGATTTTTGTTGATACATTAGAGGCCTACATGTGTTGATTTCGAAAGTAGCAGACTAGACAAAGCTAATAGGACATCATAATTCAGGATTCTTGTGATAAGTTAAAGAGTAAAGTGCATCTATCTTATCATTGTTTATTTTCTGAAGTTCCATTCATTTCATTATGTGTTTGTTCTTTCTTAATGAGTAACTAGGAATATTACTTCAGGACTAGCTTATGGCTCCCTGTCTTAGCTAAGTTACCATTTAAATGTTTTCAACTAATCTCGCGTGTTAGGAATTCTTAACTTCTCCTACTCTTGTTTGACCTTTGCCTCCTTCCTCTATGGTCCATATTAAAGGATCCTTAATTTCCCTTTGTCCCGACTTCACAATTTCATCAAAAACCTTTTATCCAAAGCTCTGAGGGTTATCTATCTTACCCTAAATACATTTGCATCATTTTGGCCTTGCCTTCTAGTAATGCTATCTAGACTTAGACTCCATTAGCCCAATGTTCAAGTAGATTCCTCATTAGTTTACCTTTAAGTTTTTTTTTCCCACCAAACCAATTCAAAACCAAAACCAATTGTTCTATCATAACTAGCCTAAAACATTAAACAAAAACAAATTTAAATCATAAAGAGAGAGCCCTCTCTGAAATTTACGAAGGCTAGATCCTAAATTTCCAAAGTAGGCTTGTGGTTACCCCTAGTTTTCTTAAACTAAAAACCAAAAGCCCACAATATTGAGAAATTACTAGGGTGATAACATTTTCTATTTATAAGTGGATTTGAAATGGAAGCTCAAACTCCACCTAAAAACCCAAAGGCAAAGGAAATATCATCCCCACCAGCAGAATCCAGTCAAACTGTAGCTGTAAGGACCAGGAGGTTTGTCAAATTAAAGCCAAGGAAACAAGTGAAAGATAAAGTATAAAGGACACCAGTGATTGTTGCAGAAACCCCTCCACCTTCAAAGCAAGGGTTACAGAGTACCAAGGAAGCTAAACAGAAACAAATAGCTGGTAGGCAAATAATCCATAGAATCACAAGGAGTCAAAGTACAAAATCAAAAGGAAAGACAATGGTCTCAGGATCAAGTGACAACCTAGGTTTGAAAGGAAACTTAGATGATTTAATATAGACATACAATAATATCCTATAGTGCAAGCTGATTTCATAGGGGTTAAAGAAATCAAACAGAAATGGATGAAATCATAAAATAAGCTGGAGTTTAAGAATGAAGATGCAGCATTTGTTTTCCAAGCTTGGAGGCATGTATCTAGGCATTCTAAAAGGCTAGAAGAACTTAATGCAGAAGTTGAGGAAACAAATGAAGCAACTATTGTTCATAAGGAGATAGTTGATCTTTCCTCACCTGTAACAAAACTTGAAGAAAACAGAGTATCTACAGCAGAGGAGGAAATGACCAAGTATAAAAGTATAGAAGAGAGGTTAAGATCCACATATCAAGAAATTTCCAAGTTGAATAAAAGAGATAGAAAAAATTTCATTGAGAAAACAAAGTTTAAAACGATGAAAGCAGTTTGGGACGGTGAAAAAGTTTCAAAATAAGAAATGCCAACTAGTGAGGAACAATTCTTCACATGGACGGTCCTAACCATTAAGGAAGAAAAGTTTGTAAGAGTCATAAACACTTATTTGAGAGCTAGCATCATAAGTTTAAGAAGACAAGTTGAAGACCTGGAGATATAGTTGATAAAGTTTCAATAAAAGTTAAAAGGGCAGTAAAATAAAGTGATAAATTCACAAGTCAATCTCTGATCAAGATGAAGACAAAATTTGATGAAGATTATGTTTTTGGGGTCATATTACTATTTTTTTGAAATAATACCAACACCTTTAAAGTTTAAACATCTCCAAGGGACAAATTTTGAAGACAGTTTTGACAAAACTGCTTACACAGTGGTTTCGTAGCGCAGATAGTGCAAATCTGCTGAAATGCACTATGAAACTACTGAAGCAGTCTTCTAGCATATTTTAATAGCAAATTTTGGGGAATTTTGGTGAATTTTGACTTGAAATGGTTGGTGGAAGTGTACAAATAGCATATGAAGGTTTACTTGAATAAATCAGGTCAAAACTTGATTGAAAAAAGGAGCTAAACAATGCGCTACGAAACTGAGCGCTTTCATAGTGCAGGTTTATCCTTTGTCTTTTTGCACCATTCGAATTATAGTTTCTTCAGAGCTGGAGGATTAAAGATATATGGTGAATTTTTGGCAACATGACACATGTAGACCTGATCTATTAATGATAAAAGTACTCAAAACAAATAAAGAAATCAAAGAGGCTAAAAAACAGGAAAACATGTTTCCTATTTTTTAGGAGAACATTATCATTAACAGTAGTGTCACTTCAAGTGAAAGGTTAGCATCCAAATTTGACTTCATGGGATTGCAGGTGGCGAAAGATGTAATTAATATTAGATAAGGTTGTTAGAAGGATATTTAAGAGTTTCGGTCCTATTAGAATTAGGACTTTTCATAAGCATTATAGTTGTCAATTTGTAATAAATGGCATGTCTCAGATTAGGAAAGGTGTCAAACTCTTTGAGTTCGATGTATCTAATGGAGAATAAGGAATCCTATCTTGTAAATTTTCTATAAAGAGCATAAGGTCGAAATCCAAATGGTTGGACATTTTTATTAGCAAAGACTGTGTTATTGTATGTCACTAGTTTTTTCAGCTTAATATCAAGTTTTGTTTTGACAACTCAAGATTCATGAGGAGTTCTTGTTCATTATTGTTCTAATGGCTTTCTTCAATGTCTCTATTTGCAGTGGTGTTTGCTTTAGAGTATTTGAGATAGGTTTTGAATGTGGATGCCATCAATTTCTTAGCCTCCAAGAAGAAAACTCAATTCAAACTAAAAAATAAAATTGGTCCTTTCATAGTGAATAATAGAGATGCTAATAAGGATATAGAAAAAATATTGTCAGAGCTAAAATTTCAAAAGAGTATCCCTTGGAATTATGACCCTCAAGGTTTTCTCAACAATATTAGACTCAAGTGTAAACTACCTCCTTTTATACATGAGCCAAAGCCTGATATTGAAAAGTTTGCTAATCAGACAGAGTGGGCAGAAAACACATTGGTAGATTCAACTGACAATACAGAATCCGCAAGAAAAGCAGATACTACACAGGTTATGATAGCCTCCAAACAGCCAGAAAATTCAAATGAAAGAGGTAGAGAAGATAAAGGCTACACAACAAAAACTATTACTGAAAACAAATTCAAATTGATTTTAAATAAGAGAACTAACATCACTACTATTGAAAAAGATAAAGTGATTGAAATTTATGATACAAATGGCCAAGAAACAAATAATGATCAGCAGGTGAGCAATGAGGCCACAGTAATAGTTAATGATATTTTGGCAGAGATTGAAAAGGAACAAGCAACAGCTAAAGAATCAGATACTCAAATGATTGAAATACAAAAAAATATGGAGGCTTCTTCCTCACAGACAGTGGAGGAAAAAGACTTAGACATCAAAGAAAGATACAAGCAGATCAAACAAAAGAATGAAGAAATCAAAAGTGAGATTTATTCTCAATTTCTCAAACAGAAGCCAGGGAATCAAAATAGGTTACTTACAGCATTTGATTACTCCACAAATAAAATGATCATGTCATATATGCGACCAAATACTTCAACACCTAAGACAATTGCAGACGACAAAAAGGTTGAATTTGAAGTAAATACTAAAAATGTGCATGAACTGGATCAAATAGAATTTGATAGGCACAATTCAAAAATGCTTTATTCAACAATAGTAACAAAGACCATGAGTGCGGTAAATTTACAAAATATAGTCTTCAACTTACAAGATCAGATGAATTTAGACAAGGCCTCACTCTATGCAAAATATCTAAGGATCAAGGCCTTAGAAGATTTGATTTTAAAAATAGAAGTTGACCCATCAAATGTACAAGCTGTTGAAGTATTGATCAAGAAGAAAAATGATGATATTGTTGCTTGAAGGAAACAGTTAAAACTTCTTCAAAGTGAGCACCCACAAAGTAAGGAGATACTTCAAGAACAGAAATAAAAAGAGGATATGATGCAGTTGATCATAAAGCTAACTGCCCAAATCAAAGATATGGAAATTCAAATGGATATACTTATACAAGAAAAATAAACTATGAAGGAAACTGTTACTTCCACCATTCCTACAGTCATACCTATTATTGCTGCTGCTATTCCTTCTACACTGGGAGAAAGGTTAGCACCAAAAGTTCCACTGGAAACTGCATTGTCAGTGCAATCAGCTACTACTTCCAATACAGAATATTCAACATCACAGGTACAACATACAAATGAAGTATGGCATATTGTCAAAGAAATGGAGGAAATGTCTCTGAGAAACAATGAAATTAATAGTTTGAAGAAAATGATTCAGAATATGGAAATCTCCAACAAAACAGCATTAATTAATGCCAACAATTAGGAGCAAAGGGCCAAGAGACTTGAAGAGCAAATAAAAAGCCTTCAAAAAGACTTGATTTTCAGTGCACAAATTTCTTACATAAGAAATTACCTATGGACCAATATAATTGAGGTTATAAATCTTCAGTGGCCATCAATCCAGATCATATATGAACAGAGAGACCTACTTCTAACATCACAAGTAGAAATCCAAAAACCAACAGAAGAATTAGCAGATAAACCAGCACTAGAATTAAAGCTAATCACTTTTTTGAACAGTAAAAACAGAACAAAGCTACAAGAATTAAAGATACAGGAGAGAACAAAAAAAATATTTCAGATCAAGGAGGTTCTAACAAAGAAAACTTTGATGAACAATTTGAAAGAAAAATGTGATGCCATGAATATTTCTATAACCAAGTTTTTAGAAAAATACACTATGCTAAGGCAAGTTGGTATTCCAGATATTCATGTCTTCAATGAGAAGTTGATGGAACAAAAAGAATATGAAAAAAATATAAGGGATTATGCCAAAGAACAGATCAAAAAATCACTACCACAGGGCTCTCCCACTGGAAAGGTTGTTCTCCAATATATTGAAGACTTATTTTTCCTTCAAAATGAAATCAAACATCTGTTTGTCATCAAAACAAATTTTTCCAAGTATACTGATGCTGATGAGAACTTCAGGAAACTAAAAAGTGTAAAAATACCAAATGATGAACAATGGAAGGCTTTTACAGACTTGATATAATAGTAAATAAGAAAAATAGTGAAAGAAAGTGCAAGTGAAACAGTCAATCTGAGGAGGAAACAGTAAAACAGTTTTTTTATTTTGATTTTTTACTACTAAGAAGTCTCTTTTTATAGCAGTAAAAAGGTAAAAAGGAACAATCAAAAGTATACTAGAGTGAGAAAGTGACAGTTAACTAATTTTTACCACAATAATAATTCTTTTTACAGTAGTTAAAGGTCAAAAGATCAATTAAAAGAGTATCAGAGTGAAAGAACAGAGTCAAAGTGTATCAGAGAGAAAAAACAATAGCCAGTTGATTTTTACTACTATAATTTCCCTTTTTATAGAAGTAAAATGATAAATAAACAACGTGAAGGAACATCAAGGATGAAGTACAGTGTTAAAGAGTATAAGTGGAAAGAGTATCAGTTAAGTCATCTTCCAAAAATATATTTTTCAATATGCCAGCAAGCATGGACAACTATTCGACAAACAATTTTTGTTAGATAAGTTAATTCTATATTTTCTAGATAAGAGGACAACTTGCTTAAGTTGTTAAGCAGCTGTCCCTCTTACTGTGTAAAGATATTTTATATTTCCTAGAGTTATTCCTAGATCTCTCTAGGATATTTGTAATAAACATTTGTATAAATACGTCAATTTATGAAGTGTTTAGTGTGGAATAAATTGCTAATATTACTATAGATTTTTGCTGATACATTGGAGGCCTACATGTGTTGATTTCAAAAGTAGAAGACTGGACAAAGCTAATAGGACATCATAATTCAGGATTCTCGTGATAAGTTAAAGAGTAAAGTGCATCTATCTTGTCATTGTTTATTTTCTGAAGTTCCATTCATTTCATTATGTGTTTGTTCTTTCTTAATGAGTAACTAGGAATATTACTTCAGGACTAGCTTATGGCTCCCTGTCTTAACTAAGTTACCATTTAAATGTTTTCAACTGATTTCCGGTGTTAGGAATTCTTAACTTCTTCTACTCACGTTTGACTTCTACCTCATTCTTCTATGGTCTGGATCAAAGGATCCTTCATTTCCCTTTGTCTCGACTTCACCATTTCATCAAAAACCTTTTATCCAAAGCTCTGAGGGTTATCTATCTTGCCCTGAATAAATTTGCATCATTTTGGCCTTAACTTCTAGTACTGCTATCTAGACTTAGACTCCATTAGCCCAATGGTCAAGTGGATTCCTCCTTAGTTTACCTTTAAGTGATTTTTTCCCACCAAACCAATTCAAAACCAAAACCAATTGTTCTATCATAACTAGCCTAAAACATTAAACAAAAACAAAGTTAAATCATAAAGAGAGAGCCCTCTCTGAAATTTAGGAAGGCTACATCCTAAATTTCCAAAGTAGGTTTATGGTTACCCCTAGTTTTCTTAAACTAAAAACCAAAAGCCCACAATCTTGAGAAATTAGTAGGGTGATAACATACTGGCGACCATACTGGGGAACTAACCAATCTCCAGTTTTAAATTTAGTCTTAAAGGAAGATCTTTCTTTTATCTTTTTACATTAAGATTATTTTTAAGGGTTGTGGGTATTCATAAATAGTCATTCTGGCTTCTAGGAAAACCTACTATACCAGGTCTAATCTGGATCCTAAGCCTGTAGTTATAGTAGATAACCTAGAACAGATTGGAAACAGGAAAAAAAAAATTATCAATTTAGAAATTGAAGTACCATTAAGAAAAGCTAATTCTTTACCCAAAGAATTAGTGAGCTTATTTGATATTGATTTTGATTTCAAGTTTGAACAATCATTGTTTAAAAATAAATCTGAAACTGATTTAAAAGATACTGTAATAGATCATGTTTTTATTTCTTTCTTGAATGCAAGACAAAATTTTATTTCAGCAGAAATAAAATAAGATAAATCTGAATCTCAAAGTCAAGTAGAAAGGATTAATGTTACAATGATTAAAAACATTGATGAAGCTATTAAATTTGCCCATTTATTATCTCACATTAAACTTCCAGTTTCTCAATTGCACACAACAATAATTCCAGCATTAGATTAAACTCTGTATGCTATCACCTCATTTTTAGATTCCACTGCAAGTTCATCCACAGAAAAATTTAGTCATAAGTTGCCTTTGCCGCCTAGGATATTATTCACCTCATCCACTCAATCCACTGCATCCACTAGTTGTATAGGCACTACAACCTTCTTTCCAAGTAGTTCCATATATATACCAACCTCTTTTCGAAGCTCTTCAAGTACAGCTTTCAGCACATCAGCTACTATATCTAACACTGCTCCTATCATTACTATTATACCTCCCAGTTTAGCAAAACTTCAAGCCATGGCTGCTAGGTATGCTCCCATTGTCTTACCCCAAAACCTCCACGATATTCCCCAAGATTACCAGAAAAATATACCACTATTTGATGGCCTGTCACAATATACTGCTCAACAACATGTCACAAAAATGACAGACTACTGTGAAATCTATGAAATTGATGAGTCGGATGTTCAAATGAGGTTATTTGCTCAAAGTTTAATGGGAGAAGTTAAGAAATGGTTTAAAAATTTAGCTGCTGGTAGTATAGCTAATTTAGTTGCATTTCATAGAGCATTTTTAAATAAATGGGAAAAGAAAAAGAATCCTTTGCAAATTTTGTCTGAGTTTGATGCTTTAAAAAGATCTCCTAATGAGTCTGTTCAGGATTACTGCACTAGGTATAGCAATGTCTATAATTCTATTTCTGCATATCTTAAACCTACACCCTATTCTGTACTTCTTAAATTCCCTGATGGATTTGATCCAGATATGGCCTATCAACTAAGACAAAGAAATTTTGAAACATTAGAACAAATGCAATTAGATGTTGTTAGTGTAGAAATTAATATTCTAGCTAAAAATGCCAGACTCAGGAATGAAAGGAGAGTCACAATCAAAGAAGAAAGATCAAATTAAAATGCTAAACTGGATTTATTTGCTAAAACTTTAGAAAGAGTGCTTGATAGATTAGAAAATGCTGAGAGAAAACCACAATGGGATAACCAACCACAAATCAGAAATCCCAACTTCAGAAAAAATAATAACCCTGGAAAAGCTAAAGAAGCTGCTCCAGATCAAAACATTAGGCCCCATTTTCAAGAGAACTATGCTGAGAGTTCTCATAATAATGATGAATATGAGGATAAAATCAATATAATAATGGGGATAGATCAAGAAAAAACTATTTTCCTCACTCAAGAGGATCAAGAACTTTTTGAGATTCAACAACTCAAAGTTGAATCTACTGAATCTTTTGAATTCAAACAAAGCTATGACTTCGCCATTAATGAAATTCACAGTCAGTATAACCTTAGAAACAGAAAAAAACAATGAAACTTATACAAAAAACACTTCTCAAAATCAAACTAAAAAGAATGTAGAAGCACCAAAAACAAAGATTTTGCAAATTCTCCCAAGGGAAAACAAGAAAAATTCCAATCCTCCCAGTTCCAAAAAATTGCCAAGTCTAAAAATTGTTGACATTACTGAAGAAGTGGCCCAATCCTTCAATAATACCTAAAAGGCCAACACTACCAAAGCCCCTAATTCAGTAAAATCAGCAATTACTGATCCTAAGAAAAATCCTGTTGATTATAAATTAGCAGCAAATCCCAAAAATGTTAATACCAAAGCTTCTGCTGAAAGTTCAAGATCTGAAAAAACTTTTGCTGCTCCTAAATCTATCTCTGAAAAGAAAACTAAAGACAGCAAAAGTCAAGAAACTCAGATAGAAAACAAAAGAACAACTCAAGATAAAAGTACATCTGCTGAAATTCATGAAAAACCCACTCAGATAACTGTCACAAAAGATGAACTAATTTAGATTAGTAAGTATCAACCATTATTTAATATTCAAACTGAAATAGCTAAGTTAAAAATACCAATTCCTTTAACAGAATTGGTAAAAAATGACTTTTATAAATCAACAATTACTGAAACTTTGAATATGAATGATGGTGAAGATTCTATTAATTTAAATGATGATCAGCCTGAATTAATTTTTGGCCCTGATGTAAATGGTAAGCATTCAGATGGATCAGTTCCTCCCTTCTATATCAGTCTTACTATTCACGGTCAGATTTTACACAATGCAATGTTAGATTCAAGAGCTTCCCACAATTTAATGCCAAAATCTATCATGGAAACTTTGAATTTAGAAATGACAAAGCCTTATAAAGATTTGTTCTCTTTTGATTCAAGCAAGGTTAAGTGCATATGATTGATAAAAGACTTATGTGTGAATTTGGTTCAGTTTCCTGGTAAAAGTATGGCTATGGATATTGTAGTAGCTGATATCCCACCAAAGTATGGTATGCTTCTTTCTTGCTCATGGGGAGCTAAGTTGTAGGGATCTCTACAATTAGACATGAGCTATGGCAACATATCAGTGTTTGGACAACCTAAGAAACTTTATATAGAAACTTTAATGAAATACATGGTTAGTAGTGATGAGAGATCAATAAATTACCCAATTTACTCAACACCAACTGATCTTGATTCTTTCATTTTATGTAACTTTGATAATAATGAAATCCAAACCGAATTAATTGACATAAAGCCTAAACCAAAAAATGATAATATTTTTCATGAAGCCCTTTGGCACTTGCACTTTGATGGCTCAGTGAACAATTCAAGAGTACGAGCTGGAGTGTGGATCACAAACATTGAGACCAGTCATTCGGAAGGACATGCCTTTAGACTCAACTTCAAATGCACCAACAACATGGCAGAGTATGAGGCACTTATCTTAGGCCTCCAAATCATCATAAATTTAGGAGGTAAGAGAATTTTAATAATGGGAGATTCAGAATTGATCATTAAGCAATTAAATGGAGATTATTCTGTTCATATTCCTAGATTAGCCAGATATAGAGATGCAGCAATTGATTTGGTTGATGATTTACTAGAATGTAAGTTTGCTACTATTCCTAGAAAACAAAATTTGCAAGCACATTTCCTAGCAACTTTTGCAAGCACATGTAATTTACCTTTTCAACCAATACATAGATATACTGTTGAAGTTAAATATAGACCCATTGTCCCTGACAATGTCAAATACTGGAAAATTTTCTCTGAAGATGAACAGATTTACCATTTTCTGAATAATGAGGAAGAATTTCAGAATCGTAATATAGATTCAGACTGTAGTATAGATTCAAATTTTAATTATGAAATAGATAACATAGATGTACATAAACTTACCAAACCCACTGTATTTACTCATTCAGACATAGATAACTTAGAGAAAGTAGATATAGAGGAATCTATTGAAGAAGAAATTGACATGTTAGATTTAAAAGATAATTTTTTCACCTAAAGGCTTAGCTCTTTTGGAGGACTTGTTTAATTCCAATGATGTGCCCAAAAGGCCTAAAATGGAACCAATCAAGTCTGACATTGAAGAATATAACATTGGGATAGAAACAAAACAAAAAATGATCAAATTGTTAAAATCTTTACCCCCTCAAGAAAAAGAAAAATACATTGAACTTTTAAAGGAGTATCCAGATGTGTTTGCATGGAGTTATGAAGATTTAAAAGCATACGACACAAACATAATTCAACACAAGATTCCTATAAAAGATGATCAGAAACCATTTTAAAAAAATTGACGAGGATTAATCCTATCTTATTACCTTTGATTGAAAAAGAAGTTAAACGCATGTATGATGCCCAAATCATTGCACCAATCAGATATTCTGATTGGGTATCAAACTTAGTACCTACCAGGAAGAAAACAGGTGAAATTAGATTATGTGTAGATTTTAGAAATCTCAATAAAGTATCATTGAAGGATAATTACCCTTTACCCAAGATGGATCATATTTTACAAAGGGTATTTGGTTCTTCCAGGATATCTTTATTGGATGGTTTTTCAGGATATAACCAAATACTTGTCCAAAAGGAAGACTAACCCAAAACAACTTTTACCACTCCATGGGGCACTTTCATGTATGTGAAAATGTGTTTTGGTTTGATGAATGTTGGAGCTACTTTTGAAAGGGCTATGGACATAGCCTTCGCTAAGGAAATACATGAATTCTTGGTTATCTATTTAGATGATACTACTGTCTTTTCTAAGTCAAATAATGAACACTTAGATCATCTGAGACAAGTTTTCATTAAGTGTAGAAAATTTGGTATATCATTAAATCCTAAGAAAACTCTTTTTGGACTAGAGGAAGGAAAATTACTTGGACACATAATTTCAAAGGAAGGTATTAGGATAGATCCAACAAGGATAGAAGCCATACTGAAAATTCACCCACCTAGGAACATCAAAGAGTTACAAGAATTTTTAGGTAAAATTAACTTTTTAAGAAGATTTATTTCTAACTTACCAGAAATCATCAAAGAACTGAATAACATGCTAAAAAAGGACTTTGTTTCAAAATGGATAGTTGAAGCAATAAATCAATTGATTCCATTATACATGCTTAAAAAAAACTCCAGTCCTAATCAGTCCAGAGTTCAAGAAAGATTTTATAATCTTTTCATTTGCCTAAGAACATACCATAGCTACAGTTCTACTGCAGAAAAATGACCAAGGTTTTGAACAACCTATAACAGTTTTCAGTAAAACCCTTAGAGATGCACCTTTGAGATATAACATAATGGAAAAACAAGCTTTAGCTTTGGTGAAAGCCATAAAAGATTTCAGAGTGTACATTCTTTACTCCCACATTATTGCCTATGTCCCTAATTCTGTAGTCAAAGATATTTTAACATAGGATGGGCTAGATGGAAGAAGAGGAAAGTGGATTGCCACTATCCTCGAATATGACATAGAGATTAAACCAAACAAGCTCATAAAAGGACAACGTTTAGCCAGATTGATGGATGAATCCAATTGTAATGCTTTGGATATAAATTTTATTGCCCAAATTTATGACCAGGAAGATATGGCGACTCCATTGATCAGTGAAGTCTTTCTAGACTCACCATGGTACTCAGATATTATCTTTATACTTACACATTTACAGGCTCCTCCTGGATTAACTAGAACTAAAGCTAGATTCATCAAACTTAAAGCAATGAGATATTTTATTCTAAATAATGTGCTTTATTGGAAAGAACAAAGTGGAATATTACTGAACTTTTTACTAAAATCAGAAGCTGAAAAAATTCTTGGAGAATTTCATGCAGGTGATTGTGGAGGACACTTATATTGGAAAAGTACAGCAGATAATATTCTTAGAGCTGGTTTCTAATGTCCTACCTTATTTACTGATTTTAAGAAATTTGTTACTTCATGTCAAAAATGTCAGATTTTTGAAGGAAAAAAGAAGTTGTTACCTTTACCCCTGAAACCTATTTCTACTGAGATGCCATTTCAATAATGGGGTTTAGACTTCATTGGATAAATTCACCCTCCATCCTCTGGCCAATACAAGTGGATATTAACTGCCACAGATTATTTCACCAAGTGGATTGAAGCCATTCCTATCAGACAAGCCACTGATTCAGTCATTATCTCTTTCATAGAAAACAACCTTTTATCTAGATTTGGATGCCCACAGAAAATAATCATTGATAATGCAGCATCATTTAAATCTAAGAAAATTATTGCCTTTTTCCACAAGTACCATATAACCCTAGGCCACTCTACTGCTTATTACCCTCAAGGTAATGACCTAGCTGAATCTTCAAATAAAAGCCTTATAAGTATCATAAAAAAAATACTTGAAGAAAATAAGAAAACTTGGAATAAAAAGTTAGTTTATGCCTTATGGGCAGATAGACTTACTGCCAAGAAGTCAATTGGAACATCTCCTTACCATATTGTATATGGGATGGATGCAGTTTTCCCATCATCTTTAGTTGTTCCAGTAATGAAAATTATCCAAGAATCACAAGTAGAACTCAATGATATACAAAGAAGGATAAATCAATCTATTCATCTACAACAGACAGGGGAAGAATTCTATAAAAAATCTCAAGTCACTCAAGAGAAAATCAAGAAAATATTTGATAAAAGAACTAAAGAAGATGACTTTTCCATTGGAGATTAAGTGTTAAAATGGGATTCCAGGAGAGAAGAAAAAGGGAAGAATGGAAAGTTTGATTTCTATGGAAAGGACCCTATGAAATTTATGGATATAGGGGTAATAATGCTTTTTTCATCAGATATTTGGAGGGAAATTATATTTAAGATGGACCAGTTAATGGTAGAATGCTCAAACACTATTATTCCTCTAAGTTAACCAATAGTTAATCACAGTTACTTTTACATCATTGTAAATATTCATTGCAAGTGTGTAGATTGGATTGGATATTTTCTTTTCAAAGTTGAAGCCCGGAGTGAAGGCCCTAAGCTTGAAAATAAAAATGTCATAAATATGAGTTTTTGCATAAAATAGAAGACAATTACTTGATTATCAAGGTCAAAATTGAAGGCTACTAGTCTTAGAGTTCTTGACATTTCACCAGGAAATGCCATCCCCATGTGAAGCCGTTGTTAGGGTCCTATAAATATAGGATTCATAATTTGGAATTGACTTATGATAGTCTTGTAAAAATATTTACATACCTTGCTTTCTGCAAGTTGTTTTCCCATATTTTGTAAAAAAATAAAAAATAGAAAATAAAAAAGAGAGTGAAAGTCCTAAAAGAAAGATAAAAGGACTTACAAAAAATATAAACCCCAAAATAAAAAGAAATAGAACACGAAAGTGTGCATATTCAAATGCCACTACTTTTTACTTTGTTACTAATGATTATGGCAGAGTGTCAATAAATGCCACAGTCCATGATGAGTTGAACTACTTAAACTTGACTTATCATGTTTCAATTTATATGTTGTAGATAGTGAATAAATATTAGTCAGACTGTTTAATCCTGACTAATTAGTAGATAGGTAGAGAATAATGAGGAGCTCATCAGTTTCAACTGATCCCTAGGATGAAATAAGGTGGATTTAGATACTTCTTATTGCTTTCAAAAGAATAAAATGTTTCGAAGTTGCTAGCTCAAATGCACCTGCAAAAAGGAATAAAAAACATTAGATTAAAGTTGGGTAGGTAGAAAAAGGTGGGAAAATCATTGTAATATTTGTTACCAAGCAAAAATCATTAATTTCCCCTCCCCTATAGTTATTCTTCATTCTAAACTTCCAGTCAAAGAGGCTCAGAGCATTTCTCTGACTTCTGTTGGGACCGGACCCAAGGCTCAATGATTGTTAAGTTAAAAGTGTTGAATTCCTATATTAATCCCTAATTATAATCATTTACCCTACATTAATCCATTACACTTCAATTTCATAAGTAAAGACCTTTTTACTTAATGAAAAATAAAATTCCATTTTGATTAATCTCCTTCATTCATAAAAACATAAAAAACCCTCCAAAAAATATTATATTCTAGGTCAAAGTGGTCAAATTATAAATGATAAAGCTTTGCTTTTAAATTATCACTTTAATTAGTCATATAATTATATTTTGGTGTTTTTCATTGTCCTTGGTCATATTAACTTCTAATTTATTTATTAAATCCCTATAAACAAACCTTATCCTATTATTATAACCCCTTTTATCTAAATTATCCCCAAAAACCCACTATTATAAGTTTTTTTGCCAAAGTTAATTATCCACATGTTTAAATATAAACCCCAATTATAACCCCTTTGGCATAAAACTAACATTATGTAAATATCCCACCCCCTATAGTGAGTAGAAATTTCCATAGTCTATAACTATAAAATAAAAATAAAATACAAAAGCATTAGTCATATTTTATATATGTCTAAGCAAAGAAATATCACCCCTCTTATATCATTTATCCTCATTTTTTTCATCCGTGCCACTCTAAAAGCTTATTATTATTCTCCACAATACATACCTAAACCCGAGGTTATAGATGGACTTTTTTTTTTTCTAGTTATGTGAAACCTCATGTTTCATATAAACATTAACCTCAGTTAATCCCATAAGCCGCTTGGGCCCCACCATAACTTTCCACCGCAACTTTAAAATTGATCTCAACCATTCACCCAAACCATCCAGATCCAACGATTGACAATGCATTTCACATTCAAAACCCAAACGTTTGCCAAACGCCCAAATGAGTGTGAAATAGGTTGTTTTCTTGAAACCACCCCCTGCAATGTGCCGTCTTCTTATTGAGTCGTGTTCATTTTGAGGAATACCATTTACTGCCCAATGTCGACGCGAAACATAGCAGTGGTTTTTCGCATTCAAAAATCTAAAACCACTCCCGCCAGTGATTTGACTAGCAGTTATTGCGTTTTTAAAGATTTATGGTAAAGGTTAAAACCTTTGTTATAAGTTTTATTAACGTTATCTGTGTATTCTGAGTATTAAATTCGCACCCGACTGGTTATGCATATCCCCACTGTTATCAAGCTTCCCACTGTGTTTTGAAGCCTTAAATTCCCATTCAAAGCCTTATTCACCGCATATTTCCTGGTTTAAAACCAATAAATATTTTCTCGGATCCAACTAGTGAAACAAAGCTCAGAGTCAACCGCAGAAGCATTTGGAAGCCCGCCCGACTATCGAAATACCTACAGTTAAGGTATTCTTCGACTATTCAAGCCTGAAAATCCAAAATTGAAGTCCTTATGACTAAAATAAACCTAAATTAAGAGAAATTAACCATATATTTTGTCCAAAAACACTCCAAAATAGTGAAAACCCTCGCAATTTTTTCCCAGAAATTGTTGTTTACAGAAAGCCTCTTTTAAAAGCCAAATCCTCAATTCTAAACCCCTAAAAATCCATTCCACGGCTTGAAAAGGTCTTTAAACCTACATATTGCCTAAAAGAATCTCTTTTGAAGCCCTATTCATTCAGAAAACCTGTGTTTTCTGTCTTAAACCTGTTGAACAGATCCCAGATTCCTAATTGCACAAGAATTGCTCAAATTCCCTCTGTTTAAGAAAAATTAACTATTGCAAACTGTGTAATCTTGCTTTAGTTATCTCAAAATGACAAAGAAACAAATGACACCTAAATCTGGAGGTTCTAAGCCTGTTAAACCTGGAGGATCCAAACCTCCTAAGTCTGAAGCAGCAAAAGCCCCAAAATCCACCCCTACACTCACTGCAAAAACTACTGTGTTTGTCAATCCACTTCAGCCACCAGTATCTACTGAAGAAATCATCCCCTTGACTGATATGCATTATAAAATTGCAGACCTTGTGGTAGAATTCAACTTATTAGAAGTTCACAATTGGTTTTATGAAAAGTTCCTAGATAAAGATGACATGCCTATCTGGGAAACAAATTTACCCAAATATGTAATCCTAGTAACGCACCTTGGTCAAGACCTGATAAGATTGTGCCAAAAGTACTATGTACCAGACGAAAGATAAATTGTAAATGTTGATAGGGAGATTCTATTTTCCATTACTACAGAGTCTATAAATGAAATGTTGCAACTACAGTTTTACCCTAGGGCAGTCCCCCTATCCATTGAAGCATTAACTCAATTATATTTTGGATTGGATTTCTCTAAGAGATTTGTGATTTTTCAGAACTCCATGCCAGCTCATGTGAACATTCCAAAGCTGAATCCTCCCTATTCCACTTCCAAGTTTCCTGAGGGTTCAAGACATGTAATTTCGATGTTATCCTTCATATTGGGCTATTTCATCGATGAATCCATCCTTGGTTTTTTGTCTTCTTTATCACCTGGTCAACCTCCTTCCATGATTTTTGACTTTGCCAGGTTCATAGCTAATAACATACACCATCAATTGACAAACCTACCCACTGAAGGGGTATTTAGATATTTTCCATATTTATTTCACTTGTTCTTATTCTCACAAGCTGATCACTTTCCAATAGCATTACAGAAAATGAATGTAGAGGGCCGCCCTCTATCAGTTGTCCTTTGGACATCACTATTGAGAAAAGAAGGAAGTGAATACAGCTACACATATTTTACAGATGTTTTAATTAGGCTGGCTATGAATTTGCTACATAAATTAGAAAAACCTAGGGTAAGTGAAGAAATCAAAAGGATATTACAACTATCATAGCAATGAAAAATGGAAGATTGGTACTTATATGAGAAACACACTGAATTGAGAATCTTTGGAACCAATCTGCTTCCATACAAATTACCTAAGTTTTTGACTATCAGAGTCTTTTCTTTAGAGTATTTGAGACATGTTTTGAATGCAGATGCCATCAATTTCTTGGCCTCCAAGAAGAAAACTCAATTCAAACTAAAAAATCAAATTGGTCCTTTCATAGTGAATAATAGAGATGCTGATAAGGATATAGAAAAAAGATTGTCAAAGCTAAAATTTCAGAAGAGTTTCCCTTGGAATTATGAACCTCAAGGTGTTCTCAACAATATTAGACTCAAGTGTAAAATACCTCCTTTTATACATGAGCCAAAGCCTAATATTGAAAATTTTGCTAATCAGACAGAGTGGGAAGAAAACACATTGGTAGATTCAACTAAAAATATAGAATCAACAAGAAAAGCAGATACTACACAGGTTATGATAGCCTCCAAACAGCCAGAAACTTCAAATAAAAGAGGCAGAGAAGATAAAGGCTACACAACAGAAACTATTACTGAAAACAAATTCAAATTGATTTTCAATAAGAGAACTAAAATCACTACTATTGAAAAAGATAAAGTGATTGAAATTGATGATACAAATGGCCAAGAAAAAAATAATGATCATCAGGTGAACAATGAGGCCATAGTAATAGTTAATGAGATTTTGACAGAGATTGAAAAGGAACAAGCAGTAGCTAAAGAATTAGATACTCAAATGATTGAAAGACAGAAAAATATGGAGGCTTCTTCCTCCATCAAAGAAATATATAAGCAAATCAAACAAAATAATGAAGAAATCAAAAGTGAGATTTATTCTCAATTTTTCAAACAGAAGCCAGGGAATCAAAACAGGTTACTTACAACATTTGATTACTCCACAAATAAAATGATCATGTCATATCTGCAACCAACTACTTCAACACCTAAGACAGTGGCGGACTACAAAAAGGTTGAATTTGAAGTAGATACTAAAAATGTGCATGAACTGGATCAAATATAATTTCACAAGCACAATTCAGAAATGATTTATTCAATAGTAGTAACAAAGACCATGAGTGCGGTAAATTTACAAAATATAGTCTTCACTCACAAGGCCTCACTCTATGCAAAATATCTAAGGATCAAGGCCTTAGAAGATTTGATTTTACAAATAGGATTTTACCCATCAAATGTACAAGCTGTTGAAGTATTGATCAAGAAGAAAAATGATGATATTGCTGCTTTAAGGAAACAGTTAAAACTTCCTCAAAGTGAGCACCCGTAGAGTAAGGAGATACTTCAAGAACAAAAAGAAAGAGAGCATATGATGCAGTTGATCATAAAGCTAACTGCCCAAATCAAAGATATGGAAAGTCAAATGGATATACTTATAAAAGAAAAAGAAACTGTGAAGGAAACTGATACTTCCACCATTCCTACAGTCATACTTATTATTGTTGCTGTTGTTCCTTATACACTGGGAGAAAAGTTAGCACCAAAATTACCACTGGCAACTGCAGTGTACATGCAATCAGCTACTACTTCCAATACAAAATCTTCAACATCACAGGTACAACATACAGATGAAGCAGGGCAGATAGTCAAAGCAATGGAGGAAATGTCTTTGAAAACCAATGAAATTAACAGTTTGAAGAAAATGATTCAGAATATGGAAATCTCCAACAAAACAACATTAATTAATGCCAACAATTATGAGCAAAGGGCCAAGAGACTTGAAGATCAAATCAAAAGCCTTCAAAAAGACTTGAGTTTCACTGCACAAATTTCTTACATAAGAAATTACCTATGGAAAAATATGATTCAGGCTATACATCTTCAGTGGCCATCAATCTAGATCATATATGAATAGAGAGACCTACTTCTAACAACACAAGTATAAATCCAAAAAACAACAGAAGAATTAGTAGATAAACCAACACAAGCATTAAAGCTAATCACTTTTTTGAACAGTAAAAACAGAACAGAGCTAGAAGAATTAAAGATACAGGATAGAATAGAAAAAATATTGTAGATCAAGAAGGTTCTAACAAATAAAACTCTAATGAACAATTTGAAAGAAAAAATTGATGCTATGAATATTTCTATAACCAATTTTTTAGCAAAATACACTATGCTGAGACAAGCTGGTATTCTAGATATTCATGTCTTCAATGAGAAGTTGATGGACCAAAAAGAATATGACAAAAAGATAAGGGATTATGCCAAAGAACAGATCAACAAGTCACTGCCACAGGGCTCTCCCACTGGAAAGGTTGTTCTCCAATATATTGAAGACTTATTTTTCCTTCAAAATGAAATCAAACATCTGTTTGTCATCAAACCAAATTTTTCCAAGTATACTGATGCTAATGAGAACTTCAGGAAACTCAAAAGTTTAAAAATACCAAATGAAGAACAATGGCAAGTTTTTACAGACTTGATATAGCAGTAAAGAAGAAAAACAATGAAAGAAAGTGCAGGTGAAACAGTCAATCTGAGAAGGAAACAATAAAACAATTTTTTTATTTTGATTTTTTACTATTGAGAAGTCTCTTTTTACATCAGTAAAAAGCTAAAAAGGAACAATCAAAAGTATACCAGAGTGATAAAGTGACAGTTAACTAGTTTTTACCACAGTAATAATTCTTTTTACAGTAGTTAAAGGTCAAAATATCAGTTAAAAGAGTATTAGGGTGAAAGAATAGAGTCAAAGTGTATCAGAGAGAAAAAGCAACAGCCAGCTAATTTTTACTGCTGTAATTTCCCTTTTTATAGCAGTAAAATGATAAATAAACAATGTGAAAGAACATCAGGGATGAAGTACAGTGTTAAAGAGTATAAGTGGAAAGAGTATCAGTTAAGTCATCTTCCAAAAAGATATTTTTCAATATGCCAGCAAGCATGGAAAGCTATTCAACAAACAGTTTTTGTTAGATAAGTTAGTTCTATCTAGATAAGAGGACAACTTGCTAAAGTTGTTAAGAAGTTGTCCCTATTAATGTGTAAAGATATTTTATATTTCCTAGAGTTATTCCTAGATCTCTCTAGGATATTTGTAATAAACATTTGTATAAATACTTTAGTTTATAAGTGTTTAGTGTGGAATAAAATTGCTAAGATTACTATAGATTTTTGCTGATACATTGGAGGCCTACATGTGTTGATTTTGAAAGTAGTAGACTGGACAAAGCTAATAGGACATCATAATTTAGGATTCTTTTGATAAGTTAAAAAGTAAAGTGCATCTATCTTTTCATTGTTTATTTTCTGAAGTTCCATTCATTTCATTATGTGTTTGTTCTTTCTTAATGAATAACTAGGAATATTACTTTAGGACTAGCTTATGGCTCCCTGTCTTAACTAAGTTACCATTTAAATGTTTTCAAATGATTTCCAGTGTTAGGAATTCTTAACTTCTCCTTCTCCCGTTTGACTTTTTCCTTCTTCCTCTATGGTCCGGATCAAAGGATCCTTCATTGCCCTTTGTCCCGACTTCACCATTTCATCAAAAACCTTTTATCCAAAGCTCTGAGGGTTATCTATATTGCCCTGAATAAATTTTCATCCTTTTGGCCTTGCCTTCTAATAATGCTATCTAGACTTAGACTCCATTAGCCCAATGTTCAAGTAGATTCCTCCTTAGTTTACCTTTAAGTGATTTTTTCCCACCAAACCAATTCAAAACCAAAACCATTTGTTCTATCATAACTAGCCTAAAAAATTAAACAAAAAAAAAGTTAAATCATAAAGAGAGAGCCCTCTCTGAATTTCAGGAAGGCTAGATCCTAAATTTCCGAAGTAGGTTTGTGGTTACCCCTAGTTTTCTTAAACTAAAAACAAAAAGCCTGCAATCTTGAGAAATTACTAGGGTGATAACATTTTCTATTTATAAGTGGATTTGAAATGGAAGCTCAAACTCCAGCTAAAAACCCTAACGCAAAGGAAATATTATCCCCACCAGCAGAATCTAGTCAACCTGTAGCTGTAAGGACCAGGAGGTTTGTCAAATTAAAGCCAAGGCAACAAGTGAAAGATAAAGTATAAAGGACACCAGTGATTTTTGCAGAAACCCCTCCACCTACAAAACAAGGGTTACAAAGTACCAAGGAAGCTAAACAGAAACAAACAGCTAGTAGGCAAATAGTCCAGAGAATCACAAGGAGTCAAAGTACAACATCAAAAGGAAAGATAGTGGTCTCAAGATCAAGTGACAACCCAGGTTTGAAAGGAAACTCATATGATTTAATACATGCAATAGACATACAATAATCTCCTATTGTGCAAGCTGATTTCATAGGGGTTAAAGAAAGCAAACAGAAAGGGATGAAATCATCAAAGAAGTTGGAGTTTAAGGATGAAGATGCAGAATTTGTTTTCCAAGCTAGGAGGCCTGTATCTAGGCATTATAAAATGCTAAAATAACTTAATGCAAAAGTTGAGGAAACAAATGAAGCAGCTACTGTTCATAAGGAGATAGTTGATCTTTCCTCACCTGTAACAAAACTTGCAGAAAACAGAGTATCTCTAGTAGAGGAGGAAATGACCAAGTATAAAAGTATGGAAGAGAGGTTAAGATCAACATATCAGGAAATTTCCAAGTTGAAGAAAAGAGCTAGAAAACATTTCATTGAGAAAAAAAAGTTTAAAAGGATGAAAGCTGTTTGGGACGGTGAAAAAGTTTCAAAATAAGAAATACCAACCAATGAGGAACAATTCTTCAAATGGATAGTCCCAGTCATTAAGGAAGAAAAAATTGTAAGAGTCATAAACACTCATTTGAGAGCTAGCAACGAAAGGTTAAGAAGACACGTTGAAGACCTGGAGATATAGTTGAAAAAGTCTCAACAAAAGTTAAAAGGGCAGTAAAATAAAGTGATAAATTCATAAGTCAATCTCTGATCAAGATGAAGACAAAATTTGATGAAGATTATGTTTTTGGGGTCATATTACTGTGTTTTTGAAATAATACCAACACCTTCAAATTTTAAACATCTCCAAGGTACAAATTTTGAAGACATTTTTGACAAAACTGCTTACACGGCAGTTTCGTAGCGTTGATAGTGCAAATTTGCTGAAATGCGCTACGAAACTGCTGAAGCAGTCTTCAAGCACATTTTAATATCAAATTTTGGGGGAAGTTTGGTGAATTTTGACTTGAAATGGTTGGTGGAAGTGTACAAATAGCATATGAAGGTTTACTTGAAGAAAGCAGGTCAAAACTTGATTGAAAAAAGTAGCTAAACACTGCGCTACGAAAAGCGCTACAAAATTGAGCGCTTTCATAGCATAGGTTTATCCTTTGTCTTTTTGCAGCATTCGAATTATATTTTCTGCACAGCTGGTGGATTAAATATATATGGTGAATTTTTGGCAACATGACACATGTAGACCTGATCTATTAATGATAAAAGTACTCAAAACAGATAAAGAAATCAAAGAGGCTAAAAAACAGGAAAACATGTTTCTTATTTTTTAGGAGAACATTATCATTAACAACAGTGTCACTTCAAGTGAAAGGTTAGCATCCAAATTCGACTTCATGGGATTGCAGGTGGAAAAAGATGTAGTTAAGATTAGATAAGGTTGTTAGAAGGATATTTAAGAGTTTCGGTCCTATTAGAATTAGGACTTTTCATAAGCATTATAGTTGTCAATTTGTAATAAATGGCATGTCTTAGATTAGGAAAGGTGTCAAACTCTTTGAGTTCGATGTATCTAGTGGAGAAGAAGGAATCCTATTTTGTAAATGTTCTATAAAGAGCATAAGGTCGAAATCCAAATGGTTGGAAATTTTTATTAGCAAAGACTGTGTTTGTATGTCACTAGTTTTTTCAGCTTAATACAGAGTTTTGTTTTGACAACTCAAGATTCATGAGGAGTTCTTGTTCATTATTGTTATAATGGCTTTCTTCAATATTTCTATTTGCAGTGGTGTTTGTATATGATACTTAGAATTCATTCATAATGCTCTAACCTCCTTCATATACAAACTGACTGTGTGTTTCACTGTTCTATTGTTTTACTCACTGACTTGAACTCCAAATGCTTTGACTTCCTTGCTAGATAGACTGTGATGTTTTTGCTGAATTTATCTTGAATCCATGGCCCAATGAATGTTTTCTAATCTGTGATACAACCAATTATATTATTCTATCTTTTTACATTAGATTTAGCCATCTATCTATTAATCAAAAATCATAAACCCTTGAGAGAGCCCTCTCAAGTTGAGGAGGCTAAGCCTCAGCCAAAATATTGGTCTAAAACAGTTACATAAGGTTTACTTGATGAGTAGCCCATCAGCCCAGATTTTGTGATAACATTTTGGTGCATTTGCCAGGAGCCTAAAGATTATACTTTCCCGAGATTTTGAAGCTGAACTTCTGAAGGTAGCAGGAGTTCAGAAAGTTTTTAGAGGCTTCATCTACCTTGGTGACTCCATTCAATTTAAAAAAGTTTAGGGTGGCTTTGAGAAAGAGATATACAAGGAGAAATCTTGATCCCAATCCACCTACCATCGTGGACAATCCAAACACTATTTCAAGAGGCAGTCAAATAATTTTAGAAATATCAGGTACTCCATCTCATTCGAAATCTTTGTCCTCTGAAATATTAAGAAGTCCTGAAGACAAAAGAGTTGATGATAAAATTCATGAAGTGTTGTTTAGATCAAAGAGTGAAAAAGAACTCATTGATATTATCTTAGACTTGCATAAGAGAGGAATTGACACTTCAGCCCTAGTAACACAAGAAGACAAAGAAGAATTTTGTGAAGCTGTTACCTTTGAGCTGTTGTTATAAAAAGAGTCTTTAGATAAACTAAAAGAACTTGATCCTTTTGAAGTCTTGCTGAAAACTAAAGCTGGTTTACCCCTTCCAAATTGGAGTTCAATTGTTAGTGGATTACAGAAACCAAATAGTCCTTCTCATATCAGTTCTTCATCTTTTGTTTCTGCCATTCCTAAAACTAATATTCATCCTTTAAACATGGATGGCACTGCTAGGTATGCTCCACTTGTCCTTCCTACTGTTTTACATGATATCCCTAGAAAATATGCTGCTAGGATTCAAACTTGGGGAAGTGATGAAGAAATCACAGCAAAGCAAAATGTAGATCAATTTAATGATTTTATAGATAGAGAAGAAGTTGATGATGAAGATGTGAAGTTAAGATTATTTCCACAAAGTTTTACTGGTGAAGTTAGAAAATGGTTTAAAGCTCTCACTCCTGGAAGTATTCGAACTTGGGATGAGTTTGAAGATAAATTTTTCAGAAAATGGGGAAACAGAACCAATCCATTTCAAACACTTACTGAATATAACAGTCTTAGAAGGGAAGTTGATGAATCTGTCCAGAACTATTCAAAAATATTTAATAAAGTTTTTGACTAAATTCCAGCTCATTTGAAACCTCTAGAAGCCTTAGCACAAATGAGATATGTTGAACCATTTGACTATGAATTTTCCATCTTGTTGAGAGAAAGAGAATCACCTACACTTGCTGAAATGAAAAATGATACAGTAAAGGTGGAGTTAAACATGATAGATGCTAAAAAGTCAAAAATGGGAAAAACTAAATTGAAAGAAGAAGAGAATCCTTCTTCTTCAACTTCTGATGATAAATTTGATTCATTGATGAAAAATATGGAGAAGTTGATGGATAGGTTGGCTCTTGGAAACACTTATGCTCCTCCTGTGCAACATGAGCCTCAATTTAGAAATCCTCAATTCAGAAGACCTCAAGACCAACAAATACCAAGAGAGAATAGAAATCAGTAGCCTGATCCTCCAGTGAGACCTCCTTTTCAGCAGAATTTTGTTGATGAAGAATATGACCCTAAAGAAACCAAAGAGTCTATTCATTGTTTGGATGAAGAAATTTCAGGAGTTTTCTTGACCAAGGAATAACATGATCAATTAGATCAAAACAATCATGAATAAGAAACGTCATAATATCTAAAGGGATATCAACATGCTATTTTTGAGATGCAGAAACAATATAATCTCATAAATAGGAATGTACCTATCATTGCAAACAAGACACAACCTAAGAAGGATGCACCAAAGGTTGTTGATGGCAAGAATGAAGCTCCTAAGGTCGTAGAAGGTAAGAAATGTATACCTGTTTTCCTTCCTGCTAAAGAAGCTGAAAAATCTGTTTCCATTTTCAATCTTGAGAATGAAAATTCTAAGATTAAAATATCAATCCCATTTGGCGAGATTCTCAAGGTAAATGAATACAAAAGCAAGAATTTTAAGATGTTAAATTCACAACCAGGAGCTGCTGATATTTTGAATATTCAAGAAAACAACCCGACCATATATTTGGGTCCAAGACTAGAAGATGAACAAAATGAAGAAGTGCCTCCTTTTTATGTGAGTATTAGCACTCATGACATAACTTACATAATGCTATGCTAGATTCATGGGCTTATCATAATCTTATGCCCAAAGTAATCATGGAAAGTATGGGGTTAGAAATAACAAGGCCATAAGGATTTGTTTTCTTTTGATTCAAAAAGAGTTCAATGCATTGGTCTAATCAAGGATGTTGTTGTTGGTCTAACACAAGTCCCTGCTAAGACTGTAGTCATGGACATTTTTGTAGCTAACATTCCACCAAAGTTTGGTATGTTGTTGTCAAGATAATGGGCAGAAAAAATTAAGGGTACAATGCAGATGGATCTTACTTATGCTACTATTCCAATTTTTGGAGAACAAAGAATATTGTATCAACAGAAAAGGATTGCTTACATGGTAAGTAGTAAAGATAAACCTAAAAAATTTCCAATTTATGCCCTTGATACTGAAATTGGTTCTACTATTATTTTCAATGAATTGACTAATGAAGTGGAAGAAGAAAAGAAAGTAGAAAATCAGAGTTCTGAAATTCAACAGTCCGAAAATTAGCAAGCAGAAGGTCAGAAGGTCAGAAATAAAGAGGAAGAAGGTTGGTGGTCATTGTATTTTGATGGATCAACAGGAAAAAAAGGAGCAGGAGCAGGGGTATGGATTATAAATCCAAGTGATGAAAGTAAGTTCTTATCCTATAAACTGAACTTTGATTGCACGAATAACATGGCTGAATATGAATCCTTGATTTTGGGTCTAGAAGCATTGAAAAGAATGAAGGCTCGAAACATTTCTATTTTTGGAGACTGAGAATTAGTCATAAAACATATTGAAGGTGTTTATCAAACAAAGGACACAAGGATGAGATCATATAGAAATCTGGTTTTGGACATGTTAGAAAACTTTCAAGCCTATTAATTCACAGTCAAAACTAGAGAACAAAACTCCATTGCTGATTCTTTTGTTGTCTCTACAAGCCTTTTCATTATTCCTGTGCACTCCACTGAAAATTATGAAGCTGAAGTTCACCATAGACCAACCATTCCTGATAATATTATTCATTGGCAAGTTTTTGAAGATGATCAGCATGTGAAAATTTTTATAGAGTTGAAAGAAGAATTTGAAAATATACAAGTAGATCAGCAGAACATGTTAGCTGAATCTAAAGGGAATTCTAATGTTTGACAACTAAAGAATAATTCCATACCAAAGGGACTAATACCTCTAGAAAAACTTTTTGATCAGAATGATGTTTTTAAATCCCCCAAGATGCAAGCTGATGATGAAGAAGTTGAAACTTGTAACCTTGGTACTATAGCTATGCCCAAAATGATTAAACTTCAAAATTTCTTTTTGCTGATATGAATTTTAAATATGTTGAAATGATGAAAAGATTTATGGATGTATTTACTTGGAATTATGTTGATCTGAAGGAATATGATCCCTCCATAATTCAGCATACTATTCCCATAAAGTAAAATGAAAGACCTTTCAAGCAGAAGTTAAGGAGAATAAACCCACTTCTTATGCCTTTGATTGAGAATGAGGTTAAAAAAATCTTTGATGCCAAAATAATAGTCCCGATTAGATTTTCAAAATGGCTTGTGAATTTGGTTCCGGTTAGGAAGAAAAGTGGGGAAATTAGAATATGCATTGATTTCAGAAATCTGAATAAAGCCTCCCTAAAAGATAATTATTCCCTCGCAAAGATGGATCAAATTTTGCAAACCATTGTTGGTTCTCAGAGAATGTCTATGCTTGATGGTTTTTCAGGTTATAATTAGATCCTTGTGCATCCTGATGATCAGGGAAAAACAACCTTTACTACACCATGGGGTACTTTTATGTACGCCAAAATGCCATTTGGTCTCATGAATGCAGGAGCTACTTTTCAAAGGGAAATGGATATTGCATTTTTTGAAGAAAAGGACAAGATGGTGGTTGTGTATCTTGATGATATAACAGTCTTTTCAAGGAAGGAAAAATATCATTTGAAACACTTGGAAAAAAAAATTATGAAATGTAAAAGGTTTGGCATCTCTCTAAATCCCACAAAAAGTATTTTTTCTTTAACTTCAGGTAAATTACTTGGGCATATCATTTCTAAATATGTAATTAAGATTGATCCAAGTAGAGTCAATGTAATTTAGAAGGTGGATTTTCCAAGAAGTAGGAAGAAGATTCAATCTTTCCTTGGAAAAGTTAATTTTGTAAGGCATTTTATTCCTACTTTTGCTAAGATTGTGAAGGACATAACAAGGATGCTGAAGAAGGGAATTGATATTAAGTGGACAGCAGAGGCAATAAATTCATTTGAAGAGATCAAAAGAGCACTCACACAGGCACCAGTATTGATCAGTCCTGATTTTTCCAAGGAATTTCTGTTGTTTACCTTTGCATCAGAGAATACTATCATTGGAGTTCTGCTACAAAGGGGACAACAAGGTATTGAAAAGTTGATTTCTTTCTTTAGTAGGACATTATCCAATGCTGAACTAAAGTATAATATCTTAGAAAAGCAAGCCTATGCTTTGGTGAAGGCTGTCAAAGATTTCAGAATTTATATTCTACATTCTCATATTGTGGCATTTGTTCCTAATACTATTGTGAAAGACATCCTCACTCAAGCCGACCCTGATGGTAAGAGGGGGAAATGGATTGTCGAGTTGCTAGAATATGATATTGAGATTAAACCAAAAAAATTGGTCAAAGGGCAAGGCTTGGTGAAGTTGATGGCACAGTCAAAATTTGACTGTCTTGATACAAATTGGATTGCAGAAATATCATAAATTTCAGATGATAAGGAGGAATTAGTTCCTATTGAAGAGAAGTACATTACTTCAGATTGGTACAAGGAGGTGGTTTTTTTTCTACAACATCATAAAGCTCCTGCTGGTCTAACAAAGTCCAAAGAAAGGTTTGTTAAGCTAAAAACTTTGAGATATTTTATATTTGACAGAAATCTATTTTGGAAAGATACATGTGGAATTTTACTAAATTGTTTGTTGGAAGAAGAAAGGTTTGTTAAGCTAAAAAATTTGAGATATTTTATATTTGACAGAAATTTGTTTTGGAAATATACATGTGGAATTTCACAAAGGCAATTGTGGAGGTCACCATTATTGGAAAGCTACAGTAAACAATATTCTAAGGGCAGGGTATTTTTGGCCTACAATGTTTAAAGACATTTACGAAAGAATTGTTGCATGCCATGAATGCCAAATTTTTTAAGGAAGGAGGAAGCTTGTGCCCTTACCTTTGATACCTATCTATGTGGAAGCACCTTTTCAGTAGTGGGGGTTATATTTTATCAGAGAAATACATCCATCATCATCAGGATAGCATCGTTGGATTCTTACAGCAACTGAATACTTCACCAAATGGATAGAAGCAATCCCAACAAGGAAAGATAATGAATCTGTAATTATTTATTTTCTAGAAAATAATATCTTTTCAAGGTTTGGTTGCCCCATGAAGATTATAACAGTTAATTCTCAAGCATTCAAGTCTAAGAAAATGATTAATTTTTTTCATCAATACCATATCACTCTTGGACACTCTACTACATACTATCCACAAGGGAATGGTCTTGCTGAATCATCTAACAAGAGCATTGTAAGGATCATTAAAAAATTATTGCAGGAGAACAAGAAAGCTTAGCATCTGAAGTTGAAGTATGCCTTATGGGCTGATAGAATATGAAAAAAGAGATCAACTGGGACTTCACCATATGAATTAGTGTATGGCACTGAAGCTATTTTTCCTACATCACTAGGAGTACTTGTCATGAAACTAATTCAAGGGCTTGAAGAGGAACCAAATTCCATTCAGAGGAGAATTAATAAGCTGATAGCTTTACAAGAGAAGAGAAATAAAGTTTATGAAATCCACCAACAAACTCAAAACAGAATCAAAAATACATTTGACAAGAAGATAAAAGAAGAAAGTTTTCAAATACAAGACAAAGTGCTGAAATGGGAGGCCAAAATTGAGGAGAAAGGCAAACATGGTAAGTTTGAGAATCTATGGAAAGTTCCTTTCAAGATAGCTGATTTTCATGGGAACAACACTTATATAATGTAGGAAATTGATGGAGGGTCTGTTAATGGCAGGTTCCTAAAGTGTTACACTTGCTGAAGTTTGATCAATCACTTATGACATTGTACATATTTCATCTTTGTCAGTTTTATTGCTAATAATGACAAGCTGAATTAGCTAGCTTGAGCTCGAGGTGAAGGCCATTAGAGCTTGAGGAATAAGCTTAGCGATTCAAAAAAAAAATTGTTTTCATAAAAAATGGATAGCAGCACTGGAGATACTGGTTCTTAGTGTACCACAGGGTCACAATATCCCAAGTGGAGCCACTGTTATCACCCTTAAAAAAATTATGAACTTTGTAAGTTTACACTATTTTAGTCATAGTGTCAAATAGGTCTTGAGTTACTTTAGTCTTGATAAAAGGTAGGTGATAGGTTCAGAAGTCTTAAAAAGTCAATTTTCAATTTCAAATAAAGTCTTTAGGTCTCATCCCATGGTTAAAAAGTCTCATCATTCACTTAAAAAATCATTTCATCAACTTTCGGATGAAACCCCTGCAATTAGCCACAAAACCGCAGTTTTGCAGTGCGGTCAGTTCAAAAATTGAGTTTTGTGCTACGAAAGCGCTACTACTTTCGTAGTGCAAAGTGTGAAAAATGTACTATGTGCACTACGAAAGCGCGGATTCTTAAAAGGTCATGTCAAAGCTCAGAAATTGTCAAAAATCCGTTAGGATATGATAGGGTAATGTGATGGTGAGTTAGTTAGGAGTCATATTTGAAATGATCAACCATCCATATCCATCATTACTATGACAGGGGTTTCATATTGAGAAAAGAAATTTCAAATTCAAAAGGTCTTGTCTATTTTAGTCATTCCAGTTTTCATTTGCTCATATTAAACTATGAAACATTCTTGTTTCAAGCTCAAGCTTATGACTTTCCTATACCAAGGATATTTCATACATTATCAAGCGAGGCTGATCAATTTTCAAGCGGGGCTGCTAAATCAGATAAAGAGAGGTTATTTGCAAGAGAGGTTGATTATCAAATTCTAAAGAAGCCAACAGGTTTTTTCTGAAACAAGTATGGCTGAGGAGAAAAAGAACCATAGATCAGGACATTGTTTGAGGTCTAAACCTGAAAGCACAAGAGTTTTAGCTGAAGACCAAACAGTCATGGATGCTTTCAGTAAATCAGGGTGTTTAAAGTTCTGTGAAAAGCTACAGGGTGGACATACTCAGGTATCAAAAGAATTTGCATTACATTTCAATGGTACAAATACAAAGGTTGGGATGTTAAATATGTCAGTGACACTTGAAACCATTTCTCTAGTGACTGAAATACATAGAGGACAGGAAACCTGGTTTAAAGGTTTTAGGTTTGATATGGAGGCATGCAAGATGTTTTTGAAGCCAAAATACGCTGAGATGGACTTGAATAATGCAGTTCCCAAAAAATGTATTAAGGATAACTATGAAAAATTACTGCTCAACATCCAAAGATATTTCGCGTGTGAAGGAAGGTACTACAAATTTTACACTTATCATTTCAAACTCCTATTACACTTCACAGGTATGATATCACTGAATTTACCATTTTTCATATATAGAAGCATTGCTAAAATGGTTGAGAAGGTCCAAATGAAATTCGATGACTATGAAACATATCTGTTTCACCATGGCTTAATTAAATTGTTGGTTTTGAATGAGCTCCAGAATATTAGTAGGGATTGGTCCTCTTTTCTATTTATAAGTGGATTTGAAATGGAAGCTCAAACTCCAGCTAAAAACCCTAAGGCAAAAGAAATATCATCCCCACCAGCAAAATTTAGTCAACCTGTAGCTATAAGGACTAGGAGGTTTATCAAATTAAATCCAACCAAACAAGTGAAAGATAAAGTAGAAAGGACACCAGTGATTGTTGCAGAAACCCCTCCACCTACAAAACAAGGGTTATAGAGTACCAAGGAAGCTAAACAGAAACAAACATCTGGTAGGCAAATAGTCCAGAGAATCAAAATGAGTCAAAGTACAACATCAAAAGGAAAGACAGTGGTCTCAGGATCAAGTGATAGCCTAGGTTTGAAAGGAAACTTAGATGATTTAATACATGCAATAGACATACAAGAATCTCCTATAGTGCAAGCTGATTTCATAGGGGTTAAAGAAAGCAAACATAAAGGGATGAAATCATCAAAGAAGTTGGATTTTAAGGATGAAGATGCAGCATTTGTTTTCCAAGCTAGGAGGCCTATAACTAGGCATTCTAAAAGTCTAGAAGAACTTAATGCAGAAGTTGAGGAAACAAATGAAGTAGCTACTTTTCATAAGGAGATAATTGATCTTTCCTCACCTGTAACAAAACTTGCAGTAAACAGAGTATCTACAGCAAAGGAGGAAATGACCAAGTATAAAAGTATGTAAGAGAGGTTAAGATCAACATATCAAAAAATTGCCAGGTTGAATAAAAGAGCTAGAAAACATGTCATTGATAAAACAAAGTTTAAAAGGATGAAAGATGTTTGGGAATGTGAAAAGGTTTCAAAATCAGAAATACCAAGCAGTGAGGAACAATTCTTCACATGGACAGTCCCAGCCATTAAGGAAAAAAAGTTTGTAAGAGTCATAAACACTCATTTCAGAGCTAGAAATAGAAGGTTAAGAAGACAAGTTGAAGACCTGGAGATACAATTGACAAAGTCTCAAGAAAAGTTAAAAGGGCAGTAAAATAAAGTGATAAATTCATAAGTCAATCTCTAATCAAGATGAAGACAAAATTTGATGAAGATTATGTTTTTGGGGTCATATTACTGTGTTTTTGAAATAATTTCAACACCTTTAAAATTTAAACATCTCCAAGGTACAAATTTTGGAGACAGTTTTGAAAAAATTGCTTACACAATAGTTTCGTAGCGCAAAAAGTGCAAATCTGCTGAAATGCGCTACGAAACTGCTGAAGCAGTCTTCTAGCACATTTTAATATCAAATTTTGGGGTAAGTTTGGTGAATTTTGACTTGAAATGGTTGGTGGAAGTGTACAAATAGCATATGAATGTTTACTTGAAGAAATCAGGTCAAACTTGATTTAAAAAAGGAGCTAAACACTGCACTACGAAAAGAGCTATGAAACTGAGTTGCTTTCATAGTGCAGGTTTATCCTTTTTCTTTTTGCACCATTCGAATTATAGTTTCTACACAGCTGGAGGATTAAATATATATGGTGAATTTTTGGCAACATGACACATGTAGACCTGATCTGTTAATGATAAAATTACTCAAAACAGATAAAGAAATCAAAGAGGCTAAAAAACAGGAAAACATGTTTCCTATTTTTTAGGAGAACATTATCATTAACAGCAGTGTCACTTCAAGTGAAAGGATAGCATCCAAATTCGACTTCATGGGATTGTAGGTGGAAAAATATGTAATTAAGATTAGATAAGGTTGTTAGAAGGATATTTAAGAGTTTCAGTCCTATTAGAATTAGGACTTTTCATAAGCATTATAGCTGTCAATTTGTAATAAATGGCATGTGTCAAATTAGGAAAGGTGTCAAACTCTTTGAATTCGATTTATCTAGTGCAGAAGAAGGAATCCTATCTTTTAAATGTTCTATAAATAGCATAAGGTCAAAATCCAAATGGTTGGACATTTTTATTAGCAAAGACTGTGTTATTGTATGTCACTGGTTTTTTCAGCTTAATACAAAGTTTTATTTTGACAACTCAAGATTCATGAGGAGTTCTTGTTCATTATTGTTCTAATGGATTTCTTCAATATCTCTATTTGTGGTGGTATTTGTATATGATACTTAGAATTCATTCATAATGCTCTAACTTCCTTCATATACAAATTGGTTGTGTGTTTCACTGTTCTACTTTTTTACTCACTGACTTGAATTCCAAATGCCTTGACTTCCATGCTAGATAGACTGTGATGTTTTTGCTGAAGTTATCTTGACTCCATGGCCCAATGAATGTTTTTTAATCTGTGATAAAACCAGCTATATTATTCTATATTTGTACATTAGAGTTAGCTATCTAACTATTAATCAAAAATCATAAACCCTTGAGAGATCCCTCTCAAGTTGAGGAGGCTAAGCCTCAGCCAAAAGATTGGTCTGAAATAGTTACACAAGGTTTACTTGATGAGCAGCCCATCAAGCCAGATTTTGTGATAAAAAAATCCATGTGTGTGCATATTTTGGCCCGGAGAGACCTACAGGTATGTCACCAATAGGGAGGTGAATCCCTCGCAATTTCGACCCTCAAGGCGAGGGCAGAGAGGAAGATGAGATAGTGTGTAATCTAGAGGGAATCACCTGAGGAGTTCCAGACTATGCATGTTTTGACGATGTTCCACACGCCTACTAGAGACATACTGTAAGGGTTCCTAGCCGAATTCGCTGCTTGCTGAGGTGGCTCGTACAGGCAGTGACATGTTATTAAGAGCTCCATGTTGATTAGATACCTAGGTTTTATTTTCATCTGTATATTTTGAAGACGTGATGTCTCAGGATGTAACAGAAACACACATATATTTTTTAAAGTTATGATGCACACAACTGCAAACATGCGATATATATATACATCTATTTTCCTACATGAATCTTTTACATGTGATGATGATTTTACAAATTACGCAAATTTCTATCTAATACAATGTTAGCCACTGCATCAGTTAATGTATTCATTCGTCTAGGAATATGTTGATAATTAATAAAATCAAAATTTATTTCTAGCAAATGAATATGTAAATACAATCTCATAATGTGTGGATTTATAACTGAATAATGACTATTGAGTTGTAGAACGACAAGCTGCGAGTCTAGATTTACAAGAAATGCATGTATGCTGAGGTTGATTGCTTCGGTTAATAGCTCAAGAACAGCACTATATTCAGTGACATTGTTTGTAGCTCGTCCTAGAAAAATACCTTGCAGATCTATCAACTCACCAGCAGGATCATAAATTACATAGGTTGCCGAAGACAAATTCCTGGTACTGCGGGAAGCACCATCCGCGAAACCGACATAAGGGGTAATAGACATCTACACCATAAGCAAGACCCAATAAGCAGGAAAACACTCACAAAGCACATGAAACAAAAATATGTACAAAAATGAAAATGACACCTATGTACACCTATTACACATGGCTGACTCATGCATAATATTTTTGAGATACAACCATTTCTGGGTTGTTCAAGAGGATGACCTTCGTAATCAATAAGCTCATAGGCCCCATTCTACAATACACGTTTAATGATATAAGGCCCATGCCACATAGGTTGAAATTTACCTTCCCCTAGCTTATCATGAGCTTGGTCATACAGGAGGATGAGATCTCCTTCAATGAAAGAACGAGGGGAAATTGATTGGTCAAAATGAGCCTTGACCCTCTTTTTCTGTGCTTCGATAACCAAAGCAGCAAAGCGACGAGTTTCATCCAAACTTTCTAAATAAATGAGATGCTCTTCTTCTGGCATAGTATTAGGAAGTAATTCAATAGCTAACTTGAGCGAAGGTATTTCACATTCAATCGGGAGGGTAGCTTCCAAGCCATAAATGAACTGGAAAGGAGTGAACCCAGTTGCATTTTTAACTGAGGTTCAATACGCCCAAAGAGCCGAAAAAAAAATGAGATGCCAATTGGATTTGTGGATCCCAATCATACGTTGAAGCATGGTGACAAGAAATTTGTTCACATCTTCAACCTTGCCATTGGCTTGAGGGTAGTACGGTGTTGAGTTGTCGTGACGTAGACCCAACTTAGAAGTCAACTCCGCCACCATATAATATCAAAAATGGGAATCATGATCAGTAACGATGGCTTGCAGGACACCAAACCTAGCAATAATTTGATTGAATATGAACTAAGCAGTTGTCTTACCGTCGGTTGAAAGTGTAGGCATTACTTCGGCCCATTTGGTGAAGTAGTCCACGGCTACGATAATATAAGCATGCCCCCCAGCCGAGTGAGGGTTACACGTCATAAAATTGATCCCCCACTTCGCAAAGGGACCAACAGTAATGATAGGATGAAGAGGAACGGGTGGCGCATGCATCTTACATTGGAAAATCTAGTAATCATGGTATTTACCAACTACAAAATGCAGTCTTTGAAAATAGAGGGCCAAAAATAACCAGCACAAAGGATTTTTTAAGCAATAGCATAACCAGACATGTGACTGCCACAGGCGCCACTGTGACAGTAATTGAGAAATTTCTCAGCTTCCTCGAGGGTTAAACACCGACAGAGAATGGAATATACCCCGACACAATAGAGGGTATCCTCAACTATATGATAAGGTTGCGACTGATGGCCGATGTGTCAGCGAGCATCCTTCGTCAACTCAGATCTAAAAGATGAAGTCTGGAGATAAACGATGATATCAGCATACCATGGATCGAGGGTGTTAATCAAGAAAAGTGAATCGTTTGGAATGGATTCCTTAGAACGAAAAGGAGTGGAGTCAGAAGGGAGAGAACAAAGCAAATCAGTGAAAACTAAGGATTTCTTAGACTTGGCAGCAGTAAATTCCAAATCAAACTCTTAGAGGATAACAATCCACTTTGAAAATTCCCCCCCCAGCAATTTTCGAGACAATATGTAGGTCATGGGGTCGCAATTATAAATCAGCGTCACTGTGCGTAAAAGGATATAATGATGAAAGCGTTGAACGACTTGAACAACAGCCAATGCTAATTTCTCAACATGAGCATAACATGTTTCTGGGTCGAGAAGGTTACGAGACAAGTAATAGAAAACATGCACATGACCGTCATCATCGTCTTGTACCAAAACCATTGCAATTACGTTGAAATCTGCAGCCAAATAAAGGGAAAAATCACGATGATAATTTGGAGGGCAGAGAAGAGGAGCATTGACAAGAAATGTCTTCAACATATCAAAATATTTCAAAGCGATTTCATCCCAACGAAAAGGAAATCCCTGCTTCAACAATCATGTATATCCTTTAGCTACTTCGGCATATTTAGGTATAAAACGATGTAAAAATTTAGCTTTCCCTCATGAACTCCGCAACTGGTGAAATTAGGAAGGAGAGGGGAGATTAATAAAAGCCTCAACTTTGAGAGGATCAAGGCGAATTCCATCTTGAGATACAATAAACCCTAAGAGTCTACCGGAATCACTGTAGAAGACACACTTATGCGGATTAAGCTGAATTTTATAGTGTCTACAACGAAGAAAAATCTGACAAAGATGGTCAGGGTGACCCCTACACTTAGCCGAATTAGCCGGAAGGTCATCCAGATAAGGCTGTACGATGTGAAAAATATCATGAAAGGCGTAGGACATAGTGCGCTGAAATGCGGCCCCATCATTCTTTAAACCAAAAGGAAGCTTCTTATATGCGAAGGTTCCCCAAGGACAGATGAAGGCAGTCTTGTGTTGATCAGTTGAGAGAATGTTGATCTGATTATAACCAGAAAAACTGTCCATAAGGGAAAAAATCTCACTCCTAGCACAGTTGTCAATGATTTGATTGATGAAGGGAGTAGGATAATTATCCTTAGGACAAGCTCGATTGATATCACGATAATCAACACAAACATGAATAGTGCCTTGTTTCTTATCTATAGGAACAATATTAGAGACCCACTCTGTCAAGGGAATCAAATAAATGAAACCAAATTTGAGAAGCTTTTCCACTTTAGCTTTAATGGCAGCAGCTTTCCGAGGATGAACTGGATGACGATGCTGGCGAACAGGTTTTGAACCAGGGTAAGTAGGAATGACATGCACCACGATGCTAGGATCAATGACAGGTATTTCCTCATAGGACCATGCAAATACATCACGGAATTCGCGAAAAAGGCTAGTATAGACTTGTACTTCATCGGAAGAACAAGTGACCCCTATATGGATGTTGTCGACAATTCCCAGTTTAACAGAAATGTCAATAGGCATCGTCTATGTAATGTTCCTCAAGTTACCTTCTGAAAAAAATTCATGAATCTGAACAGGGATTTGAAGTAGAGGAGAGGGAACTTGAGAAGAAAAATGCTCAAGACAAGTAGGCATGGCCCCGAGACTTGGGAGAAATGAGGAACGATGATTATTATCATCCCATGGGGGATCTTTGAGAGACATGGTTTCCAAGATGGCCTCATCGGAGGGAAACATTTCCTTCAATGGATCGGGTGAATCAAAATTACCAAGCCAAGGGGATTGAGAATAAACGTCAAGAGACATGCTCAAAGGAGCAGAATCAGGGGACGGAGTATCCGATGTGGTGATGATTTCACAATAATCAATTTCAATTGAACTCAATGGCATCAAATCTATGAAAGAATCGATCTATTCAGGGGAAGGGATAACCCATGGGTCATTGATGCAAGAAATCATGTTGACCTAAATAGTATTTGGTGGTGGAAGAGGAAAAATACCCATGAGGGCAGGATCCTTGAAAAGTCCTGGCCCTACGCTCTTGTAGGGAGTGGGAATCTTATCCACATACGACACATTGTTCTCGGAAGAAGAAGTAAAAAAATACAATTGATCGACAGTAACAATATTTACTTCGTGCAGGAATTTCAAAACACGAAAGAGAGTGGACAGAACACATAGCATTGCGTGATTCCAACTGCGACTGAGGAGAAGACTATAATTGAGCTTAGCATCAACAAATTAAACTTTGACATTGATTGTCTTCCCTTCTAATGTGATCGGTAAAATAGCGAGAACACCAAGAGGTTTAGACTCTCTTCCATCAAATGCTTCAAGGGCATTGGATGACGAGGTAAGAGCTGGAGAACCAATGGCTTTCCAACAAGTAGCTGACATAACACAGGTAGATGCACCCTCATCCACGACTGCCCGGTGAATATTCAAACCATTTATACCAACTTGAATGATGAGTGCAATTAAGTGTGGGATTCGCAGGAAAAAATTCTCTAAATCGAAAGCAAGCAAGCTAGTATCGGCAGGATCAACCCCACCTATTGAGGATAACAACGCTTTCCATTGTGACAGACAACTATGAAGTACTTCTAACACAGACATTGTGGATGGCGCCTGAGCCAAATCCTCAAAAATATTGTAATGCTGAGTGGCACGGGCATTAGGATTGTACGAAGACTTGTGGAGCACACCTTTGGAAGGTGGTCGCACAATAGATTCAGTATTAGGCCATTCAATCTCGAGAGGGCTAGAAACAGGTGGAGGAGGAGGACCATCATCGATCTTCTTCCTGGTTTCCTGACATGAAGTAGAATAATCTTTTGATCAAGTAGTAATAGAAACGGGTGCAGAGTTGTTCATCATAAAAACCTGAGAACCAAATGGGGTAGAGGACTGAGGCTTCTCTACCATCTAAATTTGTTGAGTAGGAAAAGGTTCTTTAAGAACAACCGAAGCACCTTGAATTCCTTTGAGAAATCATCTCACTTCAGACCGTCGAGGACAGCTTTTGGTGAAGTTCTCTTCGTCACAAATCAAACAAGGATACTTTGGTTTGCGTTGAGAACTATCAGCAGAACGAGGTTTTGACGAATCCTGTTTCAGGGTATCGTCTTTGGCCTTACCTTTACCCTTCTTCTTACCTTTAGAAGCATTATTCGTAGGATTGGCCTGAACAACATTCAATTCTGTGGGTTTGCCAGAATTCGGATTTGGTTGAGAAGAAACATTATTAGAAGAAGTAGACTTATGCTTCCCAGAATTAGATGGAGACTTCTGAGGAGTCTGAGATACGGAACCAATAATACCGTAAACATATGGAGTCACTCGAGGTTTAGAAGTTCCAAGTCGAGGAGCATCAGGAAAGATATCATATAAAGCACCGGATTGAGAGTACACAAGATCAAGGTACTGGGCGTAAGCAATGGCTTGTTCCTCGGTGACACATGCCCCCATAGCTATGTATTTGGCGATCTGATTGACAAAGGAGGTAGTGAACCAATGAGTTAGAAGTTGATTAGGAATTTAAAATTTGATCATGCGACGACGTCACCTCCACTCATAAATATGATCCGAGATATGAGTAGCTCAGTCATGTTTCAATGAAGTGAGGAGGTGTGTCCCAGTCTCATAGCAGACCAGAAACTAGAAATGTGTAAGGAATGCCATAGCTAACGAATTGAAATCTTGAAAAAATCCATGATAAAACTCAATCTACCACTTTGCAGTGGCACTAGTAAGAGTACGCTGGAAAAGACGGAGCCGAATAGAATCGTCAACCCAAGAGTTAGAGGAACACCACAAGTGGTAAGTCATAACATGAATTTGGGGGTCTTCACCAGGTTTACTCTCAAATTTAGGACAATCACTAGGAATCTTGGTCAGAACCGGAGGCCAATACGAATTATGAAGAATGGGTTCATTTGTCAATTTGGACACATCAGGTAATTCCAACGTAGCAAGAAATGGTAATTGAGTATTAAAATTCATAGGAGATCTTTGATAAGGACCCGTGTGTACATTCCACCCAGTCCGAACGGGATTATTTCCCCATGCATTCTGTCCCGAAAGATTTGGATCATAGGGATTAGAAGCAGGATAATTTGGTTGATACTGGGATTAAGGACCAAGATATGGAATTGAGTAGATCACGAAGGTCTGTGCTGAGCAGTATAAGGATTCTGCTATGGAATGTAAGCATGGCTTTGAGGTTGATGATACAAAGGTGGATTTTGAGGGTAAGGAATCTGAGGCGTGCTATATACCGGTTGATATGAACATTGAGGGTAGTAAGCACCCTATGGTTGAGCAGGTTAACCTTGTGGAGCAAGTTGAGCAAGCTGCTGAGCAAGATAAATAGGTAGAACCAGCTACGGAATCGAAGGAATATGCTGGTGGGTAGGTTGAAATAGCCGCTGAGCTGGTTGAAACAACTGTTGAAACTATTGTTGGGTGCCAATAGGTTGACCTTGTGGGAAAGGTTGGCCTGATGGTTACGACGGACCAGGTTATCCTTGATAACTAGGTTGACCTGGAGAAGGAGCAAAGGGTTGTCCCGGTTGCACAATATTTGGGCCATACTGAACTTGTGGCTGTGATTGAGGTGCAAAAAGTTGTCCCTGTGACAGATAATTTTTCCCCCTAGGACCAAAAGATGATGCTAGTTGATTCACAGGTTGAACCGAAAGACAAGAGGGTTTTCCATGTTGGGCCAAAGGCTGAACTTGTAAAGGTTTGCCTTGTGGACCGTGTGGTTGTCCCTGTGGACCAGAAGCAGGGCCCTGCTGAGCTAAAGGTTGTCCCGATGAGGGTTGCAAAGGAAGAATAGGTCCCAGATGAGTAACAGTATGATAAGGATCATAAATAGCCTGATAGGGATCAATAGGAGGCAAATAGACCGGATTACCATACACATCATAATGGTGCAGATAGATATATACGGGATTACCAACAACATCGTAGTGATGGAATCGAGGATTAGCAAGAGCTTGAGACTGCTGAGAACCCTAAGAAATCTACTGCTGAACAACCAACATATATTCTTCAAAATTAAGACCACCAGGAATCATAGGAGGAGTGGAAACTGAAATAGAAGCCATACAGACCGTTGGTTGAACTGGAACAAATGTGATAGTAACCGACGAACCAGGAGTCGAAGGTGATAGCCCCAACGAATTTAGGACCGAAATCGGAGGAGGAGTTATTGTACTAGATTGCGTAATGGAGGCAACGCCAAATATGATCTGACTCAAGAATGTATATCCAAGCGGAAGTGAGACCGACGATGGTGAAGATTGGGTGGAGGTACGAGAGTGATCTTCAGGAAAGAGTTGATATTATCCTGTGGAAACAGGCATTCCTTCACTGCAAACAGGATTGGAGGAATCCTTTGCAGGTGATTAATTTTATAACACTGAAACCAAAAGTCATTGTTTCATGTTTTAAGAGTCGAGAAACAGGAAAAATATGACTCTAGTCACTTTCAATTTGAAACAAGCGTGAAAGGACAAGTGCTCGATGATCTCTTCTCTTGTTTAAAGGGTCACGAAAATATTGAAATGACTTCTCAGGAATTCTAAGCAAGAGGGTGTACCAGGTTTCCGTGAACTACCATAATCACCTTGGTGATCAAATGAAACAAAAGTGACCAAGGACTTGAAATACGTACAGGTAGTCTCCCCGAATGTTGTGTTCAGTGTATCACGGTTACAAGGCGGCAGACTCTGCTTCCTATGGATAAAAGGATTGCAACCTAGAGGGGTTTCCCTTTATACATGCAACAGTACAGGGAGCACAAGTATATACTAGCGCTGTCTGAAGCCAATAAGTGAGTGACAGCTACTAGGTTTTAATATGTCGTAACATGTCTCTAGCCTAGACCACTAGAAATATTGCGTTAGGTTTCAATGTTGCCTTAGTTTCATTGAGTAAATTTTAAATTTAATCTTGAGTTAGGTTTCAATTTCCAAGCCCTAAATAATTTGGAGCTCAAGTTCCTAAATGCAAACTATATGCAAATGAACATCATTTCAGTTCGATGAATGCTAGTTATAAGAAGGACAGAAATTTTTCAAACAACAACAAACAAACAAAGGTGAAGAAACTTCTAATGCCTCTAACGCAATCAATTGAAAACGAAACTCCTTCCTGTATTGACAAATGCTAGTTATGTAAAGGAACGTTTCAATTTCAATGCAACGAAAGAATGCAATTTTTTTTTATAAATATTTTCAATGAAATGAAGCACACATTGTAACAATTCAATAGAAAACAAAACAAACACTAGATTGATTTTTGTGAATGTAGAGACTCAGAATTGAATGATTCGATTAATAAAAAACAAATGCAAACAAATTCAAGCTAATGTAGCAAAATTTCAATGAAAAAAGAGTTTCCCAAAATGACCCAACCAAGCAACGTAATCAGTGCTCAGAGCAAGAAGAAGATGGATCAATCGATAAAATGAAAATACCATTCAAACAACAAAATACTCAAGAGGATCAAGAAAAAATCAGCATAATGATTTCAAAATGAGACTGACAACAATAAAAGAGACTTGTTTCAAGCAGAATGCTCGGTGTACTAGAACAATTAGAAACCCTAAGGTCTCAAATAACACCGACAGGAAAATGGACAAACGACTGAAGGAAACAAGTCTACAGTAGTTGATACAGTCCCCAAAGGCTTCAATCACATCAAAAATAACCTGGAAGCAAGAACAAATGACCAAAATACTCATTAAGGAGGTCAATCGAAAAATTATAGGGGTTGGCGCGACTATAAGGCTGTAATCCGCACCATAGAGAGGTTGGCGTGAGTGCAAAGAGAGAAACATGTGCCAATTGGCGTGACTATTCAGAAAAAAATCGCACCAAGCTAGATACCTATGGAAAAAGAGGAAAAACAAAAACTTAAAGAGTAGAGGCCAACCTTGACACTCTGGAGTTGAACAGAGGATGGAAATTAAGTAAACAAACCAGAAAAAGACAGAAAATGAAATCGATAATTGCAACTGACCCAACAGGAAGGAACGAAAAACTTGAACTAATCCCCAGTTGAGTCGCCAATTCGTTACGTAGGTAAATCCTCTTTGTGGATAGAGACAATCCCTCTAGCCTTAGGGTGGGTCTAGAAACAAAAGAACACGCTAAAGTGTTGCTTCCTAGTTAATGAATGAACGAAAGACATGGTATATCAATCTATCTGGAATCCAATGTTGTCCTCATTGCACAAAGAGTAGTAGCCTCTCGCTCTTGTCTTGGAAAATCATAATCCATTCGATGTTATGCTCGGATACTTGCACATGTAACAAAAATGAGAACAACATACGACAACATAGTTTCACTCACAACTATTAACCAGTCAAATAGGGCTAAAGCTATCGCATTATATAAACATCATAACACAATAATGGAACCAAACAGTAGTCATGTATATATAAGTAGAAGGAAGAGGTACAACCAATGCTTTGACGTCGCATTCTCCTCCAGCGGGGTTCAGTCAGAGCGCGTATTAGTACCTATCAAGGGATTCAGATGGAATGAGGACATGGATCAAACTCTCCTCAACATGATTCCTTCTATCTATCTTCTCTAGTCATTCAACTATCAGCTCTCTAAGTTCAGCTATTCAGCCATTCAGCTAGTTTGTACTAAGAGAGATAGCTTCTTTTATAGAGGAAAAGGAGGAGCTTGGGATCCCTACAAAATTGGGAGGTAGTCCTATCCTTTAGGAGAGTTCCAATGGAGGTGGAAGCTACTAACTAAAGGAGGGAGTCCGTGGTTGTTTCAGTTCAACCACTCCCAATGACTCATCCTTGAGGTGGTTGGAATAGAACCTTCACATCTATTTTTAAAAATCATTCCATAAATAGCTTGGCACAGGCACTTAATTAGGACAGAGCACCAACTGGCGTGAGCTCAGTGTTAATTTTCCAGCTCAGTGCGGGAGTGTAACTAGCTACTCGTGCCAAGGAAAAAACAAGGGTTTTTATAGTTCTGCTCAGGGAATTGTCAACAAGAGGAATGTTACTCTCATGCAAAGGAATGCAGTGATGGATTTTTCCAGGCATGACACTGCTTATTGGTCACAAAAATGACCCTCCAATGGGTGAGATGGGGATTGCAGGGACAGTGACAAAATGTTGTGTAACAAACCTTGTGCTGGAGGGTCTGTCAATGGCAGTTTTTGAAGCACTATTCCTCTTAAGTCCTGCTAAGCTTTCATTCCATTTGTATATGTTTTTCTGCTAATAAATACAAGCTTATCATCAAGATTGAGCCCGAGGTGAAGGCCATTAGAGTTTCAAGGAAAGCTTGGAAAATTTCAGAGTTTTTGTTTTCAAAATATGGATAGCACTAGAACTATAGGTTCTTTGGTGTACAACAGGGGCACACCATCCCAGATGGAGCCATTGTTATCACTCAGAAAAAAATGAAACATCATTTGACATAGTCTTAGAGGTTCATGTGTCAAAGGTTTGGTCATAGAATTTATTTTTCATTACTTGGTTAAGGAAAATTTAAAATTTTTCTTATTATCTTATCCTAAGGTCCAAACCCACCCCCATTCAAGTATTTTAATGTCACATCAGTAATTATTTCCTGACATATTTCATTTCCCAAGCATATAACTCCGAAAAGGTCATTTTAGCCAAGAATCCCTACTTTCGTAGCGAATTACACAGAAAAAACACACTTTTTTCTACGAAACTACTAATACTTTCATAAAGAAACTGCCCAGAAATACACTAAGTATGCTAGGAAAGGAGGTATTCCTGTTTTCCTTTTTAAAATAGCTGCTAGGTGTCAGTCAATGATTGAAAGGGTTAGGATAGATGCCATTCGAGTCAGTTAGGGTTAAATCAAGGTACAATGGTCATGGCCGAAGTCATTATTACCATTTTAAGTATGTATGAGTCATAATTATGCCATGAATTATCATCGAACTTTAAAATCTTTCCCAATTGAGTCATTTGTCATTCCCCACTCCCTTGTTGCATGTTATTGAGTTCTGGAGAGCTATTTCACTAAGCCCAAGCTGTGGTTGGCAGTTTCAAAGGTTTGTAGGTATCACTGATCAAGTGAGGAAGAGAAGACATAAAAGTACCATGCCTGCAAATAGGAAGACCAACAAAGGTGGCCACTGTCTTAGATATGATCCATCAAACATGAACCCGATAAATGAAGACCCAATATCTTCATAAGTTTTTAGAAGAATAGGGTGTTTTCAGTTTTTCAAAAGATTGCAAGGATGCCATATACAGGTTTCTAGAGAGTTTGCCCTAAATTTCAATGGGACAACTGCAAAATTGGGAACTATGAACCTCACTATAAAACCAGAGACTATTGCAGCTGTTAGCCATCAGTATTTTTTTACATGTTAGTGATGACTATATCTACAGCTGAGTTTTCTAGAAATTTTTTTCCTTATGTCAATATGTCATCTAGAAAACCCTCCTAAAACTTTTTTCGCCTGTCTACTTTTTAGTCCACCCATGTCAAAATCAAAACCTCATTATCCCTATCCTATCTAGCTTCAGCCCTACTGGTCTGCCCATCAGCTTTAAAAGGCAAATCCAAATCTATTTCAAAAGTCTCCCCTATGTTAGGAAGTGGCGCTTTAAGACATTTTACCCTTGGCGATCATCAAAAAGCCAAAAAGCCTCCATCTGTTACAGACCAACCATAACTGACCTCCCACTCTGCAAATTAAATTGACAAACAGCTCTAAGTCACGCCACTTATATCCCTAAGTCTCAGCACTGCATAAACCCCAATCTCAAGCTGACTATTAGGTGTTTCACAGTGTTTTATGGATTCTGCAAAGAACAGGAAATATAACTTCATCTCAGGAGGAAGTGCTTGAATCTGCAGTTAGAAAAACAGCTACTTCTAAATGTAGCATGAACCTGAGATGAAGCTGCAAAACAAGGAGTCACTCATCCAGACCTTACAGTTCTTTCCAGCATGAAAATCACAGTAAGAAAAGGACACCACTGTTTCAGCAAACTAGTAAATTTGCATGGCCCAGAACCTCCTTCATTTACAAGCAGAGGGTTAGGGCGCCTCCTTCATCCACAAGCAGAGGGCGCAGGCCAGTATTGACTTTAAAGATTGAAAAAGTCCAGGTTTTCCTTTTACTGAACAGTGAAACAATATCTCCAAGTTTTATGAATGTGACTGATGATCATAACAGGAATAAAGTTTGAAATATGCTAGCTCAAAGGAAAAAAGAGTCTGGTATGATAAAGGAGGTCATTTCAAGCTTTCAAATCATGTAAATTGTTGAACTTTAGAAAGGCATGTCATTAATAAAAATTCCAATCATAAGAAGCCTGTTTGTCCACAAGAGCAAATGGAATAGATGCTCACAACAAATGCCATTACACAGGCAGAAAGAAAGTTCTTGGTTTCTCAAAAGGCACTGACCTCCATAGTCACAGAGACTATTTTTCAAGTAATTTGTCATGAGATGATCAAAGAAAATGATGATATTTCAGTCACCCTCAGAGTAGTACAGGGAGACAGTGTAACTTTGGCTAAGGTTTTTTCTGAAACACAGTGATGATTGCAAGTAGAGATGCTAGTATTGATGTTTTTCAAATGGTTTACTTTCCATCACATCCAGGGAAAAGCTGTGTCAAACAGATTTGTCAAGCAACCTTCAGATACCTTGCCTGATGAAGAGCCTCCTCCATGTATGAGCAGATGGCCAAGGCCTTGGATATTGTTGAAGACTGATTAGTCAGAAAGGTGCAGTAGAGAGATACAAAGAAGGAAAATGGAAGTCATTACACAGGTCAAAGATAATGTTTCTAATTCAAAAATATTGCTCTTTCTAGTCATATGAAAATTTCTTTCAAAATATACATCATGATGGACTGGGAACATTATGAATATGTATGCCATTGATACCAAAAAGGGGCAGTTTCCTTAAGGGAAAGGATCAAATAACAATCCACTGTCACATGCCAAAAGTCCAAAGGGGCGCTTTTCAAGAAAATAGAGAATTATGATATAAAGGGAGGCAGCCAAAAGATGGCACTTATAGTCCAGGGAGAAGCCTATAAATCACCTAAGAGCAGAGATTATTAAACAAGTTGGAAGAGCACATGCGATCTCCTGTTAAATAATAAAACGGCTTTCAAATGCCTTTTGACAGATTTTGGATGATTTTTCTTTGTTAACATCTCACCTAAAGTGTCAAAGCAGGGGACAGAGTTGAGGTTTTGGAATGTCTCTCTTACAAAAAGACCAATGCACTAGTCAAAGCAAATTGACAAGGCAATCCCTGTCCTTCAGAAACAAAACAGTTTTTAAGCATTATCTTGACAGTGTTAAAGTGGGTTGCCTTACATCAGGAATAGCACCAACATCTTTAAGAACAGTGGCAGAGGTGATGTGGAAGTTATTGAGTTATTTGTCAAAGTTTGAAATTCGGTGTTTGTCACCCAAAGACCAAAATTGGAAGTCACTTTTCTATCAGCTGTGCATAAAACAGGGTTCTGGCTTTAAGCTATATTTGTTTTCATAAAGGGGTTGGTCCATTATTAAACGGTCTAAAAGCATCGGAAATCTTCAAAAGCATGCACAGATTAGGAATCCAGTTTGCAAATACACCAAGGGTGTGGATAAAAAGATCAAAGGGGTTTTAAAACACCTTGCAGAAGCCGGCCAAACATTTTCATTTTTGCATTCGAAAAGAAGTGACCGTTGGAGAGTTCGAAATAAGATGTTAAAGGGGTGTGATGGTCGAAGGTAATCGTTTCATTGACAAACTGCAGACAGAGCTCTATACCTTCCCTTAACATCAAAACAAGTAAATCGGGTCAATTTGCAGATTTTTGCATTGTTAAAACGCCGAGCGACGCGCCTGGAAGCCCGCGCGACACGCCTGGGAGCGCGTTTACACTGTCCGTCAGTTCATGCGCGACGCGCCTGTACAGTGGCGCGATGCGCCTGTACAGGCGCCCGACCACCCGACAGGCCGACCCGACAGGTCACCCGGGTATAGCTTTGCGTGCCGTGCCGACATATAAGAGTGTCGCTCACAAATTGGAGGATCTCCAGAGCTGCTCCACGCTTTCCTCCAAGGTTTTCTTCAGCGATTTCAAAAGGTATTTGAAATTTCATCCAAATTTCTGAAATTGTCAAACCCTGACTGTGTTGTTGGATTTTCATAGACATTTAAAAACTGGTTTTCCAAAGTGTGGAGGAATTTTCCCAAAGCAGACTAGTATGCCAGTTTAAAAGAAGTCTTCACTGTTGAAGGAAATAAGGCATTGATTACCCTACTCAACCACCAAAAGGCATTATTCTTTGAATACTCTGTGACTACTTCTGACCTTCAAAACCTCACTGCCAAGTAGATTTTCAGAAATCACAAAAGCTTTCTTCCAAGGATAACTAATATTCCACATTGAAAAGGCCCTTGATTATTGTGGAAAAGAGCAAACTATTACAGCCTTTGCTCAAAGCTTTTGAAGATGTCCTAAAAATCTGTTACCTCTTTTTTAAATATGAATTTTCCTATATACTCACACCAGGATTGAAACTTAATGAGCCTGTTTTTGTTGAAACAAAGTGACATGCATAGAGAGCAGTGAAATTTAGTAGGAGAAGGGGTTTTTGGTCAAGCAAAAGTTTATAGTTTGAGGCTACAGGGGAAAGCTGCTCGCGCCCTTCACAAAGGGACAGTATTCCTGTGTTGTTGGTTGACTACTTTGTGTTGTTTAAAACCTATTTGGCAAGTTGCTATCCATCCTAGCAGAGGTTTTTATAATATCACCAGAGGGCTACATTCATAAAGGGCCATTGATTGTTTTGAAAAGAGAAAACTCATATAACCTCTGTCTAAAAGCTTTATAGTCTTCTAAAAACTCTGTCATTTTTGCTCCAGTCCTGTGTATTGACTGTCTAAACATATGTATGGTGGTTTGCAAGAGATGCAAGATTAGTGGACTGTTGGCATACTTATGCAAGGCAGAGTTGTAAATGACTGAAATTCTACCTTGAAGCAAAGATACATGTTTATTGGTTGACATCTAAACTTTCACAGAACAGGGTGGTTTTAGCACTTCTCACAGCAATTTCTCCCAAAAAAGCAGTCTGCCCTTCTTTTCACTGTGTCATCCCCTACTAAGAATCTGTTGACAAAGATATTCTAAAGGTGAACAGGACACTTTCTGAAGAACAAGATTTTTTAATGGTTGAATTTAACATTGGAGACAGAGATATAAATGTGGTGTTGATCTTTTAAATTCACAAGCAAAGGGTGTTTTTCCTAAACACTGTGCACTGATAATTCACCTAACCCACAGTAGTCTGTCTCATCTTTACTATATGGTGTCCTATTGAGAAATTTTTGCCTGGCTGAGTTACACTCAAAGGTAGAAGGCTGTTTTAAGGAGAGCAGAAGTTGTGTGTTACAAATCTTGTTGCAATACATCCAAATCTCATTGTCCATTCTGTCCAAGCAGTATAGTGACACAGTTTGATTCCAACAGGACTTTTTACACACAGTGGGGGAAGTTTGTCTTTTCCAAAGCATATTCAGGTCAAAATGCCTCCAAGGCAAGACCACAGGAGCGGTCCACATAGAAGATATGAGCCCATCTCTACAGAAGAGATTAATGCTCATCCATCTGTACTTTTCAATTTCCATGAAGTAGGTTGCCTTGATTTCTGCCAGAAGATAGAAGAAGTCAAGAGTTTTTCGCCATTAACACACTTGTGCGCCCTGAGATTCAAAGAAAAACACTTCCAAGTGGCGGATCTTGATTTCAAAATTTCTCCAAGGTATGTGTCCAAGGCCACCAAGATCCCGTATCATGGCGAAAAATGGTTTAAACAAGCTCATCTTGATTTAGAGGATTACAAACCTTTCATCAAGCCTGGACATAGAGAGGCTGTCACTGCTATTTTCCCTTTTTCATATCTCCTTGACAGTTATGCTCCGCTTATGAAAGCCATAATGAAATATTTCACTTGTGAAGGGAGGTTTGATCGAATTTATGCCTATCATGTCCGTTTATTGATGCACTTTACTAGAAGCAGGCAACTAAACCTCCCTCAATTTTTGTTCAAAAGCATAGAGAAAATGGCATCCATTGTCCAAAAGAAGGCCCCACCTCAGCGAATCCCTTCTCTTTTTCATCATTCTTTGATCAAGATTATCTTCCTATACCAGCTGGAGAAGAAGGAGGTTTCATGGGATTTATTCATCAGCCATCCAGATTTTGCCACTGTTCCTCCTGCCCATATTTCTCCTACTCAGCCTGTCCATCGCCCAGTGCCTCTGTCTAGTAGGCCTACACCTAGAAGGCTCAGAATGACTACTGGACAGCCAAGTCAACAGGGGGAAGGAGAGGGCAGTGAAAAGCAGCAAGAAGAAAGGGATGAAGGACAGCAGCAGATAGAGGATGAAGGACAACATCAGATGGATTTTGAGGGACAGCAGCAGTTGGATGTTGAGGGACAACAGCAAATAGAAAGTGAAGGACAGCAGGTCCAAGAAGAATAGCAGCAAGTGCAAGATGAAGAACAACAAGTTGGGCAGGAAATTGAAATACCTCTTGAGCCACAAATTGAACAAGATATTGATGAAGAACAGCAAGCTAAGGCTGCCACCTTAACAGTGACAAAGATTGTTCCTAGAAAGAGGAAATTGCCCAAAAAGACACCTTCTAGCATGCCAAGGAGGAAAAGCGCCAGATTAGCTTTCAAAGGTAAAAGCAAAGTTGGGGAAAGTACAAAGCATGGAGGTGAATTAGCTATTATCCCTATCCAAAGCGATGATAGTGACAATGAGGCCCGCCTTCTTGAAAATCTCTTAATCCTCAAGGAAGAGCAAATTGAGGTATTAGAGCAAGATCTTCAAAGGGCAAGGAATTTCAACAAATTCTTGGAGATGGAAAACAAACAAATGAATGTGCACACAGATGTTCATGAGGCACGGGCGATTAAGTATAAGAAAGAGGCAGCCAAGGCGCAAGCAAGAATTGAAGAGCTCATTGGTGAGTTTGATGACGAAGAGGAGGAAGACCAACCTAGGCGGAAGAGGCCTAGGACCATCCGGCTTAAAAGAGCCTTGGAGAAGCAGAGAGCAGAAGAGCAAGCCCAGCTCCAAGCCTTTCCTCTCACTGCACTCCTTGAACAGGAAATTGAGGAAAACAAAGAGGCTTGGCTTGAAAGAGCTAACAAACATTTGGAAATGAAGCTTGAGAAGGCCAATAGAGATTTAGAGCTGCAGAGGAAGAGGACACACCACTTCCAAAAGCTGAATCAGTTTGCCCGGCGCAAACTAAAGGCAGCACAAGAGAAATTGAAGAAGGTGAAGGCGAAGCGCCTAGCACAGAAGGAAGGGAAAAGCATATCAGCCCTTGATATTTTGGCCTCAGCTTCAGAGCATGTTGCTATGGACCCTTGAGGGTCATGCATGCCAAATTCGGGCCTTTTTCGACAACTTTTTGTTTTTTGGCATTTTTTTGGGTTTTTGGTCGAAAACTCATAATTTCGCCATTTTAGTTTGAGGAATTGTCAAGGGAGGAGGATGACACCGATAGATGCCATAATTCTATGAGAAGGTCTCCAGCGATTTTCAGGGCATTTGGAGATCATTCGCCCCCTCAAATTGGCGAAAAACACCCTCTTTTTGCACATTCTGCCCGCCATATCAGTAGTCTGCTATTTCCTGGCTTTTTACACACAGGTATAGTTTTGGATGACTTCCAGGCCTCGGATTCAGATGGTTTCAGTTGCGCCGGAAAGTAGACACAGAGAGCTTTCCAGCAAGCCCTCATGAGCCCCATTTCGACATTGGGAAGGCTGCCAATTGCATCCAGCAAGTCAGGGGACCTTTTTCAGGCATAAATATGAAGTATTTTTGTAATTTTTGAACCTCAAAAATCTGCTTTTCCCAAATGTGCGTTAAGCTATTTTTATCCTTGGGAAATGATGTAAAGTCAATATAATTTCCGTTTTTAACAGTTTTTTAGATATTTTATGGGATATTTTGTGCCTTGGGCTTTGCAAAGCCTCACGGACAAGTTTAGATATTTTGACTTGGCCAATGGGATAGCTAGTTGCTCCATGAGGTTTTCCTCCCTCAAGCCTATTTATTCCATGGGTTTCATTGTAAATTAGAGGCTGAACTTGAGAGAATAATTAATACATTGGTCATATGAGCTTTGAAGAATACATTTGTGTTATGATTTTTGGACTGCCTCTTGGATGCTTTTGATGAATGATGAAGGATTGGTGATGGATTCCATGACATGGTAGAATGGTATAGTGTTTCTTGCTATGTTTTTGTCTTCTAGTTTTCATTCATAATACATGCTTCTTGCTGCTATAGATCAGTAGAGATTTATTTTGAGATATGCCCATGGAGGCACCTCAAAATTCTTGAATCTTCATAGCTTGATGTTTTCTTCTTCCTTAGTTATGCTAAAGAATTCTTAACTGCTCTTTAGTAACTTAAGGATACTGTTTGCTAAGTTTTATTTACAAGTTATATGCATGTTGAGTAGGATGTATGGTGTGCCCTGCCTACCTATAATCTGTCCATAGTTCTGTCCATAAAATTTTCTCTTTGACTGATTAGTTGATCATCTTGTTGAACCAAGGAGGCCTAGTCCCGATCTAGCCCTTTGCCTAAAACTATGAAAGCTTGTTTGTCAAAGTGCCCAATAACTTAGAGACTATGTTTAGGCGTTCCGACATAGTATTTTGAGTTTTTAGTCCTTCTTATGTGTTTTCCCCAAAGTCTGATAGCCATTTCCCAAAGTTAGAGGGTCTTATACTTCTATGCATGGCTGGAATGTTTCATTTCGGTGTATTAATTAGCTCATAGTTACATCTAGCATGATTAATGGCTTGCTATAACATGTTTATGTCTACTATCAACTAGTTACACTTGAAATCCCTCGTCTTTCACAAGCTTGATGTCCATTTACTCCATTCTGCCCAAAGATCCCTTCTACCGTGAATCAAATCGGCCCTACAACAACCTTGCATCATCATCTCATAGCTTCCTTGACCTGTTTGACCCCATAGCCCAATTGATCTGACTTCTTGTTATCCATTTTTACATCTTTGATCAGTTTTATCCCTCACAAACTTAAAAACAAAAAATCAAAAAACTCACTTCATAACTAGCCTAATATCAGAACACCATAAGCGAACACACCGACATCTTTTACATTTATAGAGAGAGCCCTCTCTGAGTCCAGGAAGGCTAGGTCCTTGGGCTCCAAACCTTGGTTTGATGTTACATCGTCATTTGGCTCGCCAATCGGCCAAATCACGGGAAAATTGGACTCCCAAAGGAAAACATCATCAGCTTGGTCAATTGATTTGTCATGGCTCCAGCAATGGAGCTCAAGGAGGTTAAACTCAGTGACAGGGTCAGTAATTTTAAAGTCTCTATCTACTAAAGGAGTGTGTTCCACATCTACAATAGGAGGTTGCAGGGGATTACCTATGAAAATACCTTGAGAAGCCATTGTTTTTGTCAATTTTACTCAATTGATTAATCTTTGATTCAAGAAATAGACTCTGGCCTCTTTATAATGCTGTGAAATATTAATGCAGTCTGCAGAAGGGTTTCGAATGAAACAGTGGATTTTCCTATAGTCTACAATGGTTCAATTGATAAAATATTTAGTCTCGGTGATCAAGAATAGCCTTAGGCCTTTGGAATTCTATGAAAATATGCCTAGGGTTTGCGGCAAAAGGATAGGGAAGCAACAAGGTTTTCTTTTGGTCTACAAACGCTCCTAAATTGATTCAATTACTTGTTAATTTCTTGTTGTAAGTACAGGCCTCAGTATTTTCAGGAATAACTGGAGAAAATGAAACTTTTGGTATATAAAGGAGGTTCTGGAGGCAGCGCTGATTTTCTTGAGGCTTCACTAGTCTTTATAGGGCTTAGAATTGGTTATGTGGTGTCTTTGGCAACAATATTGTTGAATTCTGGTTGAAAACTTTCTTGAAAATAGGTTGGTAGCTATTCTTTTTCTCTGGAATAGGTCGGTAGAGTTGTATTTGTGTTAATCTAAATAGACAATGGTGAAAAAATCATGGCAAGAGCAGTCTTTATGTTTTAATCCGCATTTATTAAGCTTTAATGCGCGGGTTAAATTCAAAAGACAGTGTGGTTTTGGTTGCAATGGGCAGGAATACAACCCAGTGGTTTTCACATCAGCAAAAGGTGGTAGGTGGTATTTCTTGGAGGGGATCATTAATGAAAAATTGACACATTGTAGGAGCAGGGCTCAAAACTACTCATTTGCAAGGTCTTGGAGTGGTTAAAGTTTGAACGATCGGGGATGCAATAAGGCTTATTGGCCATTGGATCTTATCAATTAAGATTCGATGGATGGGCGAATAGAAGGAATTTATCGGGAATCTGATAGGCGTGGGGCATATCAAATGAAAAAAAAACTATAGGTTATAAATAAAATATGGCTTGGGGAAATATATATAAAGGGGAATTAATATAATATGGGTTAAAGGTTTAATGGGAGTTAATATATAATGGTAGTTAATTAAATATACATGTGGGAATGTTAATATGTCGGGAATGTATTATCAGTGGGAATGTGAAATACACTAAGTATAAATAACATCAGGGTGGGCTTTTCATAGTGGGACCTGACATATAAATTTAATCATTTAGACTTAGGATAAGTGTATTTTAGGGGGTTTTGAAATGAAAGGGAAATTAGTAAGGGGACAATTACTTTCCAAGGATAATATGCCTTTTTAACTAGGGAAATAGGATTTATGTAGGGAAAATGAGTGAAGTAAGGGGAAAAAGATAAATATGAAGGGGAGGGGGTATTTTTACAAGGGAAATGAGTTTAAAGGGAAATTAGTAAATACGAAATGACCAATTTATGCTATCCATGCCTTGTGAAAACTTCTTCTATCTACCCATCAACTACCCTAACATTTTTTCTTCATTCATTTGGGCGCATTTGAGCTTTCAAACCCTTATCATTTTTCTTTTAAGAAAAAACTATCTAATTCTAACCTTATTACTTCCAATGGCTCATATTAAACTGTTGAGATCATTTATTATTTTCTACCTAACTAATGATCTTCCAAGATTAAACAGTTTCGCTAGATCTTTATTCTCTACCTATCAGCATGAAATTTAAAGCATGAAACATCAAGATTAAGTAGTTTGACCTTCATGGATTGTGGCATTTTTTGACAAGCTACACATAATCTTATTTTGCAAAATAAAGTAAAAATTAGTGGCATTTGAATTTTTATCACTTTCATGATCTATTTTATCTCTTCTTCTTTTTTGTGGGGTTCATATTTTAATTTCTTTTCTTGATTCTTTTCTTTTAGTCCTTTGATTTTTCTTTTAGGAATTTTATTTACATTTTTTAATATGGGAAAAAAAATTTCAAAAAGAAAAATATTTACATATTAAAATACTAATCATAGTTAATTCAAAATTATGAAATTTTATTATGAGACCTACAATTTGCTACTTGGGGACGGCATTTCTGGTGAAATGTGAAGAATTTTAGTCGTGTTTGAACATTTACTATGCTTGCCTTGAAACTATTTTCTAAGCTCTGCTTTATTCATATATGATTTTATCTTTTTTTCAAAGCTTGGGAATGCACTCTTCGGGCTTCAACTTTGCAAGAAAAACATCCAATCAATCTCTTTGGTTGTTATACAAACAAATGAGCTGAAATAATGGTTAGTCTGAAAATTAATGCTTGAGCGTTCTGATGATAGGTCCTCACAGAAGATCAGTCCATCAATTTCCTTCCAAAAAATAATGCATTGTTACCTCTGCTTATTCATAGATGATATGAGGACTTCATAGGAAATCAAATTTACCATGTTTACCTTTTTGCCTCTGAATCCCATTTTAAGGCTTTATCCCACCTATGTAAAAATCATCTTCTTTTGTTTTCTTGTCAAATATATTTTTGATTTTATCTTGGACAACTTGTGATTTGACATAGACTTCTTCCCTGGTTTGCTACAAATGTATAGTTTGATTTATTCTTCTTTGAATATCATTGGTTTCTCTTTACAGATCTTGGATCATCTTCATCACTGCTACTCCTAAAGAGGATGAAAAAACATCATCCATCCCATATACTATTTGATAAGAGGATGTAGCAATGGATTCACCTTATAGTTAATCTGCTCTTGCACTTGCCAGGCATTGAACAAAAGTCTTCATTCTAGGTCTTTTGTTGGTTGTTGTCTTCTATCAGTTTCTTAATGATATTTATAAGCTTTTGTTGGTGGAAGTTCCCAAGTCCATTACCTTGAGGGTAATAGGCAATGGAATAGCCAAAGAGTGGGAATAGCCAAAAGGGTAATGTGTGTTGAGGCATAACTGTCGAGGTATAAAAAGGTATCTTTTTAACACCTATTTATCTCACATTAATTATCAATCTGGGAGCGACTTTTTATTTCAAGAGTGTACTCTGTCTGAGGCTGCAATTCATCCAAGAGCAATGCTGTGAAGATGTAGTATAGAATTCTAAATTCAAGAATAAACAAATGATTGTAAAGGAACCTAATTACAAATGGAAATGCTATGAAACTTGAATTAAATCAAACTACAAAACATCGATCAGGGATATAGTAGCAATAACTCTTTCCCTTAGAAATCGATGCAAGATAACCAATCTGGGGACTTGGGAGCAATAACCTCTGTCCTCTACAGTTGGTGATATTAAAACAATCGAAATGAAAGCAAACTCAATCTGATGAAAGTAATTGAAATGAACAAAATATGGAAAGGAATAGAAACTTGTAACTCCTACGCACACACAGCAACTATAACCAAACTATCTACTAAAGTAAAGCTATGAATCAGAAATAAGCAATAACTAGAAATGGAACAGCAATATAATCTGAATAGCAATTAAAAATTTAACTAATCTCAATACTTCAATCTATCGCCGACCAATACTACAGATCAATCAATCACAAAGAATAATAACTTAGAATTGAATGCAGAACAACAAAGCTTTCATAATTATAGTAGAATAAATGAACAACAAAGTAAATAGCAATGCAATTCGTTAATGGATTTGTATTCAATATAACAACAGTAAATCAACTCTGTAATCGAAACAAACAGTAGAAAAACTTCACACAACATAAATAAAAGAATAGAAATACAAACACTAGAATGCTCCACCAGGGTTGGGTCCTCAACCGTCGGTGAAACGCCACTGGGCTACTGCAGAGCTTGAGAAATAGAACGAGAACGCCTCTGTTAGGTCCCTATATTACTAGTATAGTCCCTTATTTTTATTAGTGTAACCCCCTTATTGTTATTATTGTACCCTTGTAACCCCCATTTTGTTATTATTGTGCCCTTAAATTATTATTGTTAGGTCAGCTAGGATTACATTGTGGCCCACTAGGATTACATTATGGCCACATGGACTCCTATATATAGAAAGGAGGTTTTGTAAATTATATCATCCAAGAATTGTTCATTTATGTAATGTATTGGAGGTTTCCCCCTCGAAGTGGCTTATTTCTAAGGTGTTGATATCTCTTTTCTTCCATTTTTGGAGTTGGTTACATAACATTTGGTATCAGAGCTTTGGATTCTAGGGTTTCGCTGCTCCAAACAGGTCATCATGGCATTTTCACTATAAATATTTTTCTACGAAGTTTCAGAAGCTGAAATTTTTAGGGTGCAAATCCAAAATCCTGAGGAAGATATTCTAAACATTTCAGAGCTTGGTTCGCAATATTTTCGGAGATATGATCTGTGGAAGTTAGGTCTTTTTTCAGGCTCCTAAACAGGTCATCGTGGCATTTGCACGATAAGTTTTTTTCTACGAAGTTTTAGAAGCTGAAATTCATAGGGTGTGAAGAATAAATCCTGAGGAACATCGTCAAATATTTTTAGATCTTGGTTCGCAATATTTTTGGAGATATGATCTGTGGAAGGTAGTACTTTTTTAGGCTCCTAAATTTCATCTCAAAGAGGTGATCGTGGGAAAATATTCATAACTCTCTCTCTGAGCATCGGATTGGAGTGCCGTAAAAATTGGTCACTAGTACACACATTTTAGTTTCTTGGCTATCAATTTTAGTGCCTAAGGATGAAACAGTGACACGGGCAAGTCGTACAAGTTTGTTGTACTGAACCAGTCCATAATTAGGTCATTGTGGGAGATTGGACACAACTTTGTCTTGGAGAATCCAAATCAGGTCAGACCTGTGGCATTCGAAAGATAATTTAGAGGGATAATTTGGTACCAAAATTCAAATATTGAAGTGCTGCAATTACAGAGATAACCCAATTTCAATATCGAGCTCCTCAAAAGCAAGAAAAAGGTGTGTATTTTTTTTACGAATTTCATAAGTCTTGTTTGAAGAATCAATTTGAATTGATTCCAAGGGCATATTGTAGAATAGATATTAGTATTGGGTTCTAAAAGATGCGCCGTAAAAATAATTCAACACCCATTAAGCCTTCAAAAGGCTCTACTATGACTCATGAAGATGAAAAATTGCAACATGATCTATCAAAATTACAAGAGCAAGTGCAACAAATTTCACTCTCACAAAGAGCAACAAAAAATGAAATGGAAGTTTTGAAGAAAGGCGTGGAAGCGAAGATGGACGCTTTGAAGAAAGGCATGGATGGCATGGAAGCTGGCACGAAAGCTAAGATGGATGACATGAAAGACAACATGGAAAACATGAAGAATGATCTAAAAGTAGACATCGAAGGTTTGACAAAGTTGATACAAGAAATGTTTCCTAATGGTGAAAAGATAGTTGAAGAACCTCATGATGAGAACAAAATAAATGTCAATTTTGATTTCATAAACTCTAATGTTGGCAGGAAGAACCACCATATTCCAAAAATGGATATGAGGAAGTTTTATGGAAAGGATCCTGTAACATGGATACTACAGATGGAGCAATATTTTGATCTCCATAACGTGCAAAACACACAAAAGGTACGCATTGCAACTTTACATTTAGAACAAAATACATTTGTATGGTATCGATGGCTTTGCTCCCGTAAAAAAATTGTCACTTGGTCAATTTTTACGGAGGAAATGATAGCACATTATGAGGATACAAAGAGAAACACCTTCTTTAGCCAATTGATAAATCTCAAACAAAAGGGTTTAGTGGGGCAGCACATTGAGGACTTCCAAAAATTGAATATAAGGGTAACTGATATTTCAGAGGAACACAGGATCGATCTCTTCATAGGCACTTTAAAGGATAACATCCAACATGAAGTTCGCATTTTGGAACCTGATTCCTTGGAGAAGGAATTCAGGTTGGCAAGAAAATTTGAATGTAAAATAATGGCGACAAGGAAGCCTACCACTCAATTCTATAAAGAAGGAAGTGTTGCTATGCCTAGATTTCCATAACCTACAAGGTTGAAACCAGAACAATTGGAAGAAAAAAAAAGAAAAAGGGCTTTGCTACGGTTGTGATAGCAAATACACTAAAGGTCATAAGTGTGCTGAGAAAAAATTATTTTACATAGATTGTGAAGAGGAAGAAGAAAATGAACAAGAAGAGGATATACACCAGGAACCAGTCCTAGAAGAGGAAGAAATGAATTTGACCATATCGTGTAATGCACTGGCAGGAATTACCACTCCTCAAACTCTCAAGATAGAAGGACATATCAAGAAGAAAAAGGTAATAGTGTTGACTAATTCAGGTAGCACCCATAATTTTATTCATTGTAAGGTAGCCAAGGAATTAAATTATTTCCTATACCCAGCACCAGAATTTCAAGTGATGGTTGCAAATGGAGGAACTATAAATTGCTCTGGAAAATGCCATAATATCAAGCTAACCATGGGGGAATATGTATTGACTAGTCCAATGCTTGCCATTCCTATGGGAGGTGCTGATGTTGTACTAGGAGTACAATGGTTACAATCTTTGGGGACTGTAGCTTTTAATTTTCAAGAACTTTTCTTGAAATTTTTTTCAGAAGGAAAGGAAGTCGAATTACGGGGTATTGCGGGGAAGTCGGGAAAGATAATAAGCTCTAATGTCATGACAAAGCTTCTAAAGAAAGAACAACGAGGCGTAATTGCACAATTATGCTCACTAGAAGTTCCAACATCAAAATCATCTATTTCTGCAGATCTCAAACAAGTCTTGGACAATCATTCCAAGGTGTTTGAAACTCCCAAAGGACTCCCACCTATTCGTGATCATGATCATGCTATTCATTTGATTCCAGGAAGTGTTCCTCCAAACATCGGACCTTATAGATATCCTTACGTCCAAAAGAGCGAAATTGAACGTATGATTGCAGAAATGTTAGAGGCGGGTATAATTCAACCTAGTCAAAGTTCTTTCTCTGCTCCTGTAGTATTGGTACACAAGAAGGATGGATCATGGTGAATGTGTCCGGATTATAGGGAGCTCAATAAACTCACCATTAAAGATAAATTTCCCATTCCTGTGATTGATGAATTATTGGATGAATTACATGGAGCAATTTATTTTACCAAGTTGGATCTTCATTCAGGATATCATCAAATTAGAATGAAGACTGAAGATATTCCAAAAATAGCATTTCAAACTGATGAGGGTCATTATGAATTTTTGGTCATGCCTTTTGGCCTTACTAATGCACCTTCTATGTTGGGAAAAATACTGAGAGGGGGGGGGGGGGGTGAATCAGTATTTAGGACTTACTCAAAACTTTTTACTTTTTCATTCACTAAAACCCATACGCTACTTTGATGAACCCAACTAGCATATACACGCGGATATACTTAACAAAACTCGTGTATGAACAGAGATCTAGTTATGCAGAAAATTCTTAACTTAGTTCTTTGAAGCATTCATTCATCTGATGTTTAGGTAATAGTAAGTATGTGCAGTAATAACAGAATAGACCATCACACATAAGCATCACACTTGAACACCGGGATTTTAGGTGGAAACCCAAGTCAGGAGAAAACCACCATTGTCGTTGCTCAGCCTTCAATATTTTATTATGAAGAAAACATCTTACAACTTATGTACTGGCACAGACTCATACCAGTACGCAGGCACCCACTTGCGCTCATTTACCAGCCTCTCCTGGAAGGGAGCTACGACCCCCTGCTCTCGTTTACCAGCCTCACCTGGAAGGGAGCTACGACCCCCTGCTCTCGTTTACCAGCCTCACCTGGAAGGGAGCTACAACCCCCTGACTGAAGGCTACAACCCTCAACACCACCATGGACCACGTTTCATCAATTTTCACACTGGATCCAAAAGCTTTCTTTAGAGCACAACTTGCAGGCCACTTTTCATCATATTTTCAGACTGGACCCACTCCACACATTTAAGCTCAATCATACATCAAAATTGATACTTATCAATTCAGACAACCCAGAATTGTAGAATACAGATAGCAGTAACACAACAGAACAGATCAGACATTTCACCTTTCATACTTCAACAAAACCCTAGTTTTCATACGCGCTTTCCTTTCATTGATCCCGCATATATACGCGCTTCCATGCATATAAACTCGCGTATACTTCTGTACATACTTCAGAACTGATTTCACAACCCATACGCGCTTTCGCTTTATCCAACCTGCGTATATATGCGCTTCCACTGTTCCAAACTAGCGTATATATATTCAGACATTATAGAGCAGCATACTTCTTCAGATCAGATATTCAATTCAGATTTAACCCTTTACTTCAGACAGATGTTCGCCTCATCTCAGATCTAAGCATTCCATAAACAGATCTAGAAGATACAAATACTTTTCAGATCTAGATTCCCTTCTTCATCATTTTCTTCATAGGTGCATCACAGATTTAGATCTATCATCACACTGTTACCCTTTCCATACAGACATACTTCAGAGTGAAGTATCCATTCAAACCCAGACTCATGCACCTTCCTTGCACAATGATTTTCTTCTCCTTATATAGGTTTACCCTTTTTCAATACCATGAGCCAAAACCACATCACTTCCGATGGTATTCCTAGACGGGATCAAATAGACAACCCATCGCTCAATACAATGGGTCAATACCATGGTAGTAACCCCTGGTTTTACATATTTAGAGCGCATTTTACCATACGCGACTTGGCACGTTATTTCCCGCGTGCATACGCTACTTCTATTAAGCAAACCCGCGTATGCCTTGTGACATACACTTTTCATCATTACTCTTGCACATACTGATATTTCTTACTTCTGCAACTTCTGTACTACTTGTAGACCATCAGATTTACATCATTAATTAGTATATCAAGTCATTTTCCATCAAGTACAACTTCATCAAGTAGGTTGCCATCATCTTCATCAAGTGGGTTGCCATCAAGGACAACACATTGCATCATATTGCCAATAATCTCCCCCTTTGGACTTGATGGCAACCACGCTGGTGTTTGATCATAACAGATAGATACATTAAGCATAATGATATTCTCCCCTTATTCAAACACCATGTCACTCCCCCCCTTTGACATCAAGGGCAAAGGGCAGATCAAAACCAACACAAGGTTTTTCTCCTCATGTAGATAGAAGAGCGCTGTAGATCTGATGTGCATTGAAGTTACCATGCTCCCCCTGAGTTCATGCTAAATGTTCAAAAAAACTTTTCAATGAAGTACATGACTCTATGACCTTCCTATCACCAAGGACTCATACTTACATCAAAGATCCAACCAAGTGGATTTACATATGAGACTCAAGTACCCAACCAAGTGGGTTTACAAACTTGAACAAGTCCTTATATGAATGAATATTACAATTTTTACATCATAGGTCTCAACATGACCTTTTCATCAAATTAAAAATATGACTTTTCATGACCAATACTAGAAGGACCTCAAGAGAGATCATATTTCAGAACCATCATAATGCCAACAATGCATTATACTCAGCAAGACTAATTCTCCCCCTGAAGATGTGCATCCAATGCATCCTTTCCAAATGACCCAAGCTCCCCCTTTGCTTGTGCATCCTGAACACTTTCAACAGAAAATCATCAAGGCATCTTCACCCAATAGAGAATGAAACAGAAATATAAGAGCTGAAATACCACTAGAAACTCCAAATAACATCAGAGATACCAAACAGCACCACATCTTGTGCTGAAGAAATGCTGACACAGAGAAATTGTCAGCAACCATACATACGTGGTTTTCTATGTATGAACTCGCGTATATACGCGACTGTGTTTAAGAAAATCTGCGTATCCAATTCCATATTCTGCATTTTACTCAGATCTGATCCTCTGTGAGGCAGAGACAGTTTTTAGCTTCTTTCTGAGATATTTGAAGGCTTCCCTGGAATATATGAGAACAGATAGATAGGACAATGTAGTTGTGTCTTCAAGTGTCATCCAATGGTTGTAGCATAAGTACATGAGTAACCAAGCCTTCAAACTCTTTGCAGCATCAACATATTCTTCCCAATAGGAATTATCATACAAGAACAAATTCTACAATAAACAATATGTGTCAAGCAATCATTCATGTGATCTGATATCACCAAGATCTTCAAGATTTATCATGATCATGATGTAACATGTGTAAGAATTAAAATGGGTCTCAACCAGCAACAAACTCTGCATGATTTATCCTTATCTCTGAATCATAAGACTTCCATCTTTTCCAAAAGCAAAGAGTACTTTTTAGCAAAAAGAAAAACAGGGCTCATCCACAATCTCATCATAAGAAACCATGTAACATGTCATCATCATTTAGAACTAAGAAATAAACTGATACAGTGCCAGTAATACAGTCATTAATAGTCAGACTGATGCTCCCCCTGAACCTTTACTCCTGATCTTCAGCTGTCATACAAATTCTTTTATCATAAGTGCATACGCGACTGTCTCCACTATAACTCGCGTGTATACGTGGCTCTAGTTCACTGAACCCGCGTATGGAAAGTGAGACATATAAAATTTCACATTCCTTCATCTCCCCTTGACTTTGTACCACCTGTACCTGCCTTCTTCACAACAGATGCACTGTCAAAAATAAACATAACTAGAATTACCAAATCAACCATGAGAATCATCATACATTGCTCCCCCTGTGATGATACATTACTAATCACCAGAATGTGTCTCACATCATTCATGCAGTCATTATGAGAAATAATCTTTAGAAGTGGATGACTGAAGTAGGGTCAAAATTCCCTACGTTTTTGACCGGTCCTCCTTATTTTTCCATCTTTGCTTGAACTTTTTAAATGTGTGCTGAAAATCATCCAATTTCTCAGATCTGTTCATCCTGCATTCTTTTTCCACATGTCCATACTTGTTACAAGCATAACATCTTATGTGACCAGAGAGGTAAGCATAAGGATCATAATGTGTTTGTCTATTCTTTCTTCTATTGCAATCAGCTGCTTTATGACCGTACTTGCTACATGAAAAACAATATCCCTTAAAGAACCCATAGTACCTTTCTGTGTAGAATCTGTTTTTTTGTGGCTGAAACAATCTTCTGCAATTGGCTGCAACATGCCCATAATAATGACACTTAAAGCATTCAACATTATTGAATGTTTTCCTTTGAGATCTCATGATTGTCGGTTGATCTTTTGTTTCTTCCAATACTTCAGGTTTTGCATTGATATCCTTTGAATCTTTAGCACTTCCTTGTGAACTAGATTCTCCTTTAACAGTTTCATAAAAACCAAGACCAAGTTTAATAGCGGGAGATTTTTGATTACTAAGAATATTGTCTAGAATCTTAGTACTATCTTGAAACCTCAAGAGTTTATCCTTTTCTTCTAATTTACCTTTGAGAATGTTTACCTCAACCTCCAATTTTTGGCATTGCTTCTTCATGCTTTCTTCGACCCTTTTTCCTTCTTCTACTTGATCATTCAATTTTAAAATCTCTTCCTTCAATACATTTTCTTGTTCTTCAAAAGTTTGTAGAAGTTCTTCATTCCTCTTATTCGATTTTTCCAGATCTGTTTTGAGCGAGATGAATTCTGCTTCACGTCCTTCCTTTTCAAATGATTGTAGAAGTTCTTCATTCTTCTTATTTGATGCTTCAAGGTCTACTTTCAGAGAGATGATTTCTGCTTCAAGTCCTTCACTGTGATTGGTTACTTTGTCCTGTAGTCTTTGATACATTTCTATCTGTCCCTTCATTGTTTCTATTTGTTCATTCAATCTAGAGATCACATCCTTGAGGATAGATTCCCTCCTTTTAAATTGATCCCAAAAATTACTTTCATCATTGATCTTGAGATTTGCTTCTAGACTTATACTATTACTTTCACTATCTTCATCATTGCATGCACAAGTGAGTGGATTACAAGAACAACAATCAATACTTGTTTCCTCTTCTTCATTTTCTGTTGCACATGTTTTCTGAGATATCTTCTTTCCTTGAGTAGCCTTCTTCTTTTGCTTCTTTGCCATGAGCACTAGCAGATTTTGGTCAGAATCTTCTTCATCTTCACTTGACATTTCATTATTATCTTTATTTGCATAATAACTCTTTCCCTTTACAAATTGTTTCCCTTTATCATGATTTTCTTTATAAGGACATTTAGTAGCATAATGACCAACTCTTCCACAACCAAAACATTTGAAGGGGAGCTTACCTTTGAATCTTCCAGTTCCTAGTTGGAGTTTTCTCACAAAATTTGCTTCTTATTCTTCTGATATATAATCTGATTCCTTGACACTTCCTTGTATTTTCTTTTTGCACATGCCTTAAAAGCAACTTCTTTGGTTTGAGAGGGACCTCCTTGTCTCATTTCATAAGCAGTCAGAATACCATGTAGTTGAACAACAGTAAGAGTTTGCAGATCTTGCCTTTCTTCAATAGATGATACTTTTGACTCAAATTTTGAAGTCAAAGATCTTAAGACTTTTTCCACCAGAGTAGTATCGGTTATGGTTTCACCCAAACTTCTCATACGATTTACAATACCATCTAGACGTAAAAAGAAACTGGCAATACTCTCATCACTATGCATTTTCAAATTTTCGTATTCAATTCTGAGGGTTTGGAGTTTTTCACTTTTTACCTTTGTATCTCCTTCATAGCTCAGAATGATTTTGTCCCATATTTCTTTTGCTGAATTTAGTTGCATCACTTTAGCAAATTCTGGTTCAGACATGCTTCCTAATAGGACATTGACTGCTTTGGCATTGATTTCATATTTCTTCCTTTCTGCTGCATCAGTGGGAATACTTGTTGGATATTAATAACCTTCTTCCACAATAGCCCATACTTCTGCACCAAGACTTTGCAGATATGCTTTTGTTTGTATCTTCCATAATAACAGATTATCTCCATTGAATAGAGGTGGCCTTATAGACATTACCCCTTCATGACTTTCCATTGCGACAGATCTCCTTCAAGCGATCAAGCTTCTGCAGGAGAACCTGCTCTGATACCAATTGTTGGGAAAAATACTGAGAGGGTGGGGGGGGTGAATCAATATTTAGGACTTACTCAAAACATTTTACTTTTTCATTCACTAAAACCCATACGCTACTTTGATGAACCCAACTAGCGTATACACACGGATATACTTAATAAAACTCGTGTATGAACAGAGATCTAGTTATGCAAAAAATTCTTAACTTAGTTCTTTGAAGCATTCATTCATCTGATGTTTAGTTAATAGTAAGTATGTGCAGTAATAACAGAATAGACCATCACACATGAACACCAGGATTTTAGGTGGAAACCCAAGTCGGGAGAAAACCACCGCTGCCGTTGCTCAGCTTTCAATATTTTATTATGAAGAAAACATCTTACAACTTATGTACTGGCGCAGACTCATACCAGTACGCAGGCACCCACTTGCGCTCATTTACCAGCCTCTCCTGGAAGGGAGCTATGACCCCCTGCTCTCGTTTACCAGCCTCACCTCGAAGGGAGCTACGACCCCCTGCTCTCAATTACCAGCCTCACCTAGAAGGGAGCTACAACCCCCTGACTAAAGGCTACAACCCTCGGCACCACCATGGACCACGTTTCATCAATTTTCATACTGGATGCAAAAGCTTTCTTCAGAGCACAATTTGCAGGCCACTTTTCATCATATTTTCAGATTGGACCCACTCCACATATTTAAGCTCAATCATACATCAAAACTGATACTTATAAATTCAGACAACCCATAATTATAGAATACAGATAGCAGTAACACAGCAGAACAGATCAAACATTTCACCTTTCATACTTCAGCAAAACCCTAGTTTTCATACGTGCTTTCCTTTTACTGATCCCGCGTATATACGCGCTTCCATGCATATAAACTCACGTATAATTCTGTACATACTTTAGAACTGATTTCACAACCCATACGCGCTTTCGCTTTATCCAACCCGCGTATATACGCGCTTCCACTGGTCCAAACTAGCGTATATATATTCAGACATTATAGAGCAGCATACTTCTTCAGATGAGATATTCAATTCAGATTTAACCCTTTACTTTAGAAAGATGTCCGCCTCATCTCAGATCTAAGCATTCCATAAACAGATCTAGAAGATACAAATACTTTTCAGATCTATATTCCCTTCATCATTTTCTTCATAGGTGCATCACAGATTCAGATCTATCATCAAACGGTTACCCTTTCCTTACAGACATACTTCAGAGTGAAGTATCCATTCAAACCCAGACTCATGCACACTCCTTGCCTAATGATTTTCTTCTCCTTATATAGGTTTACCCTTTTTCAATACCATGAGCCAAAACCACATCACTTCCGATGGTATTCCTAGATGGGATCAAATAGACATCCCAGCGCTCAATACAATGGGTCAATACCATGGTAGTAACCCCTGTTTTTACATATTTAGAGCGCATTTTACCATACACGACTTGGCACGTTATTTCCCGCGTGCATACATTACTTCTATTAAGAAAACCTGCATATGCCTTGTGACATACACTTTTCAATATTACTCTTGCACATACTGATATTTCTTACTTCTGCAACTTCTGTACTACTTGTAGACCATCAGATTTACATCATTAATTAGTATATCAAGTCATTTTCCATCAAGTACAACTTCATCAAGTAGGTTGCCATCATCTTCATCAAGTGGGTTGCCATCAAGGACAACACATTGCATCATATTGCCAACATTCTACATTTCAAGGGTTGATGAATTCCATTTTCAAACCCTTCCTTAGAAAATTTGTGCTAGTACTTTTTGATGATATACTAATCTATAATAGGTCTTGGAAGGATCATGTTGAACATGTTGACAGGGTGCTCCAACTATTGCAGGAGAAACAATTATATGCAAAAACATCCAAATGTTTCTTTGGAGTACAAGAGGTGGAATATCTGGGTCATATTGTATCTCATGAGGGTGTTAAAGTAGACCCTAACAAAATTAAAGCCATTAAGGAATGGAAATTCCCCACAACCATAAATCAGTTGCGAGGATTTCTCAGGTTAATAGGGTATTATCGCAAGTTTGTTAAGAATTATGGGAGAATAGAAACACCTCTAACAGCATTATTGAAGAAAGATGCATTTTCATGGACTCCTAAAGCAACTAAGGCCTTTGAACATCTTAAAGAGGCAATGTGCCTAGCACCAGTATTAGCTATGCCAGACTTCACAAAAACCTTTATTGTGGAATGTGATGTCTCAGGAAATGGAATTGGTGCTGTTTTAATGCAGGAAGGAAAACCCATTTCTTTTGAAAGTCGTCCAATCAAAGGAAAGTATTTACATAAACCTATTTATGAGAAGGAAATGTTAGCAATACTGCATGCACTAAATAAATGGAGAACTTACCTAATTGGAAGACACTTCAAGGTAAAAACTGATCATGATAGTCTTAAACATTTTTTGGAACAAAGACTATCTTCAGAAGAGCAGCAAAAATGGGTCACAAAGATGTTTTGTTTTGACTTTGAAATAATCTACAAAAAAGGAAAGCTTAATGTTGTTGCAGATGCACTATCAAGAAAGAATGAAGAGGTGGAAGCATTGCTTTGTGCCATTTCTATTATCCAACCAGATTGGATAACCGAAGAAAAGAGATATCAACACCTTAGAAATAAGCCACTTAAAGGGGGCAACCTCCAATACATTACATAAATGAACAATTCTTGGATGATATAATTTACAAAACCTCCTTTCTATATATAGGAGTCCATGTGGCCATAATGTAATCCTAGTGGGCCACAATGTAATCCTAGCCGACCTAACAATAATAATTTAAGGGCACAATAATAACAAAATGAGGGTTACAAGGGTACAATAATAACAATAAGGGGGTTACACTAATAACAATAAGAGACTATACTAGTAATATAGGGACCTAACAACCTCTTTTTATTAATAAAACCTGAATAGCTTTTACATCAGTTGTGCTTTGATCACAAGAGTCAAGAAATTATAGTGTTACAAAGGGAATTCAATAATCATCCATTGTTCTTCATTCTCTCCAATATACAATACATGCTCTCATTTTATAGTCATAAGGAAGATAAATTAAATAGAAAATATGATCTCCCATAACAATATTGGATTGTTCCCAACAACTTGATCAACCAGAAAATATATTTCCAACAATATTACAACAAGAGCAAGGTGAATTTGGTTTTGCAGTTGAAATTTGGAGGACGGTCGCAACAACAAATCTGAGAAAATTGTGCTCAAAGAACCCTATGTTTTTCTCCATATAGGCCGAATTTGGGCAAACCATTCTTCATTAAATTTAATTGGGCCCGTACTGGACAAAACCCATGTTCCGATTTTTCCAGATTCTTCTTCATTTGCCCAGAATCTTAACCACAAAATTTTCACTTCTTATTCCAGTGAATTTCTGAGTTGGAATATTTGATGATGATTTGGAAATCAAATCTGCAGTATGGAAAATATCTTGGAGGCTAAAATGGTGAGTTATGTTACAAAATATATTAATAAACCATCATTGATAAAATTATGCATAATAATCATCAATTTATTAAAAATAAAGGAGAAGAAATAATATTCATCCATAAGAACATAAATCATTATTAAATGGATTTATATGATAAATTATAATAAATGACATGACAAGGAAGAGTAAAAATGGATGAAATAAGTGTTAAAAAGTGGTCGTATTCATGGCCCAACAATGTGGTATTTATTGCATAAGTCAATCATATTTTTTTATTTGAAGGCAGCTGCATTATCAGTAATGAGCTTTTGGGGACATCCAAATCTGAAAATGATATTGTTTTCAAGGAATGAAATGGTGACAGAATCAGTGGCTTGCCTAGAAGGAATTGCTTCTATACACTTGGTGAAATAATCAGTGGTTGTCAAGATCCCTTTATGTTGGGTTGAGGAGAGGGGGTGAATTTCGCTAATGAAGTCTAGACCCCTTGCTGAAATGGCATTTCTGTGGATATGGGTTTGAGGGGTAAAGGTAGTAGTTTTTTCTTCCATTCAAAGATTTGAAATTTGTGACAAGATGTCACATTCTTTAAAACATCTACAAAAAGTGTAGGCCAGTAAAAACCAGCCCTCAAGATTTTATCAACAGTATATTTCCAGTAAAGATGTCCACCACAGTCACCTGCATGAAACTCTTGCATAATCTTATCAGCTTCATCTTTTAGTAAACAATTTAAAATAATTCCATCATGATCTTTCCAAAACAAAGAATTATCTATAATACAATATTTCATTGCCTTTAACTTTAAGAATCTACTTTTAGTCCTAGACAAACTAGGAGGAGCTTGTAAGTTCAGTAAGACAAATATGATATATGCATACCAAGGTCAATCTAAGAAAGGTTCACTAATATGTGGAGTCACCATCTCTTTCTAATCATATAATTGAATAATAAAATTTATATCCAAGGCCTTGCAGTTAGATTCAGCCATGAGTTTGGCTATACCTTGGCCTTTTATCAGTTTTGTGGGCTTTATTTCTATGTCATATTCCAAAATTGTGGCTATCCATTTTCCTCTTTTACCATCAGGCCCATTCTAAGTCAGAATGTCCTTAACTACTGAGTTTGTAACATAAGCAATAATGTGAGAGTACAAAATGTACACTCTGAAATATTTGATAGCCTTTACTAAAGCCAATGCTTTTTTTTCCATTATGTTGTATTTTAATGTGGCATCTCTTAATGATTTTCTAAAAAATGCTATGGGCTGTTCATAACCCTGATCATTCTTTTGCAACAAAACTGCTGCAATAGTATGTTCTGAAGCAAAATAAAAAATAATAAAATCTTTTTTGAAATCAGGACTTATTAGGATTGGTGTTTTTTTAATGGCTTGTTTGATTGATTCAAATGACTGTTTGGCCTCTACCGTCTATTTAACTATTGAGTCTTTATTCAACATGTTATTCAATGCTCTAATTAATTATGCTAAATTTGAAATGAATCTTCTGAGAAAATTAATTTTACCTATGAAAGATTGTAATTCCTTGATATTCCTAGGATGACTTATGTTCAAAATTGCCTCTATTCTAGCTGGGTCTATCCTAATTCCCTCTTTTGATATTAAGTGACCTAAAAGTTTCTCTTCTTCAAGTCCAAAGAGTGTCTTTTTGGATTTCAAAGAAATACCAAATTTTCTACATTTTCTGAATACTTGTCTTAAATGATCTAGATGCTCATTATATGATTTTGAAAAGAGTGTTATATCATTTAGATAAATTACAAGAAAATCATGAATTTCTTTAGAAAAATCTATGTCCATAGCTCTCTAGAATGTGGTTCTTGCATTCATTAATCAAAAAGGCATTTTCACATACATGAAAGTACCCCAAGGAGTAGTAAATGTACTATTTGGTTATATCTATAGAATTCATCAAGTAATGAAATCCTGGATGATCCTACTACCCTCTATAAAATATGGTCCATTTTTGGAAGAGGATAGTTATCTTTTAGAGACACTTCCAGAAATCAACACAAAGTCTGATTTCCCCTATTTTCTTCCTAGTGGGAACTAAGTTTGAGACCCAATCAGAATATTTGATTGGTGCAATGATCTGAGCTTCATACATTCTTTTCACCTCTTTTTCAATCAAGGGCATAAGAATTGGATTTATTCTCCTAAGCTTCTGTTTAAATGGTTTCTAATCTTCTCTAATGGGAATTTTATGTTGAAGGATATTGGTGTCATAAGACTTAAGGTCTTCATAACTCCAGGAAAAGACATCGTGAAATTCCTTAAACATAGCTATATATTTCAGCTTTTCTTCTGAAGGTAATCGTTTGGATAGTATAATGAGATTATGCCTTTATTCTATTCCTATGTTATGTTCTTCTATGTCTAATCTTAATGGTTCCATTTTAGTTTTTCTTGCAACATCATTTGTATCAAAAAGATATTCTAAAGGGGCTAATCCCTTAGGTCAAAATTTATTCTTAATGTTTAAAATCTTAGAATCATCATTTGTTATTTCTTCTATTTCTACATTTTATAATTTATCTATTTCTATTTGAGTGAATTTAGTGGTTTCATTTAAATATAAATTATTTACATCTATCTTACTATCTATAGTTTCTTCTACTATACAATCTGTATCTATGTTACAGTTTTGGAATTCTCCCTCAGCATTCATAAAATTATAGATTTGAGCATCTTGTGAAAACATTTCCAATATTTTAAGTTATCTGGTATAATAGGCCTGTGTCTTACCTCTGATGTATATTGGTGATTTAGCTAGAAAGGCAGTCTACAGGTGCTAGCAAAATTTGCTAAGATGTTTGCCTATATGTTCCATTTCCTAGGAATCACAAAAAAGTTAGTTTCAAGCAATTCTTTTACCAGATCTACAACAGTTTCTCTGTATTGGCTAATTCTAGCATTATACAATGAATACTCTCCTTTAATCTATTTTATGATCAATTCAAAGTCTCTCATGATAGAAACTCTTTTGGCTCCTAGTTTTCCAAAAATTTGTAGTCCTAAGATTAAAGCTTCATACTCGGCCATGTTATTTGTACATTTAAAATTTAATCGAAAGGCATGACCCTATGAATGATTGTTTTCCATGTTATAAATCCAACATCCTGCTCCTGATCCTAATCTATAGAATGAACCATAAAAATCTAAATGCCACATTAATTCATGAAATATATTATCACTGCCAACTTCTTAACGTTTCTGATTTAATTCTGTATTTTTATTTGTGCCAGTTTCTGAATTACACAAAATGAAGGAATTCATATCAGAGTGTACAGAATAAATAGGATAGTTTTGTGGTTGTTCTGTACTATTGACCATGTGCTTCATCAAGGTTTCTATGTGTTAGCCCCCTATGAAGTTTTTGACAAGAAAAGTAAGGGGCTAAATTGTTTTTGAGCCTTCAAGGAATGCATCTCCCCTGAAGACACATCATCCTTGAAGCCTCCTGTGCCTTTGCCTTGGATAAACCCCCACTGATGTTCCTAGTTTAAAGGGCCTCACTGATTGTAAAAAACTGTGCTCTAGAAAGGTCCGCTTTTCCCCTTGTACCCCTACAGAATTCCTCCCTTAGTCCCTCTAAATCCTCCAAAAATCCCCTTTAAATTCTACATTCACCCCTTGTTTGGTCTAAGTCCCCTTGTTCTCCTCTATCGTTACCTTTTCCCAGCCCCAAAAATGCACTAAAATGGGCCAAATAACCATATTTTCATGTCTATTGGGTCTTAGCCCCTTTCAGCCAACCCCCTGTACTTCTTTCACCACATGACCCCGATGCGAGAACCAGGCACCAAGGCGAAAGGTGCTTGCCGCAAGTGGATATCGGACACCATTTTAGCCTTCGATCTGTGTATATCGGATGGTATTCGCAAAACAACGCAGCGCCCGTAGCCCACTCCGTTTGCCGCCCGATTGCATCTCAACCGTCCATTCATGCCGTAGATCAATGGTCTGTATTTCATCCGCTCGGTGGTCCCCGCAGCCGCGCCCGTTCGAAAACCACCGGTTTCTATCGCACCGCCTTTCGGAGGTGGGTGGTATTTCTTATTTCGTAGTGATTCCACTCATCAAATGACGTGTGGTAGCGGCATTTTTTCAAAACCGCCCACCCATCGCACATTATCATTCGGCAAAAAACCCGGCACGATATGCACGTGCACCGTCCGATCTGCGATCGTCCATCCGACGGTTGTCGCACCACGAAGCTGTGCGGGAGTTAACCAAGGAAATTCGTACCCCTGGCCCACCATCCGTCGCCCTCTGATACGTTTTCCACCGTCGATCTCCTCCTGAGATCAGATGGTCTAGATTTAATGCATGCCCACCATTAACCCCATCCCGCCACGTCATCTTTCCACGTGTTTTTGTCGCATTATCAACCGTCCCTTTATATATTCCATTCAAAGGTCAATTTCAAATATTTTGCATTAAAAATTGGCTGCGCTCTACCCACGTTCACCAGACCATGTTCCACTGTTATGCTGCACTATTCCGCCATCTCACCAGTCTGCATAGCCACTCTCGTCATCCTCGTTGCATCCACCATCGCCAGCATTGTTTTCTTAACAGGTTGTTGTGTTTTGCAGGGTTATCGGGTGGTGAAAGCCACCATGATTTCGCGGTCTTTATTACAGCAGCCAAAAAATGCAGAAAGGACCGTGTGCAGAGTTCGAAGTAATGAAGTAAAGCCTAGGAAGGTGATTGATATGATCGCCATTTAAAGAGCAGGGTTAAACTCTGCGAAACCTTCCCGAATGCCATCAAAGCACCAGATCGAAGACATCATGGAGCACACAGAGAGTATAGCGTGCAAAAATTTATGTATATCAGGGTTTTCACATCAGCAGAATGTTTTCCCCATAAAGGACGATGTGCCCATACAGTTCTTATTCTATGTCGTGTTCCTGAGAGGATTTCCACCCTGACAATAGTCCTAATGCTATCAAAGCATTTGATTCACAGTATGGCAGACCCTAGCATCATTTATTTACCTTTTTGTTTATTCACCAAAAGTACTACAGATTGCTGCAACATAGTACATCGAAGACATGCCCGGAGTAAATGGAAGCCTGGAGAAGACCACTCTTGCATCCAAAAGAGTGCCAGAGCTAAATGCACAGGGTTTAAATAGAATGGGCTTCGGCCCTCTTTCTTTTCTGAGTTTAATGCTTAATTTAGTGTTTCACTTACCTTCTCTGCTCCACTGGAGCTATAAATTCATGAAGAAACTCATTGTAAAGGTTGTTGATCAGTTATCAAAGAATTACAAGTTGTTTCTTTTGAGACAAAGTCTCTGTGTAAAGTTGTAAGATAGGCTGAGGAAGATGTTTTCAGACTGAGTATCCAGCTACTGGCAATGTTGTACTTGACTGGTGTTGCTTTTTAATATGACAAGCACATTTCTTTGGATCCTGATCTAAAGCAGCGGTGATGTTTTTATATCTTTGTATTTGTGTTTGACTAGCATTCTATTTCATTTCATTTCTACTGGCTTACACCAGAAATCTGGCATAGGATTTACCCTTGTTAGGTACCCTATGTTTCTGCTCTCCTTGCCTTTGATGTTTTCTACTAAATGTGTTATCTAAGAATTGATTTCAGTTGATTTAACCAGTGTAGTGGATGTTATTGCCTGCTAGCTGATGTATGAATTAAATGAATCTGTTCTTAGATGTTCTTGTTAGAATTTAGCTGGAAGATTTGGGAACACTGGGGATTAGAGTTAACCGTGTCCACTAGGATCCTTGTGCAACCAGCTGGCCTTTCTAAGATCCCTCAAGCTGGAGGCTGAAGCATTGAGAGTTCAAAGTCTCTCTCTAATCTCAGGTCTTTAACTTTATGTTCTAAACATTTATTGTTCTTCCTCCCCTACCATTCCATACCACACTATCATCTTTAAGATCCAATGTTTTAGATGACTAGCCCAATTGAAATCCTGCACATTGGATAGAAAGTAAACCCTTTCCTGACTCCATTGCCCAATGGTATTGAATGTTCCCTGGAATACTTCACCTCTGCCTAAATCCTCTTTTCTCATCCTTGTCTTATATTGAACCCTTCTTCCCTGATAACCAGCAACCAAACAAAAAATCAAACAAACAAACTTCGAGCCGTATAACTAGCCTAATATCTTAAACCTTTGACCTTCAAAGACATTACCTTCGACATATCATAGATAGATCCCTCTCTGGATCCAGGAGGGCTAGATCCTAAGGTCTGAAAGTGGTTTGATGTTGTCTCATCTTTTGGTCTTGCCAATCTAGCCAAAACATGGGAACCCCAACACTATGTAAATAGTTTTAGGTTGACCAAATACTGAAATAGTGGCATAAGACATGTCTAGTTGTAGGGATCCCTGCAGTTTTTCTCCCCATGAGTGAGATAATAGAATTTCATACTTAGGAGGGATATATGAAACTACAATATCCATTACAATGCTCTTGGCTGGGTATTGGACTAAAGTGACACATAAATCTTTTATCAAACCAAGACATTTAACTTTGTTGGAATCAAAAGAGAAAATATCTTTATATCGCGTAGTGATATCAAGATTTAAGGTTTCCATGATGAATTTTGGAATTAAATTATGGGATGCTCCAGAATCTAGCATAGAATTATGTAAAATATTATCATGAATATTCAAGCTAATGTAGAAAGGAGGAACACCACCTTCTTGAGTTTTACCATTCACATCAGAACCAAATATTAATTCAATATGGTTATCATTCAAATTGACAGAATCTTCCCCTCCATTTATGTTCAAAATTTCAGTGATTTGATCTTTATATAAATCATGTTTTACCAACTATGTTAAAGGAATTTGTATCTTCAGTTTTGCATTTTCAGTTTGGATATTGAATGGAACTTGTGTTTTCCTAACTAAATGATCTCTTCTTTACTAACTGCAATTTGAGTGTTTTTCTCTTGTTTATATACAATTGGTTTTTTAGTTTGTGTTTCCACTGTTTTACTTTTTTCAACCTTCTTTTGTGGGACAGTTTGAGTAGCAGTGGTAGTTTTGGCAGATTTTGAAGTTTCAGCAGTTGTCTTAGCAACAGTTGTTTTAGGGTCAGTTGATTTTTTATCAGCATTAGATGTTGTTTTAGTAGAAGTTTTTGTTTTAGTAGCAACATATTTTTAGGATCAGCTGATGTTTTAACAACAGTATCTATAATATCTACAATTTTAGCACTGGGTGCAATTTTTGGACTAGAAATTTTCTGATTTGAACTAGAGTTTTGTTGGGTTTCTCTAGGGAGAATTTGAAGCACTTTTGTTGCAGGAGCTTCTACTTTTTTCTTACTCCTAAGGCTATATTGCTTGTGACCTTCATTTATTGCAGTATCATAACCTTACTTATAATCAAATTATTCCCCATATTTTAATTGTAACTATTGTAGCATGAATAATTCATGTTCTTCTTGTGTAAGAAAAATAGTATTATCATCATTAATTCCCATCAATTAATCTGGGTATCTTCATCTTCTTCAGTTTGGTGGGAACTTTCAGCATAGTTCTCTTGTAAAGGTGGTCTTATTTGTTGATTAGGTGTTGATTCTCTAGATTTACTAGTGTTGGGATTCTTTCTGAAGTTTGGATTTCTTATTTGTGGACCTTGTTGTTGATTATCCCATTGTAGTTTTCGCTCCATTATTTCTAACCTATCCATCATCCTTTCCATGGTTTTTTATAAACTATCTATTTTACTATCTGATATTGATGATTCCTATTTTATAGTGACTATTTTATAGTGACATATTCAATGATATTGGCCCATAGATGCTTCTTGGCTTGTGCCATTGGTTCTTTCAGTGTTAAATATTTCTATAACTTCTGCAATTTCTCTATCAATCTAATTTTCTTCTGTATTTCATTCTTGTGCATGATTTGAGCAAGTTTATTCTCATCCTCCAAACGTTTTAGCTATTCTTTAAGTCTATTTATTTCATTAGTTTGGATGGAAATTTCATGCATTTCTTTAACTAATTTACTTGCTTCATCATTTGGCTGTATTGTTTGCTGTAGATGACCTTGTAGATGAAGTAGTTGCTGAGGTAACAAGAAGTGTTGTAGCTAATGGAACTGATGAGGCCAATGACTCTACCAAAGTGGAAGGAACTGTTGTAGTGACTATGGGAATAACAGTGAGAGGGACTGCTTCTGGGCTGGGATTTTTCTCCTTCACTAACTTATCCATTTCATTTTCCATTTCTTTCAACTGGGAACTCAACTGAAGAATGAGATTCATCATCTCATATTTTTGTCCTTCATTTTCTATCACTTATTTTTCCTGTGGATTTTCGTTGGGAGGCAATTTTAGTTGCTTCTTTAATGTAACAATATCTACATTCTTTTTCTTTATGAGCTCATCTACAACTTTGACATTTGTTGGATCATATCCTACTTCAATAACCAAATCTTCTAGTGATTTGATACTATCATATTTAGCCTATAAGAATGCCTTTTCTAACTTTAGTTAACCTATGATGTTTTCAAGAGTGATTTGAAGCTTCTATACACTCATGGCTGTATTGGTCATGGTAGAATACAAAATTTCACCAACCTTCTTGTGAAATTCTATTTGGTCTATGGGCTGAAGATCCTTGGCTTGAACTTCATATGATGTATTTTTATAATCTGCTTCTGACTTAGGATGCTTCACTGTTGGTTGTAGGAAGGTCATATGCATATTCCTGGTCGTGTAATAAAATGCAGAAAGTAACCTTCTTTGATCACTTGGTGACCACTTCCAGTATTGGGTATATGTATCTGCCTTTAATGCCTCAGTTTTGAGCTTGATTTCCTTGTATTTATGTATGATATCATGCTCTTTTTCTGTTGGTTTACTGGAGGATGACACTTCAACAGTATGTTGCTTTTGAATAATCTGAGTTTTAGATGTTGAAGGCTGATGAGTTTCTTCAGAAACTGTTGGAGGAAAATTATCTTTTACCGTTGTATCTGTATCAATTACTTCAATAGTTTCCACTTCTTCATTTACAATATTTAATTTGGGTTTATTCTTGTATATCATTTTGAATTTTGTTTCAGTGGTAGTTTCAACAGTTTTTGATCCTTATTCTTTGACTCTTTTAGAGTTCCTATCCTGTGGGGCTAGAGTTTTGTAGATGTGACTAGTATCACCTTGTTTATCTGCCTCTTTCAAAGTGTTCTCCAACCATTCAGAATTATTGGAGTACATCTCTATGTCTGGCTTCGATTCATGTACATAAGGATTTAATTTACGTTTGACTCTTAACTTTCTTATTACTCCTAAAGGATCATAATACCATTGGAAGCTTTGATTGAACTTAAATTCCTGCAAATTTTTTCAGCTTGTTGACCTACATCTCTATTATTACAAATAAAAGGACCAATCTGATTCTTTATCTTAAACTGTGTCTTCTTTTTGGCTGACAGGAAATTAATTCCATCAAATTTAAGGATCTTCCTAATATATTCAAGTGCAAATAACCTCATTGGGAGGTTTTTTCACAGCTTATATGGAAAGAGGTTAGATCCTTATACCCTAATCTCTATGGGATTCTAATAAAGGTACCAATCTCCTGTCCTGCTATGTTCTGATAACTGTAGGACCTTTTTTATATCATCACTAATTCTTGGTTGATTGTTGTTGTTCAGCATGTTGAAAATAGGATGGATGAAGGAGTCAATAAAGTCTGTGTATGTTGACTGTGTGGAGTCTTTCCTGAGTAATGGAGTCCAAAAAATTACTGACTATGGATTACCTTTCACATCTAGTTTTTGAAGTTTGATAGTAAATCTTTCAGGTTGAAAATATAGAAACATGTGGAACAGAACATATGAATACTTGAAAACACCTTCTTCGGGCATTTTAACAAGTTGTTCATGAATTGTGTCAGCAAGGTACTGGGAAAAAATGAATATGGTAGCATGAGGCTGACCAGGGGTGAAAATAGACAGGATACCTAAGACTGAAGCATCAACATGCTCATTATTAAAATAACCCAAAATACAAGACAACATTGAGATGATATGTCTGATTCTCTCAGACAAAATATCTGATGGATAAGGAGGATTGGTCTTGGGAGTTTCTACTGATGAGGGAATGAAAGTTTGGAATATCTGGAACATTTTGGGGAAGTCCAAATTCATATATAATTGTGTGAGGGTCTCAATAGACAGAGGAGTTTCATCTTGCCTAGGTTGAATCTGCAGCATTTGGTTTATTGATGTAGTTGTAATGGTGAATAAGATTTCTTTTCCAGGGGTTATAATGGCTCTTTGATTAGGGAAATAGCAAGTTTGTCAAAGTTTTATGATCTCAAGACACTGGAAGGTCTGTGGGACAACATATTTGGGAAAATTGGACTCCCAAAGGAAAACATCATCAGCTTGGTCAATTGATTTATCATGGCTCCAACAGTGGAGCTCAAGGAGGTTAAACTCAGTGATAGGGTCACTAATTTTAAAGTCTCTATCTGCTAAAGGAGTGTGTTCCACATCTACAACAGGAGGTTGCAAGGGATTGACTGTGAAAATACCTTGAGAAGCCATTGGTTTTGTTAATTTTACTCAATTGATTATTTTTTTATTCAATAAATAGACCCTGGCCACTTTAGAATGTTTTGAAACATTATTTCAATCTGTAGAAGGGTTTGGAATGAAACAATGGCTTTTGCTCTTGTCTGCAACAGTTCAATTGATCAAATATTCAGTCTCTGTGATCAAGAATAGTCTCAAGCCTTGGGAATTCTATGAAAAGATGCATAGGGTCTGCGGCAAAAGGATAGGGAAGCAACAGGGTTTTCTTTTCGTCTGCAAAGGCTCATAAAATGATTCAATTACTTTTTAATTTATTTTTGTAAGTACAGGCCTTAGTATTTTCATCAATACTTAGAGAAAACGAAGCTTTTGGTATGCAGAGGAGGTTCTAGAGTCAACGTTGACTTTCTGAGGCTTCACTGGTCTTTATAGGGCTTCGGATCGGTTCTGCAATGTCTTTGGCAGCAATATTGTTGAATTCTGGTTGAAAAATTGCTTCAAAACATGTAGGTAGCTATTCTTTAGCTCTGGAATAGGTCGGCAGAACTGTATTTGCGTTAATCTGAACAGAAAATGGTGAAAAAATCATGGGAAGGGAGGTCTTTATGTTTTAATCCGCATTGATTAAGCTTTAATGTGAAATTCAAATGACAATGTGGTTTTGGTTGCAACGAGAAGGAATAAAACCCAGTGGTTTTTGCATCGGCAAAAGGTGGTAGGCGCTATTTCTTGGAGATATAAGATGTAATAGAAAATTAACACATTGTAGGGAGGGTGGCTTCGAAAACTGCTCATTTCACAAGGTCTTGGAGTGGTTAAAGTTTGAACGATCGGGGATGCAATAAGGCTTATTGGCCATTGGATCTTATCAATTAAGATTCGATGGATGGGCGAATAGAAGGAATTTATCGGGAATCTGATAGGCGTGGGGCATATCAAATGAAAAAAAAACTATAGGTTATAAATAAAATATGGCTTGGGGAAATATATATAAAGGGGAATTAATATAATATGGGTTAAAGGTTTAATGGGAGTTAATATATAATGGTAGTTAATTAAATATACATGTGGGAATGTTAATATGTCGGGAATGTATTATCAGTGGGAATGTGAAATACACTAAGTATAAATAACATCAGGGTGGGCTTTTCATAGTGGGACCTGACATATAAATTTAATCATTTAGACTTAGGATAAGTGTATTTTAGGGGGTTTTGAAATGAAAGGGAAATTAGTAAGGGGACAATTACTTTCCAAGGATAATATGCCTTTTTAACTAGGGAAATAGGATTTATGTAGGGAAAATGAGTGAAGTAAGGGGAAAAAGATAAATATGAAGGGGAGGGGGTATTTTTACAAGGGAAATGAGTTTAAAGGGAAATTAGTAAATACGAAATGACCAATTTATGCTATCCATGCCTTGTGAAAACTTCTTCTATCTACCCATCAACTACCCTAACATTTTTTCTTCATTCATTTGGGCGCATTTGAGCTTTCAAACCCTTATCATTTTTCTTTTAAGAAAAAACTATCTAATTCTAACCTTATTACTTCCAATGGCTCATATTAAACTGTTGAGATCATTTATTATTTTCTACCTAACTAATGATCTTCCAAGATTAAACAGTTTCGCTAGATCTTTATTCTCTACCTATCAGCATGAAATTTAAAGCATGAAACATCAAGATTAAGTAGTTTGACCTTCATGGATTGTGGCATTTTTTGACAAGCTACACATAATCTTATTTTGCAAAATAAAGTAAAAATTAGTGGCATTTGAATTTTTATCACTTTCATGATCTATTTTATCTCTTCTTCTTTTTTGTGGGGTTCATATTTTAATTTATTTTCATGATTATTTTCTTTTAGTCCTTTGATTTTTCTTTTAGGACTTTTACCCTCTTTACATTTTTTAATATGGGAAAAAAATTTGCAAAAAGAAAATTATGTACATATTACAATACTAATCATAGTTAATTCAAAATTATGAATCCTATTATTATAGGACCCTAACAGTGGCTCCACATGGGAATGGCATTTCCCGGGGAAATGCCAAGAACTTTAAGATCAGTAGCCTTGAACTTTGATTGTGCATGCCTTGAAACTATTTTATGATCTCTGCTTTATTCATACTTATGATATTTTGTCTTTCAAATCTTAGGGCCTACTCTCCTGGCTTCAACTTTGCAAGAAAAACATCCAATCCAATCTATGCTTTGCAATGTTATGTACAATGAAAAAATTAAACAAAGTTAACTAATGGTTAGTTTAGAGAAAATTAATGCTTCAGCATTCTACCATTGACAGGTCCTCTTGGAAGATTTGATACATCATTTTCCTTCAAAAAGAATGCATTGTTACCTCTGTAACCATAGATGATATAGGTACCTTTCCATGGGAAATCAAATTTACCATGTTTACCTTTTTCCTCTCTTCTTGAATCCCATTTAAGCACTTTATCACCTATGTAAAAATCATCTTTATTTGTTTTCTTGTCAAATATCTTCTTAATTTTATCTTGTATCACCTGTGATTTGACATACAATTCTTCCCGGGTTTGTTGCAACTGTATAGTTTGATTTATCCTTCTCTGGATATCATTGGGTTCTACCTGCAATTCTTGGATCATATTCATCACTGGTACTCCTAAAGAGGATGGAAAAACAACATCCATCCCATATAATAGCTGATAAGGGCATGTACCAATGGAATTCTTTGTAGTTAATATATCTGCCCATAAGGCATTGACCAACTTCTTGTTCCAGGTCTTTTTGTTGTTTTCTAACAATTTATTAATGATATTTATCAGGGTTTTGTTGGAGGATTCTGCAAGTCCATTACCTTGAGGGTAATAGGCAGTGGAATGGGCAAGGGTAATGTGGTATTTATTACAAAGTTCAATCATATTTTTAGATTTGAAGGCATTTACATTATTAGTAATGAGATTTTGGGGACATCCAAATCTAGAAAGGATATTGTTTTCAAGGAATTAAATGTTGACAAAATCAGTGGCTTTCCTAGAATGAATTGCTTCTATCCACTTGGTGAAATAATCAGTGGCTGTCAAGATCCATTTATGCTGGGTTGGGGAGGGTGGGTGAATTTCGCCAATGAAGTATAGACCCCATTGTTGAAATGGCATTTCTGTGGAGATGGGTTTGAGGGGTAAAGGTAGTAGTTTTTTCTTCCCTTCAAAGATCTGACATTTGTGATAGGATGTCACATGCTTTCTAACAACTGCAAAAAGTGTAGGCCAGTAAAAACTAACCCTCAAGATTTTATCAGCAATAGATTTCTAGTAAAGATGTCCTCCACAATCACCTGCATGAAACTCTTGCATAATCTTATCAGCTTCATCTTTCAGTAAACAATTTAAAAGAATGCCATCATGATCTTTCCAAAACAAAGCATTATTTATAATACAATATGTCATTGCTTTTAACTTCAAGAATCTACCTTTAGTCCTAGAAAAACCAAGAGGATCTTGTAATTTCAGTAAGACAAATATGATATCTGCATACCAAGATGAATCTAAGAAAGGTTCACTAATCTGTGGAGTCGCCATCTCTTATTGATCATCTAATTGAGCAATAAAATTTATATCGAAGGCCTTGCAATTAGATTCAGCCATGCGTTTGGCTAGACCTTGCCCTTTTATTAGTTTAGTGGGATTTATTTCTATGTCATATTCCAAAATTGTGGCAATCCATTTGCCTCTTTTACCATCAGGCCCATTCTGAGTCAGAATGTCCTTAACTACTGTATTTGGAACATAAGCAATAATGTGAGAGTACAAAATGTACACTCTGAAATATTTGATAGCCTTTACTAAAGCTAATGCTTTTTTTTCCATTATGTTGTATTTTAATGTGGCATCTCTTAATGATTTGCTGAAAAATGCTATGGGCTATTCATAACCCTTATCATTCTTTTGTAGAAAAACTGTTGTAATAGTATGTTATAAAGAAAAAGAAAAAAGAACAAAATCTTTTCTGAAATCGGGACTTATTAGGATTGGTGCTTTTGTAAGGGCTTGTTTGATTGATTTAAATGATTGTTTAGCCTCTACTGTCAATTTAAGTGGTGATTCTTTCTTCAACATGTTATTCTATTCTCTAATTAATTATTCTAAGAAAATTAATTTTACCTATGAAAGCTTGTAATTCCTTGATATTCCTAGGATGTCTAATGTTCAAAATCGCCTCTATTCTAGTTGGGTCTATCCTAATTCCCTCTTTTTATATTATGCGACCTAAAAGTTTCCCTTCTTCAAGTCCAAAGAGTGTCTTTTTTGGATTCAAAGAAATACCAAATTTTCTGCATTTTGTGAATACTTGTCTTAAATGATATAGATGCTCATTATCTGATTTTGAAAAGATTGTTATATCATCTAGATAAATTACAATAAAATAGTGAATTTCTTTAGCAAAATATATGTCCATAGCTCTCTGGAATGTGGTTCCTACATTCATTAATCCAAAAGGCATTTTCACATACATGAAAGTACCCCATGGAGTAGTAAATGCTGTCTTTGGTTGGTCTTCTAATTGAACTAATATTTGGTTATATCTAGATAATCCATCAAGCAATGAAATCCTAGATGATCCTACTACCCTCTGTAAAATATGGTCCATTTTGGGAAGAGGATAGTTATCGTTTAGAGACACTTTTTTTAAGTTCTGGAAATCAACACAAATTCTAATTTCCATTGTTTTCCTCCTAGTGGGAACTAAGTTTGAGACCCAATCAGAATATCTGATCAGTGCAATGATCTAGGCTTCATACATTCTTTTCACCTCTTTTTCAACCAAGGGCATAAGAACTGGATTTATTCTCCTAAGCTTCCGTCTAAATGGTTTCTGATCTTCTTTAATGGGAATTTTATGTTGAGTGATACTGGTGTCATAAGACTTAAGGTCTTCATAACTCCAGGCAAAGACATCTTGAAATTCCTTAAACAGAGCTATATATTTCAGCTTTTCTTCTGAAGGTAATGGTTTGGATAGTTTAATGAGATTAGGCATTTTTTGTGTTCCTATGTTATGTTCTTCTATGTTTGATCTTAATGGTTCCATTTTAGGTTTTCTTGCAACATCATTTGAATCAGAAAGATATTATAAAAGGGGCCAATCCCTTAGGTAAAAAGTTATTCTTAAGGTTTAAAATCTCACAATCATCATTTTCTATTTCTTCTATTTCTATTTGAGTGAATTTAGTGGGTTCATTTAAATATAAATTATTTACATATATCTTACTATTTATAGTTTCTTCTACTATACAATCTGTATATATTTTACAGTTTTGGAATTCTCCCTCAGCATTCATAAAATTATAGATTTGACCATCTTGTGAAAAAATTTGCCAATATTTTAAGTTATCTGGTATAATAGGCCCGTGTCTTACCTTTGTTGTATATTTTTGATTTGGCTGGAAAGGCAGTCTCAAGGTGCTAGGAAAAGTTGCTAAGTTGTGTGCTTGTTTGTTCTATTTCCTAGGAATCACAGAAAAGTCGATTTCAAGAAATCCTTTTACCAAATATAGAACAATTTCTCTGTATTGGCTAAGTCTAGCATTATACACTGAATACTCTCCTTTAATCTGTTTTATGATCAATTCAGAGTCTCCCATGATAGAAACTCTTTTGGCTCCTAGTTTTCCAACAGTTTGCAGTCCTAAGATTAAAGCTTCATACTCGGCCATGTTATTTGTACATTTAAAATTTAATCTAAAGGCATGACCCTATGAATGATTGTTTTCCATGTTATAAATCCAACTTCCTGCTCTTGCTCCTAATCTATTGACTGAACCATCAAAATCTAAATGCCACATTGATTCATGAAATATATTATCAATGTCAACTTCTTTATGTTTCTACTTTAATTCTGTGTTTTTATTTGTGCTAGTTTCTAAATTACACAAAATGAAGGAATCCATATCAGAGTGTACAGAATAAATAAGATAGTTTTGTGGTTGTTTTGTAAAATTGGCCATGTACATTATCAAGGTTTCTCTTAAAGCTTTTTAGGCTGACCAAATAATAAAATAATGGCATAAGACATGTCTAGTGTAGGGATTCTTGCATTTTTTTTCCCCATGAGCGAGACAATAGCATTCCATACTTAGGAGGGATATCTGCAACTACAATATCCATTAAAATTCTCTTGGTTGGGTATTGGACTAAAGTGACACATAAATCTTTTATCAAACCAAGACATTTAACTTTTTTGGAATCAAAAGAGAAAAGATCTTTATATTGCCTAGTGATATCAAGATTTAAGGTTTCCATGATGGATTTTAGCATTAAATTACGGGATGCTCCATAGTATAGCATAGAATTATCTAAAAGATTATCATGAATATTCAAGCTAATGTAGAAAGGAGGAACACCACCTTCTTGATTTTTACCATTCACATCAGGACCAAATATTAATTCAGGTTGGTCATCATTCAAATTGACAGAATCTTCCCCTTCATTTATGTTCAAAGTTTTAGTGATTTGATATTTATATAAAACATGTTTTACCAACTTCGTTAAAGGAATTGGTATCTTCATTTTTGCAATTTCAGTTTGGATATTGAATGGAACTTGTGTTTTTCCTAACTAAATGATCTCTTCTTTACTAACTGTAGTTTGAGTGCTTTTCTCTTGTTTATATACAGTTAGATTTTCAGTTTGGGTTTCCACTATTTTATTGTTTTCAATCTTCTTTTATGGGAGATTTTGAGTAGCAATGGTAGTTTTGACAGATTTTGAAGTTTCAGCAACTATTTTAGGATCAGCTGATTTTTTATCAGCAATAGGTGTTGTTTTAGTAGAATTTGTTGCTTTAGCAGCAGCAGATTTTTGAGGATCAGCTGATGTTTTAACAATAGTATCTATAATATCTACAATTTTAGGACTGGGTGCAATTTTTGGACTAGAAATTTTCTGATTTGAACTAGAGTTTTGTTGGGTTTCTCTAGGGACAATTTTCAGTACTTTTGTTGCAGGAGCTTCTATTGTTTTCTTGGTTTGTGTTTGGGTAGTTTTCTTAGTAGGAGCTTCTACATTTTTCTTACTTCTAAGTTTATATTTCTTGTGAACTTCATTTATTACAGTATCATAACCTTGCTTATAATCAAATGATTCCCCATATTCTAATTGTAACTATTGCAGTATGAATATTTCTTGTTCTTCTTGTGAAAGAAAAATAGCATTATCATCATTAATTCCCATTAAATTAATCTGGGTATCTTCATCTTCTTCATTTTGGTGAGAACTCTCAACATAGTTCTCTTGGAAAGGTGGTCTTATTTGTTGCCAGTGTTGGGATTCTTTCTAAAGTTTGGATTTCTTATTTGTGGACCTTGTTGTTGATTATCCCATTGTGGTTTTCTCTCCATTATTTCTAACCTGTCCATCATCCTTTCCATTGTTTTTGTTAAACTATCTATTTTACTATCTGATGTTGATGATTCCTCTTTTATAGTGAAACTTCATTCATTTCTCATTCAGGCCCTCTTGGCTAACAAGTTTGATTCTACACTAACTACATTGCTTTGCATCTGTTCTAATGTTTCTGGGTTTCTTTACCTCAACTAGTATGACATATCAGTGTCAAAACCATCAGGAAATTTGATTAAAGCTAGATCTAGTGGGGGTTTAATGTTTGCTGGAATAGCATTATAGATGTTGTTGAACCTATTACAATAGTCCTAAAATGACTCATTAGGATATCTTCTAATGTTTTCATATTCAAAAATAATTTGTAAATGATTCTTCTTTTTCTCCGATCTATTTATAAATAATCTATGAAAAGCTTCTAGATCAGCAATATGATTGGCACATAAAGCTTTAAACCACTTTTTTACTTCTCCAGCTAAAACTTGAGAAAATTGTCTCATTTGTAAATCGGCTTCATCTATTTCATGCAATTCAAAATAATCTGTCATTTTGTTAACATGTTTTTGTGCAGTGTATTGGCCAGTTCCATCAAATTGAAATATTTTTCTCTGATAATCTTGGGGCATGGCATGTAATTGAGCTGGTAGGATCAAAGGTGCATATCTAGCTGCCATGGCTAATATTATAGCTTGGCTAGGAGGTAATTTTAAGTCCCTATATTAATAGTGTAGTCCCTTATTATGTTATTTTATTCCCCCTTATTGTTATTGTTGTACCCCTGTAACCCCCATATTTTTATTATTGTGCCCTTTCATTATTATTGTTAGGTCAACTAGGATTACATTATGGCCCCACTAGGATTACATTGTGGCCCCATGGACTCCTATACATAGAAAGGAGGTTTTATTATTTGTATCATCCAAGAATTGTTCATTCATGTAATGTATTGGAACCAGCTCCAAAAATAGAAGAAAAGAGATATCAACACCTTAGAAAAAAGCCACTTCGAGGGGGAAACCTCCAATACATTACATGAATGAAAAATTCTTCGATGATATAAATGAAAAAACCTCCTTTCTATATATATAGGAGTCCATGGGGCCACAATATAATCCTAGCCGACATAACAATAATAATGTAAGGGCACAATAATAACAATATGGGGGTTACAGGGGTACAACAATAACAATAAGGGGGGATACACTAACATAATAAGGGACTACACTATTAATATAGGGACTTAACATGCTCCTCTCCTTCAAACAAGTGTTGTCCTCAACACTTGATTATTTCTTGATGCTTCTATATAAAATTATCATCCTCCCATGTGGAATCTTCTACAGGAAAGTTCTTCCACTTGCTGAGATACTCTTAAATTGATCGTACTTATCGAATTCTTGTTTCTGTGACTGCTTCAGAAATTCTTTCGATGTGATGGTGATCTTCCTGTTGTTTCATTAGATTCTGCACCAAAGTTAGGTTATCCTTTGAGAGTTGGAGAACTTGTTGTTGATGCTCGATATGATATTCCACTAATTTATCATCCATATTAGCTATTATTTGATTCTTCAAACCATCCAACTTAGCCTCAATTTCTGCTTTTAAACCATCTATTTCATCTTCGGTTTCTCTTCGTAAGATCGAAATTTTTTGCACTTGGTACCGTAATTTTTATATCTCATACTGTAATTCTTCATCTTCATGCATCATAGTATAGCTTTTTGAGGGCTTAATGGGTATGGAATTATCTTTTGGATGCATTATATAACCCAGTGCTGATAAAAATTCTAAAATATGCCCTTGGAATAACTTCAAACTGTTGTTTCAAACAAATGTTATGCAATTTTAAAAACCAAATACACACCTTTTTCTTCCTTTTTAGGAGCTCGATATTGAAATTGAATTATCTCTATAATTATGGATCCTGATATCTGAAATTCAGCCCTATAGTATCCCTCTGAAGCTTCTTTCAAATGCCACAGGTCTGACTTGGGTTGGGTTCTTCCAGACAAAGTTATGCCCAATCTCCCACAATGACTCAATTATGGGCGAATTCAGTAGAGCAAACTTGTACGAATTTCCACGTGTTATTTTTTTCTCCTTTTGCTCTAAAATTGATAGAAAAGAAACTAAATTCCATGTACTTCTAGCCACCTTTTACAAAATTCAAATCCGATGCTCAGAGAGAGAGTTATGAATATTTTCCCACGATCACCTTTTTGAGATGAAATTCAGGAGCCTGAAAAAGACCTAACTTACACAGATCATATCTCCGAAAATATTGTCAATGAAGCTCTGAAATTGTGTGAAACTGTTCCTCAAGATTTCGGCTTCATACTCTAAGACTTTCATCTTCTGAACCTTCGTAGAAAAATTTTTATAGCAAAAATTCCACGATGACCAGTTTGGAGCAGCGAAACCCTAGAATCCAAAGCTCTGATACCAAATGTTGTGAAACCAGCTCCAAAAATAGAAGAAAAGAGATATCAACACCTTATAAAGAAGCCACTTTGAGGGTGAAATCTCCAATACATTACATGAATGAACAATTCTTGGAAGATACAAATGAAAAAACCTCCTTTCTATATATAGGAGTCCATGGGGCCATAATGTAATCCTAGCCGACCTAACAATAATAATGCAAGGGCACAATAATAACAATATTGGGGTTATAGGGGTACAACAATAACAATAAGGGGGGATACACTAACATAATAAGGGACTACACTATTAATATAGGGACTTAACACGTAAATTTTTGGTGCTTGGTGATGAGGTTGAAGTACTTGCAGATGTACTTGGGATACTAGATGATATACTTGGAAATGTTGTTGAAGTACTAGAAAATGTAGCAGTAGTGCTAGAAGTTGAACTTGAAGTATTTGGAGATGGAAATAAAACTCTAGGTTGAAGAGGAAGCTTAGGAATGAATGATTCAGTGGAATATATTGCAGTGGAAATAGTAGATGAGGTAGTACTAAATAATGATGAATTTACAGATTCTAAATGACTGGAAGAAGGCTTAGGGGTATAAGTAGAAAAATCAGTTAAGTCAACAGAATGTTGAAGGATTGCTTCATCAATTTCCTTAGTCAAAGTGGTAGTCAAAGCATGAAGTTCGTCATATGGTTCTAGTATTTTTTGGTCTAAATCAAGTGAAATAGTTTCCTTTTTAGTTTCAATAAATGAAATAATATCAGGATCTATAACACAGCCATATATTGATATTTCTGATTTAGTTCTAAACAAAGATTGTTCAAAAGATAAATCAAATTCTATATCTTATAAAATTGACAGTTTTTTGGGAAGTGAAGTAGCTTTGATTAATTTACTTGTACTTTCTAAACTTTCTACTTTCTTATTCTTTTTCCTTAAAATTTTGTCTGGGTCATCTATGATTACAGCAGGCTGTGGATCAGGATGAGCCCTAGTGTAGCATACTCTTTTGGAAGCCAGAATTTTATTTTTCAATAAAAATTTCTCTAACAACCTTAAGGTAAATAGATTCTGAAAAGTATTTTCTTTAAGGTTTATTTTAAACTGAGGATTGACTTACCCAGTATGGTCGCCAGAATGTTATCACTCCAATAATTTCCTAGGGGCATTATGCTTTTTTGGTATAAAGAAATATTAGAGGTAACCACAGACCTACTTTTAATCTTAGGATCTGGCCTTTCCTAAAGCTCAGAGATGGCTCTCTCTATATGATTTAACTTTGTTGTTTTTACTTGATTTTAGGCTAGTTATGTGAGGATGATTGGTTATGGTTTTGATTTGGTTTGGTGGTGGAATCACAGGTTCAGATGGATAGTTGCAAGTTCATTTTCCATTGGGCTAATGGAGTCAATGTATCAAGCAGTAGGACAGAATCAAGGTCTAAATGAAATGTTCACAAGGCAAGATAGTTGGGTTAATTCAAAACTTCAGGCTGGATGGTGAAATGGTTTCAATCGGGATGAGAGAGAAATTAAGGATTCTCATATCTAGATAATGGAGGAGAAGACAAAGTTCAATCTAAACTAGGGAGAAATTAAGAATTCCCTAATTTGGATATCAGTAGAAAATATCAAAATATATAATAGTTAAGAATAGAGTGCACTTAAACAATTTCTGAAATAATATACCTATTATAATATTTAGATTCATAAAAAATTAAGTATATGAAAAAACATAAGAAAGTAACAAAGAACAAGTGAAAGTGCTTCACTAAAGTGGCTCAACACATGAATCCTGTAATATGATGCTTTATTTCTCAATCCAGTTTGCTGACCTGAAAATGGTACAAAGAACACTTAGGTTTCAGCTTAGTGCAACTATAGAAATGTTTAGCAATTCATCCACCCTCAATACTTCAAAGTGTGAAGTATTTATACAAAAATTATTACAAAATATCCTAAAACAAACTTAGGAATTATTCAAGGAAAAATAAATATCTTCATGCAAGAAGATAGAGACAACTATCTAACTCATGCAAGGTGTCCCTTCTTTTATTGATTTGTTGTTGTTTGTTTGATCTTTTGTTGAATTTTCTCTGACTGTTTTCTCAACGAAGGTTGTTGTTGAGTGTCCTTTACATTGGTAGCTTTCACTCTGATTTATAATTTCTGTTTTGAATTTAACTTATTTCTTTCATCTGATACTCTTTAATTGTATGCTTTGTTACTGTTTTAACTTTCACTGTTACTGTTGTTTTTATATTTTATCCTGCCTGATGTTTTTCACTTTAAAACTGCCTACTCTATTTACTTTGACTGTCTTATTTTACCTTTATCCTTTCATAGTAAATCATTTAACTTATCCCAATCTTCTGCCTCTGGTAATTTGATTTTTATCATCCTTCTGAATATTTCATCAGCCTTTGTATACTTTGAAAATGTAGGCTTGTTGATAAATAAATGTTGTACCTCATGTTGTAGGTAAAAGAGATTCTCAAAACTTTTATAGATTACTTTCCCTGTTGTAATTCCTTGTGAGGAAGGAATGTTAGCTTTCTCCTTAGCAACTTCTCTCATTTTCTTATCATAATCCTCTTGTTTCATCAAACTGTCATGAATAACCAGAGGATTTGGCAGGCCTTTCTGCCTCAAAATATCAAACTTCATCATGAACCTGGTTATGGAAATCTCCATTTTTTGGCATTTCTGTTCAAGTTGAACCATTAAATTTCTCTTAGAAATCATCTTCCTAACTTCTAGGATTGTTTATGTCCTATCACTAATTCAAATTTCATCTAATTCTTGCTTATTTTTGGAATTACGAAACTTTATGATTTCATTAGCCTCTTTATGGCTTCTTACCAAGTTCTTCTTTGATTTTCTAGATGGGTTCACCTGCTGCTTTGATTAAATATTTTTGTTCATAAATAACATGGATTGATGGCCAAATATCATTGACAGATTCAATGATATTGGCCCATAGCTTCTTCTTGGCTTGTGCCGTTGGTTCTTTCAGTGTTAAATCTTTCTCTAACTTCTGCAATTTCTCTATCAATCTATTTGTCTTACGTATTTCATTCTTGTGCATGATTTGAGCAAGTTTCTTCTCATCCTCTAGAATTTTTAGCTATTCTTTAAGTCTGTTTATTTCATTATTTTGGATGAACATTTCCTACATTGCTTCAACTAATTTTCTTGCTTCAACAGTTGGTTGTACTGTTGATGTAGATGACCTTGTAGCTGAAGTAGATGCTAAGGTAATAGTAAATGTTGTAGCTAATGGAACTAATGGGGCCAATGACTTTGCCAAAGTGGAATGAAATGTTGTAATAACTATAGGAATAACAGTGACATGGATTTCTTCTGAGCTAGCTTTTTTCTCCTGCCCTAACTTATCCATTTCATTTTCCATTTCTTTCAACTTGGCAGTCAACTAAAGAATGAGATTCATCATCTCATCTTTTTTTCCTTCATTTTCTAGCACTTATTTTTCCTGTGGATGTTCAGTAGGAGGAAATTTGAGTTGCTTCTTTAATTCAACAATTTCTGCATTCTTTTTCTTTATGAGCTCATCTGCAAATTTGACATTTGTTGGATCATATCCTACTTCAAATACCAAATCTTCCAGTGATTTGATTCTGTTATCTTTAGCTTGTGAGGATTCCTTTTCTAAATTTAGCTGACCTTTGATGTTTTCAAGAGTGTTTTTCAGGTTCTGTACACTCATGGCTTTATTGGTCATGGTAGAATACAACATTTCACCAACCTGCTTGTGAAATTCTATTTGGTCTATGGGACGAAGATCCTTGGCTTTAACTTCATATGATGTCTTTTTATAATCTACTTATGACTTAAGATGCTTCACTATTGGTTGAAGGAAGGTCATCTTCATCTTCCTGGTCTTGTAATCAAATGCAGAAAGTAACCTACTTTGATCACTTGGTGACTTCTTCCAGTATTGGGTATATGTATCTGCCTTTAATGCCTCATTTTTTAGCTTGATTTCGTAGTATTTTCATATGATATCCTCCCCTTTTTCTGCTGGTTTACTGGAGGCTGACACTTCAACACTATGTTGCTTTTGAATAATCTGATTTTTAGATGTTGAAGGTTGATGAGTTTCTTCATAAACTACTAGAGGAGCATTATCTTTTACCACTATATCTATATCAATTACTTCAATAATTTCCACTTCTTCATTTACAGGATTTAATTTGGGCTTCTTCCTATATATCATTTTGAATTTTGTTTCAGTGGTAGTTTTAGTAATGTATGATCCTTCTTCTCTGAATCTTTTAGATTTCCTATCCTGTGGGGATGGAGTTTGCAAGATATGACTAGCATCACTCTTGCTTAGCTGCCTCTTTCAAAGTGTTCTCCAACCATTCAGACTGACTGGAGTACTTCTCCATGTCTGGATTGGATTCCAGTACATAAGTATTTAATTTACATTTGACTCTTAACTTGCTTATTACTCCCAAAGGATCATAATACCATTGGACGCTTTGACTGAACTTAAATTCCTACAAATATTTTTCATCTTTTTGACCTGCATCTCTACTGTTACAAATAAAAGGACCAATCTAATTATTTATCTTAAATTGTGTCTTCATTTTGGCTGACAAGAAATTGATTCCATCATAGTTAAGAATCTGTCTGATATATTCAAGAGCAAATAACCTCATTAGGAGGTATTTGGGTAGCTTATATGGAAAGAGATTAGATCCATATACCCTAATCTCTGTGTGACTTTGATAAAGGTACCAATCTCTTGTGCTACTGTGTTCTGATAACTGCATGATCTTTTTTTATATCATCAACGATTCCTAGTTGACTGTTGTTGTTCAGCATGTTGAAAATAGGATGGATGAATGAGTAAATAAAGTCTGTGTATGTTGATTGTGTGGAGTCTTTCCTAAGTAATGGAGTCCAAAAAATTACTGACTGTGGATTACCTTCCACATCCAGTTTCTGAAGGTTGATAGTAAATTTTTTAGGCTGAAAATATAGAAACATGTGGAACAGAACAGATGAATACTTGAAAACACCTTCTTTAGGCATTTTAACAAGTTGTTAATGAATTTTGTCAGCAAGGTACTGGGAAAAATTGAATATGGTAGTAGGAGGCTAACCAGGGGTGAAAATAGACAGGAATCCTAAGATTGAAGCATCAACATGCTCATCAGTAAAATAACCCAAAATACAAGACAATATTGAGATGATATGTCTAGTTCTCTCATAGAAAATAGCTAATGGATAAGGAGGATTGGTCTTGGGAGTTGCTACTGATGAGGGAATGAAAGTTTGGAATATCTGGAGCCTCTTGTGGAAGTCTATATTCAGATATAACTATGTGAGGGTCTCAATAGACAGAGGAGTTTCATCTAGCCTAGGTTGAATCTGCATCATTTGGTTTATTGATTCAGCTGTAATGGTGAATAATTTTTCTTTCCCAGGGGTTATAATGGGTCTTTGATCAAAAAAATGGCAATTTTGGCAAATTCTGATGACCTCGGGACACTGGAAGGTCTGTGGGACAACATATTTGGGAAAATTGGACTCCCAAAGGAAAACATCATCAGATTGGTCAATTGATTTGTCATGGCTCCAACAGTGGAGCTCAAGAGGTTAAACTCAGTGACAGGGTCACTAATTTTAAAGTCTCTATCTACTAAAGGAATTTGTTCCACATCTACAACAAGATTTTGCAGGGGATTGACTGTGACAATACCTTGAGAAGCCATTGTTTTTGTTAATTTTACTCAATTGATTAATCTTTGATTCAATAAATAGACTCTGGCCTCTTTAGAATGTTGAGAAAGATTATTGCAATCTGCAGAAGGGTTTGGAATGAAACAATGGCTTTTCCTCTGGTCTACAATGGTTCAATTGATTAAATATTGAGTCTCTGTGATCAAGAATAGTCTTAGGCCTTGGGAATTCTATGAAAAGATGCCTAGGGTCTGTGGCAAAAGGATAGGGAAGCAACAGGGCTTTCTTTTGGTCTGCAAAGGCTCCTAAATTGATTCAATTACTTGTTAATTTCTTGTTTTAAGTACATGCCTCAGTAGTTTTAGGAATACCTGGAGAAAACAAAGCTTTTGGTATGTAGAGGAGGTTTTGGAGGTAGCACTAATTTTATAAGGCTTCACTGGTCTTTATAGGGCTTCAGATTGGTTCTACAGTGTCTTTGGCAGCAATATTGTTGAATTCTAGTTGAAAATTTTCTTGAAAGTAGGTTGGTAGTTATTCTTTATCTCTGGAATAGGTCAGCAAAGCTGTATTTGCGTTAATCTGAACAGAAAATGGTGAAAAAATCATGGCAAGGACAGTCTTTATGTTTTAATCCGCATTGATTAAGCTTTAATGTGCGAGTTAGATTCAAATGATAGTATGGTTTTGGTTGCAACGGGTAGGAATACAACCTAGTGGTTTTGGCATCGAAAAAAGGTGGTAGGCAGTATTTCTTGGAGGGATGTGATGCAATAGAAAATTCACATGTTGCAGGGAGCAGGGCTCCGAAAAATGCTCATTTCGTAAGGTCTTGGAGTGGTTAAATTGTAAGCGATCGGGGATGTGATAAGGCTTATTGGCCATAGGATCTGATCAATTAAGATCTGACAGATGGGAGAATAGCAAGAATTCGTCGGGAATCTGATAGGCGTGGGGCATATCAAATGCGGAAAAACTATAGGTTATAACTAAAATATGGGTTGGGGAAATATATATAAAGGGGAATTAATATAATACGGGTTAAAGGTTTAATGGGAGTTAATATATAATGGTGGTTAATAAAATATACATGTAGGAATGTTAATATGTGTAGGAATGTATTATCAGTGGGAATGTAAAATACACTAAGTATAAATAACATTTGGGTGGTTTTTTCATAGTGGGACCCGACATATAAATTTAATCATTTAGACTTAGGATAAGTGTATTTTAGGGGGTTTTGAAATTAAAGGGAAATTAGTAAGGGGAAAATTACTTTCCAAAGACAATATACTTTTTTAACTAGGGAAAGAGTATTTATGTAGGGAAAATGAGTGAAGTAAGGTGAAAAAGATAAATATGGAGTGGAGGGGGTATTTTTACAAGGGAAATGAGTTTAAACGGAAATTAGTAAATATGAAATGACCAATTTCTGCTATCCATGCCTTGTGAAAACTGCTTCTGCCTACCCATCAGCTACCCTAACATTTTTTCTTCATTCATTTGGGTGCATTTGAGCTTGCAAACCCTTATCATTTTTTTTAACAACAAACTATCTAATTCTAACCTTATTACTTCCAATGGCTCAAATTAAACTATTGAGCTCATTTATTATTCTCTACCTAACTACCGATCTTCCAAGATTAAACAGTTTGGCTAGATCTGTATTCTCTATCTATCAACATGAAATTTAAAGCATGAAAGATCAAGATTAAACAGTTTGACCTTCATGTATTGTGCCATTTTTTGACAAGATGCACACAATATTATTTTGAAATAATGTAAAAAGTAGTGGCATTTGAATTTGTATCACTTTCATGATCTATTTTATCTCTTATTTTTTTTGTGGGGTTCATATTTAATTTTCTTTTATTGATTATTTTCTTTTAGTCCTTTGATTTTTCTTTTAGGACTTTTACCCTCTTTACATTTTTTAATATGAGAAAACAATTTGCAGAAAGAAAAGTATGTGCATATTACAAGGCTAATCATAGTTAATTCAAAATTATGAATCATATTATTATAGGACCCTAACACAATGCAAAGTGCAAAACGTGATGGGGATAAAATGAAAAAATGCAATTTGCGATAGGGATGATGTGGAGGTGGGACCGACAGTGGAGCACGATCGCAATATCGCGGTCGGCGAATCAGAGTGGTAAGTCTTAATGAAAAAGGGAAAATATTTTGATTTGTGATAAAGTGATGGGATTTTAAGAAAATGCAAAGTAAGGTTCTTTCAAAGGTTTTTGACATAGAAATGAGGAGCAAAGGAGAAAGGAGGGAAAAAGGAATATTGAAATCAAGGTCTGGAAGTGGAAGTTGTTAGCAAGTACCAAATGGGTAATGCGATTGCGAAAAGGAGCAATGGTAATTCCAAAGGGAAAAAAGTGTGGTTTCTAATGCTTTTTACTATTTTTAATGAAAGAGTAGCAAAGGGAAGTAGAAAGGGATATCATATTTAGGCTTAGAATGAGAGAGTGTTAGCAAATATCACAAGAAATTTGTGATTGGTGATGGAGCGAGGTACGACGAGCAGTAGTTTTGAGGAGAAAGGGTGGAGGTCTAATTCTAATTATTTTAAAGCGTTTTGGGAATGAAAAGGGTGATGGATGCAAATAAGAGAAAAAGGTGTGAAATGGAGGCATAACAGCAGTTCTCAAGCATGAGAACAGAGCTGGGAAATAAAGCGGGAATGCTTCATGATCTTCCTGGGGATCTTGATGCTTATTCCTGCAAAAATAGTTGCGGATTCATGTATGAAAAATAGAGGAATCTCCTGACAAAACAGTGAACGGAAAGCAGTTTTTGGTCATGTGGGAATGTTCGCCCTCTTCGAGCTCTATTGACAGAGATGAGAAGGGGGGGCTTGACCCATAAATTTTCTTGGTTTTTCTCCTCTATTCTATCACTCACAAGCAAATGAAAAACTACAGCAGCACACTAAAAGAAAAAACTAAGAAGTGATGAAACTATGAGAAGCATAACTAATTGAATAACAGAATGAAAACTAGCTTAATGGTCGAAAGGAAAAGATAGTAACAACAGAGAGGTTGAGGCACATGCATTGGGCTCTAACCCACGAGCCTCGCTCTCTGAAACTTAAATCAGTTGAATGAAATCAGTTTAATGATTTCATAAAATAATAACCCCATACATCTCTAAAATTTTGATCGCTGAGTAAAATAATAAAAATCTCAATAGCTTGCAACAAAGTTTCAACAAGAATCAACTAACTCATCCTAGCTCTAGCTCTGCTCTATTTATTCTATAGGGAAGCTACCAATAGCTCCCTAAAAATTAGTCTTTGAGTCCACCTGACTCCAAGTAAACAAAGATTGAGTGCAGTCCTCTTTGATTTGCTTGGCTGCCTCTGGAATTCGAATTGCTGGAGAGAATCCTTGGGGATGCTTTGGCTGCCTATGAAATTCGAATTGTTTAAGAGAATATTTGGGATCCTTCAGCTGCCTTTGAGAGTTAAGGAGGGTGGAAATTCCTCTAATAATTTCTCCTTGTTGTCTCCTCTGAGTCTTTATGATAAAATCCTTATAAAAGTTCTTAATAAATCATGATTTTCTGCACTCAACCTCATATTATACACTTAGAGTATATTAGCCTTAATCACCACCTATACTAGCATCATAAAACCAAATAATAATAAAAATGCAAGAAAAGGAGACCTAAGAAGGCAAAAAGGTGACCATTAACCCCTCCAAATATGTCTAATGATGGAGCTAATCATCACCCCCTTACTGAATGGTTGTTCATCCTCTGAGCAACTAATCCTCCTCCTGCATTTCCTTCAAGGATTTGATAGCCCCCCTAATTTCCTGAGGAAGAAGTGTGGGAGTTTCCCCGAGGGGGTAAAAAACATTATTATTTTCTGCATTCTCCCATTCTCTATCTTATGCATATGTGTCCTTTTCATCATTCAGCCCCAACAAAAAATGTGGGTCAAGGTTTAGTCCCAATCATTGGATATTTTTGTCTTGCATGGCCCTCTTATATAATGGTGCCCTTTCCAATGCACCCCTCAGTCTTTAGGGAGTATGGTACTCCTTGTTCTTGAGGTTGTGAGGGAGTTTGTTCCATCTCCTCTGGCTAGCCATAATGCACTCATCTTCTAACTGCCTAGAAACATCATCAAAGTTACCTATCACCTAGGTTTAATTTTGAAGGTAGATTTCAACCAGTGCAGGGTCCCTTTCAATGTCTTGATGGTTAAGGATGACTCCTCTTGGGCTGAACAATTCTAGTCTGATATATAAGGGTTCTCTATTTCTTCTTCACATGACCCTCCATATATCTTTTTCTCTAATGTCCTCATTAACCATCCAAGATACTAGAGCCATCAACTGCATATCCCCCATTGTAGGATTTGGGTCCCAAATATCCAGATTTGTCAGCACGTAAAACTCTGCCATCTTTTACTGATCAGCCATGTTATCTTGCTTATAGAAATTCATGAATTTCCTACAATCTTGGAAAGGTAGTGATCCATGGGAGTCTAGATTTTGGATTTGAAATAGAATCCATTGCTCCTTGAGGTACACAACATATGAGTCAGAAGGGAATATGTGTTTAAGGGCTTCTATGCATAAGTCTACCATGGTGCCTACTTGCTCCCCTTTTTGCTACAATTTCTCCTTTAGTGATACATTCTCTGCCTGTGCCTTCTCCAGCTACTCCTTTAGAACTATTTCTTTGATTCTTTCCTCCTCCCTTGGTGATTCTTCAATGATAATCGGGCTCGTGGGAGGATTTTATGGCTCTCTCTAACTCTTGTTAGCTCTGAAATACATAGAGGTCTGCCTTTTTCTCTTTGCGCTCAGAGGAGCTATGGTGGCAAATACCTCTTTGTATTGAGGGGATGTGGTGTTGTGTTGTGAGTATGTTTCTTGCCCATTTTCTGCTATCTCTATGAATTTTATGAACATCTATTCTATTTTTCCTTGGCCCTTTGTCTCTTCCTCTTCTTCTTCATGTTCCTCTTTTGTTTCTTCTTATGGATCTTCTTCTATTTGTTCTTCTTCTTTTGGTTCTTCCTCTTCTATCCGTTCTTCTTCATCTTCTCTAAGGCGAGGAGTGGAATCCTACCTTGTTTTGCTTGCTATAAAAGCTTTCCTTTCATATTTATGAGAGAGGACAAAACCAGAGGTAGGGTGACGTCGTTCTGTTGCTGATGTTGCTCACCGTTCAAATATGCAGCCTGCCCTCAGTACTGCTATGCTGCGGCTTTCGTCGGTCTCTCTCCCCTTCAAAAATTTTAATTTACTGGTTTGGATGAGACGGGGTCTCTTTTTATTATATTGCGCAACTAATTTTGGAGCACTTACGTAACTCGACTCAGCTTCAGTTTCTGTTGTAGATAGTTGTTTTCTTCTCCCTGTTAATTCATGATGGATTGGGTGTTTCCTACCCTCTTTCTCCTCTACCCCACTTGATTTAATTTTTTTTTTCTTTTGCATGCCCAAGTGGCGTGACTTTGTTGTTCTCCATAGTCATACTTCATGATGGTGGCCAAGCTAACTGGCCACCTTTCTACCCCGTAAAATATAATTCTACAAATTTGATTATTTTTGGCTATTATGGATGCATAGCGAGGGGTGAGAAGCTATACCTGAGTTTACCTATCATTTCCAAGGTGTTTGCAGGAGCTGGAATGAGGAGACAAGCCTCTTAGATCCTGTGTTCTTCACTATTTTTTGTTGTCTGAGAAAGCATATCCCTTTGCTTTCTTGTTGTTCAAGAATAAATGTTTGTGTTGTAGGAATTCCCTAATGTCTGTAGCAGTCTGTGTCTTTCTTCCCTTGAATGTACTCAGCAATTGAGGAATGCAGTGTATGGAGGTGATGGAGGAAGTTATCAAAATGAATGGAGTGAATGATGGGATGGATGGTAAAAAATAAGAAGGGAAAAGAAGATGAATGATTCCATGTGTTTCTAGAAATCATTAATGACCTGAAAAACAACAAACACAGAAACACAGAGATTCAGATGTAATTTTTTTTTCTTTTTTTTTTTCCTCTTTTTTTTTTTTTTTTTTTGGAAAGAAAGTGGGTTGCCTCCATGGAGGTTTTCAACCCACTAACTTGTCTTGGGCGCCTCAGAGAGGTTTTCACCCATGGATATTTATTCTCTTTTCTTCTTTCTTCTCTTTTTTTTTTAAAAGAAAGTGAGTTGCCTACATTGAGGTTTTCAGCCCACAAGCTTGCCTTGGGTGCCTCAAAGAGGTTTTCACCCATGGATATTTATTCTTTTTTTATTTTTATTTTTTAGTAGGTGTGGGAAACTATGGTGTTGAGGTTTTGCTGGCTAAAATCTCTTGGATATGCCAACAATGTTTTTTTTGTTGCAAAACTGTTGGCATCAAATGAGCATGAAGAGATATTCTATCCTAGTTTGGTGTGATAGAATTAATTATTCAGTTTCTTCTCTCTTCTATATATTGTAAACCTGTAGAGGCAAAACATATGAGATGTGAGGTGTGTGAAGAGGAAGTGCAGATGAGTAATTCTGCTGGCGTAATCTCCTGTTGATGAATAAGATCATCGATACCTCTATTTGGTGGATGTAGCCCAGGTTGGTTGGGTGAACCACGTTAATCGTTGTCTTCATGTTTGAATGATGTGTGTATGTTTTTATTTTTTTTCCACTGCGTAACTCCTACAATTGGTATCGGAGCAGTAAGTTGTATACGCTGCCTGGCGAGAAGCACTTTTTAGCTAGTTTAAATCTTTGTGTATGCGTGGTTATCAAAGGTTTCATGTGAGAATAATTGAGCTGTCAAGCTCGTTTGAGTGAACGCTTGATTGGAGACTGTGAGAACACTGCCTGGTGAGGAATTTCAGTCACTTGCGTGCCTACATAAGCATAGAATAGAACTGCCAGTTGCTCAAATTATGTTGTGCGTTCTGTGTAATCAAGCATACAGCCGATTGTGAACCCAAGTGCCAATAGAGTATGCAGAGGATCTGCGTTTGTGGTGAAATTTCCATGTGATATCAGTTGTGTCAAGGCAGTTTGTAAGTTTTTTCTTAGGAATAGAACTACGCGTGAATAGGAGGATTCACCGCGTAGAGCGCCGGAGCGCAAGACTAGAGCCGAGTTTATGTTTTCCTACGTGGACCATGAGACAGTGTGCTACATTTTATGTAAGGGCTAAAACAGGATTGTTCTCTGTGGAGTATAGTTGTTGAAGCGCGTAAACTAAATATCGTGAATGTTGGAGGAAGTATTGAATGTGAGTAGTGGACAGTAAAGTGGTTAAATATATGAAATGAATTTTGTTTTTTATATCGATTTATTGAAGTTTCCATTTAAAATCGATTTGTATTTAAATGCCATAATGCAATTTTAAATCGATTTGTATTAATGCAAATTTTTTTAAAATCGATTTGTATTCAAACCGAAACTTTTTAAAATTCCATTTGTATTCAAATGCGTATTGTATTCATTTAAATCGATTAACTATAATATCGATTTATTGTATATCGAGTTAGTGTAATATGCCATTATATTGGGCCTAGGGCCTAGGGCCTAGGTTTTTTTCGATGGTGGAATGATGGAATGTTAATTTATGAGAGCTGCTTTGGTTTGTAGGAGAAGGGAATTTTTTATCAAAATTATTAATTTTTATTAAAATAAAATATTCATTTATTAAGATTTGAAATTGGAGATTTTTTGACACAAGCTACTTAATATGGCAAAAACTCAAAGTGCTCAACTTGAGATCAAGAAGTTTAATGGGAAAAATAACTTCGAGATCTGGAAAGTTAAGATGCATGATCTACTCGTACAACAAGGTGTGGCGAAGGCGCTTCTGGGAAAATCCAAACAACCTTACACCATGACAGATGACGAATGGAGTGACATTGATAACAAAGCACTGAGCGGCATACGGTTGTGTTTGGCAGATGATGTGTTATTTAACATCGTGTCAGAGAAAAATGCTGCTGGTTTATGGAAAAAGTTAGAGAAGTTGTACATGAAAAAATCCTTAACAAATAGGATTCTTCTGAAGCGACAATTGTACATCTTGCGCATGAAGGAAGTTACGACGATAACTGATCATCTGAATACCTTTAATACTCTCTTGGTGAAATTAGAAATTATAGAAGTAAAATTTGATTCAGAAGATAAAGTTGTAAATTTATTATGCTCTTTGCCCGAGTCATGGGATCATTGTGTTACTTATATAAGTCTTAGTTCATTAGAAACCCTTCAATTTGATGATGTTGTTGGAGCTATGCTGTCTGAAGAAACCAGGAAGAGGTCAAATTTATAAACCTCTACATCAGAAGAAATGATGGTTAGAGGTCGATCTAAAGAAAAACACTTCAGTCAAAAGAAAAACTCTCAGTCAAAATCAAAAGGGAAGAAGAGTAAGCTGAAATTTTGGTTTTGCGGCAAATCAGGACATTTGAAGGAATGTTGGAAGAGATAGCAAAAATCCAAAGGAGACTCTTCAATAGGAAATAAAGAGGCAAACACAATAGATGCAGGTTCAGGTTTGGCATCCGATTCAGGTATAAGTGATGAAGTTCTATCAATTAATTTGTTAAATCATGATCAACATTGGCTATTAGAGTCTGGTGCATCCAATCACATGTGCATTCATAAAGAGTGGTTTAAATCTTATAAATCAATCAATGATGGATTTTTTTACATGGGTAATGATTTCTCATGTAATGTTGTGGGAATTGGAAGCATCCAGATTAAAATGTTTTATGGGACAAATAAAATATTAACTGATGCAAGACATGTGCCTGAACTCAGAAAAAATCTTATTTCTTTAGGAGTGTTAGACACAAATGGATATAAAACTTTTATTCAAGGTGGAGTAATGAAAATTTATAAACGAATCCTATTAGTAATGAAAGCAAAGAAGGTTAAAAATCTTTTTTAGTTAGAAGGAAGAACAGAGTCAGATCATGCTTCTATTGTATCTGAAAATGACAGTGATTCTATTTGAATATGGCATCAACGGTTGGGCCATATGAGCGAAAGAGGATTAAAAATTTTATCTGATCATATTTTACATCCTAGTTTAAAATTTTCTAAGTTAGATTTCTGCAAACATTGTATATATGGGAAACAAAGCAAGCAGAAATTTAAAACTGGAAAACATACTAGTAAGGGAATCCTTGATTATATCCATTTTGATGTTTGGGGTCCATCTCCTACAATCTCATATGGAGGATCATCATATTTTGTATCTTTTATAGATGATTTCTCTAGAAAAGTATGGGTCTACATGTTAAAAATAAAGTCTGATGTATTCACAGTTTTCAAGCAGTTTAGAGCATTAGTAGAAAACATCACTAGAAGAACCATTAAATGTTTAAGAACTGACAATGGTGGTGAGTTTACTTCAAAAGAATTTGATAATTATTGCAAGGAAGTTGGGATCGAAATACATAGAACTACTGCTTATACTCCTCAGCAAAATGGAGTTGTTGAACGCATGAAACCGAGTCTTTTAGAAAGAGCAAGAAGGATGCTTAGTAACACCAATTTGCAGAAGGAATTATGGACAGAAGCAGTATCTACGGCTTGCTATTTGATAAATCAATCACCATCAACTACAATAGCATGCAAAATTCCTCAAGAGGCATGGAAAGGTCATCCTTGTGATTATTCTAAACTGAAAGTTTTTGGTTGTGATGCATATGCTCTAATTCCGAAACATCATCATTCTAAATTAGATCCTAAATAAAAAATATATATATTTTTTGGATATGGTGATGGGATTAAGGGATACAAGTTGCCGGATCATACTACTCACAAGATCATCATTAACAGAGATGTTAAATTCAATGAATCTTCACTTGATAATCCAGATGTAGATGATAAATTGAAACAAGAAATTGTACCTAAGTTTCAACATATTCAGTTTGAAACCAGTTGAAATACTGATGATAGTCCAGATGAACAAGTTTTAGATGCAGATCATGAACAATTTTTAGATGCATATCATGAATAAGTTCCTACAGATAATAATCAGCAAATTGTGGAAGAACTAGAAACATCTTTAAGGAGGTCCACGAGAATCAAACGTCCTCCTAAAAGTTATGATGATTATGTTACTTCAGTTGCTTTAACCGCTAATGATGATGAACCTTTATGCTATCAGGAAGCTGTAGAAGGTTCTAATAGTGATAAGTGGAAAGAAGCTATGAAGGATGAGATGAAGGCATTAGAAAAGAATGCCACATGGGATCTGGTGGAACTTCCTAAAGACAGAAAAAATGTGGGATGTAAATGTGTTTACAAATTGAAAAGGGGTGTTGATGATAAAGAAGACAAGTACAAAGTGAGGCTGGTCACAAAAAGTTTTTCTCAGAAAGTCGGAATTGACTTTCATGAGATATTTCACCAGTTGTTAAAATTGTTTCAATTTGGATTGTCTTAGCATTAGTTTCTTTACTTGATTTAGAATTACAACAACTAGATGTTAAGACTGCATTTTTACATGGAGATCTATATGAAGAGATTTATATGGAACAACCTGAAGGGTTTTTTCAAAATCGCAACAAGAAATTTGTCTGCAGGCTCAAGAAATCATTGTATGGTCTGAAGCAGTCTCCTCGACAATGGTACAAGAAATTTGATTCTTTCATGACGAGCCAAAATTATATAAGTGAATATGATCATTGTGTTTACTTTAAGAAATTAGGTAATGGAATATTCATTATCTTAGTGTTGTATGTTGACGATATGCTTTTAGCAAGCAAAAGCATAACTGAGATCAACAGGTTAAAGGCTCAGATGGCTAGGACATTTGATATGCAAGATCTAGGAGGAGCAAGACAGATTTTGGGCATGGAGATTTTTAGAGACAGGAGCAATGGTAAGCTATGGTTATCACAAGAGAAGTATATTGAGAAAATAATTTTAAGGTTTGGTATGAAAAATGTGAATCCAGTTTCAATCCCTTTAGCTTCCCATTTTAAGCTTTCTTCAAGTTTATGTCCTAATAAAAATGAAGAAAAGGAATATATGTCTCGAATACCTTATGCTAATGCAGTAGGAACTTTGATGTATGCGATGGTCTGTACACGACCAGATATTTCACATGCAGTTGGGGTTGTCAGTAGGTATATGGAAAATCCAGGGAAAGAACACTGGGCAGTAGTGAAATGGGTGCTTCAGAATGCGAGAGGCACAAGTGATTATTGTATCACTTATAAGAGAAGTAGTGATTTAGTTTGCGGATGTTGATTCCGATTTTGTAGGTGATTTGGATAAGAGAAGGTCAACTTCAGGATATGTCTTTACTCTTGCAATTGGAGCTATTAGCTGGATGTCAAAGCTACAAAACATTGTTGCTTTATCCACTACAGAAGAAGAATACATAGATACTTCACATGCTTGCAAAGAAGCAGTTTGGTTGAAAGTTTTGTTTGGTAGGCTGCAGGACAACATTAAGTTATTTTGTGATAGTCAAAGTGCAATTCACTTGGCTAAAAATCTAGCCTATCATAATAAATGAAATCATATACCTATAAAGTACCATTTTGTAAGACAGGTTATCATTGAACAGGGTGTCTCTCTTGAAAAAGTGCATACAAAGGAAAACTGTGCAGACATGTTCACGAAACTAGTTTTATTAGAGAAGCTACGATGGTGTCTGGCTTCTCTTGGCTTGCAAAGAAAGTAAAAAAAATAAAGAATGAGGTATCAAGCCAATTGTTGTCAAGGTGGAGATTGTTGAGATTTTGCTGGCTAAAATCTCTTGGATATGCCAACAATAGTTTTTTGTTGCAAAACTGTTGGCATCAAATCAGCATGAGGAGATATTCTATCCTAGTTTGGTGTGATAGAATTAATTATTCAGTTTCTTCTCTCTTCTATATATTGTAAGCCTGTAGAGGTAAAACATATGAGATGTGAGGTGTGTGAAGAGGAAGTGCAGATGAGTAATTCTGCTAGTGTAATCTCCTATTGATGAATAATATTGTCGATACCTCTGTTTGGTGGATGTAGCCCAAATTGGTTGGGTGAACCACGTTAATCATTGTCTTCATGTTTGAATGTTGTGTGTATGTTTTTATTTGTTTTCTGCTGTGTAACTCCTACATAGGGAGTTTCTCATCACATACACCTCTATTTTTATTGAATTTACGAACTCTGCCCTTGATAAGGGCTTCTTGTAAATTTTAAGTCTATGACCATTGAAAAGCAAGGGGATTCTTTCCTCGTCTATGGTTCTAATTTGAACTGCGCCATTATCAAAAACAAATTCCACTGTGTAAGGTCCCAACCATCTTGTCATCAACTTTCCTTTGAAATATTTAAACCTTGAATCATACAACAATGCCCAATCTCCTTCTTGGAAGGTCTTTTCTTTGATGTTCTTTTCATGTCAGACCTTCCTTTGTAGCCGAACTACCTCTGTGTGAAGAAGTGCTTGCATTCTGAACTCATCCAATCCATTTAGTTGCAGCAACCTCTCTTTTTGGGAATTTGATAGATCTAGATTTAATTCAGCTGCCATTCTTAAAGTATTGAATTCAAACTCAACTGAAATTAGAGCCTTCTTACCATAGACTAGTTCATAGGGAGTGAATCTTGTTGTTGTCTTCCAAGTAGTGTTGTAGGCCCAAGTAGATTATACCAATATTTCCGCCCAATATTTTATGTTGCTGCTCACAACCTTAGTGAGGAAGCTCTCCAAAGCTCTGTTAGTTACTTCTACTTGGTTATTCGCCTGAGGTTGATAGGTAGTAGAATTTCTATGTTGAATCTTGTGCTTCCTCAAAATATTCTCAATGAGGTGTGAAGTGAATTGTGCTCCCTGATGAGTGACTATTTCTCTAGGGTATCCAAACTTTTAAAACACATTCTACCTCATAAATTCTACTTTCTCCTCAGTTTCTACCTTCATTTCTTTTGTTTCAACCCACTTTGTTAGGTAGTCAGTGCAGACTATGATATACTTCTTTTGTCCGGATGGTGGATCGATAGGTCCAACAAAGTCCATGCCCCACTTGTCAAATGGATCAAGAGCCACCTGAGGGTGAAAACACATCTCATCCCTTTTCGTGGTTTTCCCATCCTTTGGAACTGGTCACACCTGCTAGTGCATCTTCTGAAATCTTGGTGAACGGTAGGTCAATAGTATCATGCATGAAAAAATTTGTAAGCAGTTCCCTTTGCAGCAAAGTGGCCGCCACATGGGCTATCATGACATGCAGAGAGGATATAAAAAACTTCTTCCTCTCTCACACATCTCCTTAGGATTTGATTAGGGACTAGCTTGAAAATTTTTCCCCCATTCCATGTGAAAGGGGTGTTTTTTATGATGATTCTGCTCCTCTCCCTGAATGAAAAATTAGGAGGTAGTCTTCTAGAAACCAAGTACTTGGCTATATCAGCAAACCATGGTGAGAGTGTTGATATAGCAAAGAGATTATCATATGGCAGTTGTTCATCCAGCATTCCTTCTTCAACTAGAAGGATAGCTAACCTAGACAAGAAATCTACAACAACATTCTCCTTTCCAGGTTTATCAATAATCATCAAATCGAATTGCTGCAAAAGTAACAAACATCTAATTATACTAGCAGTAACATCTAGTTTGTTCATTAAATACTTGATGGTTGCATGGTTAGTGTGAACAAAGGTCTGATATCCAGTTACATAATGTCTAAATTTTTTCAAAGCATGGACAGTGGCTAACATCTCCTTCTCAGTAACAGTATAATTCAGCTCGGCCTTGGACAATTTCTTGTTGATAAGATAAATGGCATAAGGGATTGTGTCCTCTAATTTTCCTAATGTTTCCCCTACAGCTTTTTCAGATGCATCAGTGTGGATGTGGAAAGGAAGAGTCCAATTTGGACCTTGGAGGATGGGGGCAGTATTCAAATTTTCCTTAATGAGCTCGAAAGCCTCTTGACAAGGACCAGACCAAATAAACTCAGAACCTTTGGCCAATAACCCAAATAATGGTGAAGATATCTTGTTGAAATCTTTGATGAACCTTATTGTTGGGGCCCTTGTTTTTTATTGTTTTTGAAATCTTGGTTAGAACATTTTGAATTTTGACCTTTTGAGTTGCAGCATGAAGACACATGGCAATCGCGACTGCGTCGCAACTACCAGGAGTCGCGGAGCTATTAAGGTGGCGTGGAAGCATGAGATAGTTGGAGATAGAACACGCACAAGTACAGATGAATAAAACACACAGCAGAAGACAGAAAGCGGAACATGCAGATAACATGAGAGAAGCTGGGAGCAGCTGAAGAAAAGACACAGAGGAACTGATAGTCGGGAGAGCGGGTGAATAAATAACAGTCACTCGGCTAAAAGAAAGAAGAGGCTGCAGAGGTTGTGAGGCTCGTGACAGGAGAAGAATCACAGAGCGACTGCGGGAAATCATGCATGACCTTTCTATGGTTCCTCATCTTCTCTATTCTACCTTTCTGTTCCAGAAACCATCTGTATCAGAGTTGTAAGCTATCGCTGAAAATGCTATGTAATCATGTGCTTGGCCAAGAGATTAATACAATGGAAAGTTGTTGTCTCAATGAGAGGTTTACATGCATGTAATGTGTTTATGCTAGTTTAAAATTTTATTTGTTACTGTCTGAATGTTTAGTAAGTGCTCTTGCGTATAGAACTCTGTCTATGTGATCGATGTATTGTTCATCATGAGTTGCGACTTTGTCCCTTGCCATTGATCTCATCCCCTTTCTGCATGCGGTTGCGGCACGCCTCGGGTGAGATTCACTGTTCTCCGAAGCAGGGTGAAAATACCGGCGTGATCCTAGACTACATCGGACCCCTTTGTTGGCCACAACTCCTGAACCTGGGTCTTGTCCGCGAGACCTGACTCCTCGCCAACAAATGGTTCCATTGTCGGGACCTGCATGTTCTGAGGGGAAGTAGATCATGGTATCGAGGATTTTTGAAGGAGAGATACGGCGATGGTGGGATGATCATCTCGACCAGTTCATTGCTCAGCAAGCAGAGCTGACCAAGAAAAAGGAGGCGGTGATCAAGGAGCTCATCCTTTTCTCTGACTCAGCCAGTGATAAGTACGAAATTTTCTGGGGAAGGTTCCCTACGGACCTTTACAATTGGTTGCGGAGATTACGAGCAATGGTGCCCCAAAAGGGCTCGCGGAAGATAAACCGCAGGTGGGCACACGAGGATCTGGTGGCACTGCATCGGGTAGACACTGAACTAACCCGCGCAGTGGATTTTTGGGTAAGGACCACGTTGGAAGGATACACTGTGGAGTTTTCTGCTGAGTGCTATCAATCCTTCTCGAAAGCCGAGGCTATCTTCCACTCAGGACTAAGAGGGAAGCTGCTTAAGGAGGTTCCGCTGTGGATTAAAGCTCTGATGGTGGACGAGGGGTTGATTGAATTCCAAAAAACGAGTATGGAAGCATAAACCACCCGTGCTGGGGGAAGGGTTGCGGGGACCGATGCTACATAGAATGTGAAAGCGGGAAGCGGGGAATGGATTTTGAGGCCGCATGCAAGTTGAGAGAGCGACGTGTACATCGGCGGGCACAGATCGCCGATAGGTGGCGAAGAAGGGTGATGCGAGATTTGAAGAGAAGGGAGATCGAGAGGAAAAATCAGAAGGAGGCGCCTCAAAAGATAGGAAGTATGGATTTGGATACCCGAGAAGAGGACGGGACAGTGGTGGAAGTGCAATGGGTGCATGGGAGCCCAGGGACGTGAGAAAGAGAGATGGTGACAAGCGAGGATGATGAAAAAATGCAGCCCGAAGAGAGTTCCGATGACGAATGGCACGGCGTGATGCAGCGGATGTTTCAAGAGCAGACGACACTCACCCCTCCAGGCAGCCCTACTTCCCACATTCTGCATGGCCAGGATCCCTACCTTCCCCTGGTACTGTATCAACCTTTAAGTAATATTTTCATTCAGTTACAAGCATTGAGTCAGTCGTACAGTATTTCATCAGCATCAGTAACGTCCAGTAATAGTAGCGTCCCTAGTAGTGTTGTATTCCCTAGTGGAACCATTACGCAACCAGGGCCCGGAGGATTTATCTTGGTCAATACTCCGCAAGTACACATGGTTGGATCTTTCACCCGGTATCCAGAGTTCTCTGGCCAGGGCAATGATGATGTAGAGCAACACTGGTATCTATGCGAAGCCATTTGGAGGGCTCGGCAGACGCCAGATGCAAGGAAGTTAATAGAATTCCAGACCATGCTCAGAGAGAGGGCTCTACGATGGTTTATCAAGTGGTCCGAGGCTCATCCTAACCTCGTAATTGCGGACATGAATCAAGATTTTTTCCACGAATTCAAGCTTCCCCAGACATACTAGTAGGGCCTGTCAGAGCTGTGGGAAATTAAGCAGAAGGAAGGTGAGACCGCATGGGAGTTGATGCGGCGATTCAAGGATGCGATCGGGAAAATCAGCTACCCGATCGATCCAAACCACCAGAGGGACTGGTTCATCAAGGCTCTGCTTCCCTTGACACGAACCCCTCTCACTCAGCAGAAGATTGATAATCTGCAGGACGCTTTGGAGCAAGCCATGAAGATTGAATCCATGGTGGGCTACCCCCAGGAATATCGGGGGGGGCCGGCCCCGCAAGACCCTTCTTTGATAGGGTTGCAACACCAGATCACCAGCTTGATTGAGAAGCTCAAGGAGCTCCAGCCGGTGAGACCAGCGCAGCCAAATGTTTGGTGCACTCATTGTCTGGTCAAGGGCCATGTCGCAACAGAGTGTCCCCGGTTGCGCGGTACAGGGGCAAGACCCTCGGTTGCGGCAATCCAGGGGGGTCCACCACCTAGTGGTGGCGCGGCGATGAATTCGCAGGGGGTATACCAGCCACAACAGCCTTACGTGGGGTTCCCACCTCAACCGGGTTCCTCCACCACAGAGTACTGCGAGATTTGCCAGACGCTGGGGCATCCTCCTCGGATGTGCCTGATATTACAGAAGTACTCCACGGTCCCAAACAATGTGTACTGCGAGTTTTGTGTTTCCACGACTCACAACACTGAGTAGTGTAGGGCGCTCGATGCACTTGTGGATCGATTGGATCGTCCCTCCTACAGGGTGAACGAGGCTCCAAGGGGAAGAGGTGGAGGCATGCGGGGAGGCCGCACAGGCGGACGCGGTCCGGTGAAATGTTACAACTGTGACCAGGAGGGTCACGTGGCTCGAGAATTTCCCCTTCCGCAACGACCCTGGTGTTCCCAGTGCCGGGTAAATTCCCACGCCACAGAGGATTGTCCAGAGCTCATAAAGAAGTGGGAAGAACGTACGAGGCAGAGGGGAGCGAATCTGGTAAACTCCGAGCCGCGAGGGACCACGAACCCAGACATGCAGAACATCGTGATCGTGACAAGGGGCGGAAAGAAAACTGGAGAGGATTCCCACGGGAAGGAGCCAGCACGAGTGGTTCAGCCGACATCCCCGAAGATGTTAATCAGGCCCGAAGCCCAGAAGAAGTATTTCCAAGAGACAGTTGAGGCGTTCGCCCAGCTGCGGGATGAGGGAGGTCTAAAGGAGCCCATGCTGCCAGAATCCGGGGCGCAGAACGTCACAGGTACCATGGTCGAGGAGTGGCTCTGGCTATTCCTCAGGATTGTTGACAATGCTGCGCTGTGGCAGCAGCTCAAGCATGCTTTGGAAGGAGCACTGCAGGGGTGCACAGGACTTAGAGACCTGGCGAACACTGCCCCTCAATACGTGCAGCGCGTCAAGCAGAACAAGCAACGAACAAGCAAAGAATTTCGGCTTAACACGCAGGTTGCGGGACTCCAAATCAGCGACACCATGCTGGACTTGGGGTCCAACATCAACATTCTGCCACGAAAGACATGGGAGGCTCTTGGAAGGCCACGGCTAGCCTATTCACCAATCCAACTCAGGATGGTGAACCAGTACTGTATTTTGCCAATCGGCCGGCTCGAGGGTGTCGAGGTCGACATTGCGGGGGTGAAGACCTACACCGATTTTGAGGTTATTGATATCATGAGCGACAAGGATCCCTATCCTGCCTTACTCGGCATTGACTGGGCTTTTGAGAATTACGCCATCATCGACCTTCAGAAGGAGCTGATGATCTTTGAGGATGGGGAGGTACGGGTAACCCAGCCCCTTGACCCGTATCAGGGCCCGCGATATACGGAAACAGTGGAAAATCAGGAGGATGCTCAGATGATGGACCACCTTTACTAGATGACCGCAGGAAAGCGAGACGATTATATTAACCCGACCGCGACTGGCTCTGTCAGTTGGCAGAGTGTGCAGAGCTCGGAGCTCGAATCCAAACTCGCGTGGGAAGACTGGCAGCAAGAGGGGTATGAGACCACCACGCAGAGATGTGCTACCATTGCTCAAGTCCGGTGGGTGGGGACTGAGATCCGCGGATATCCCACCTTGTCAAACATGCAAGCGGTCAATACGTTCATTACCAAGGTGGAAGACATGGTCCCAGATGAAAGCCGGATGCCACTTTTGGATGTGGCCTTGCAATCCACGTCGGCTCGGTGGTGGAAAAATCACCGCAACACTCTGTTGTGATGGGAGTGCGTGGTGGATGCACTGCAGGCGCACTTTAAAGAGGACGAAGGACCTTGCAGTATGCTTAAATATCATGGGACTTCTGACCCGCGACACCATTTGCGGGCCTGCGAGGAGGAGTGGCGCAGCACCAGGTACCCTGAAGAGCTATGGGTCCACAGGTTTATCCACTCCCTGGGTACAATTCCCCAGGCCTGGTACCTGGAGGAAGAGCGGAAACGGGGAACCCGCTCTTGGCAGGAAGTTGCGGACAATTTCGTAAGGTGCTTCTTGTTCAAAGTGGAGACGGCACAGGAGTCTCAGGCCCTACAGGCAATAAGGGAGGTCTTGTTTTTCCGCCATCCTGAGCCCGACGGGGGCCCGGTTGTGTCGCGACCTGAGGTCAGGCGCGAGTTGGTTTGCCGCCGGATTGACGGCGATCCGGATGATGATAGTCTGGAGGACCCCAGGAATCTCTATTTTGATGAAAAGGAAGGAGAGCGGAACATCAGTGAAGATCCGACGACTGAAGGAGTTCATTTACAGCCACTAAAGACAAAGAAGCTGAACATTGGAATAGACGAGAAACCCAAGCTCGCAACGGTGGGAGATTACTGGGACGAGGAAACGACAAAAGAAATTTTTAGCCTCCTCCGGGAATACGAAGACTTGTTCCCGACCTCGGTTGCAGACCTGAAGGGGATCAAGGGAGACCTGGGTGAAATGCGCATCGTGCTGAAACCAGGGGCTAGGCCGGTGAAGCACCAACCCTACCCGCTGAACCCACGTATCAAAGAAAAAGTCAAGACGGAGATCAACAAGATGCTGGCTGCAGGTCTTATCTTTCCAGTAGAAGAAGCGGATTGGGTGAGTCCCATTGTCATCCAGAACAAGAAGGACAAAGTGGAGATACGCGTCTACGTATACTACCAGAGTCTGAACAATGCCTGCATCCACGATCCGTTTCCCACTCCTTTCAGCGATGAAGTTCTAGATCATGTTGCGGGAAACGAAGCCTATTCCTTCAATGATGGGTTTTCGGGCTACCATCAGGTGCGCATTGCCGAAGAATACAAAGCAAAGACGACATTCACCACTGAGTGAGGATCATTCACATACCACGTTATGCCGTTTGGTCTGAAGAACGCACCGGTTGTGTTTTCCCATATTGTAATTGCTGCTTTCCGGGAGTACATTCACAAGTTCCTGGAGGTCTACATGGACGACTAGACCATCTACAGCCTGTTGAAGAAACACGCCTCCCTGTTGCATATTATGTTTGATCGGTTTTGTCAGCTGCAGATTTCCTTGAACTTGAAGAAATGTATTTTTGCAGTTCCATTCGGCACCCTTTTAGGCCACGTGGTGTGCAAGCAAGGGGTCTGCGTTGGTCCCGCCAAGGTCGCGGTCATCGTTCACATGGAAGCCCCTGAAACTGTGAAGCAGTTGCGGGCACTGCTCGGGCATACAGGATATTACAAGCGGTTCATTCGCAATTACGCAAAGATTACAGCCCCTTTGGAGAAACTGTTGCGGAAGTCAGAAGTATTCCAATGGACGGAGGAGTGTAGGAAGTCCCTCGACACCTTGAAGGAGAAATTGGCGAAAACACCCATAATTTTTCATCCCGACTGGGATAAGCAGTTCCATGTGCATATTGATGTGTCTGGTATTGCACTTGGGGCTGTCTTGGTGCAACCCGGGGAGACGACAGTTGACCACCCCGTCTACTTCGCCAGCCGCAGGTTATTGAATGCGGATAATAATTACACCACGACTGAGCGGGAGGCATTGGCGATGGTGCATTCCCTCTAGAAGTTCCGCCACTACCTTCTGGGTGGAAAATTCACATTCTCTATGGACCACTCCGCATTAAAGTATCTGGTGAATAAGCCTGTGTTGGAAGGACGGATCTGTCGCTGGCTTCTACTTTTCCAGGAATTCATGTTTGAGGTGATTTTCAAGCCCGGCAGGTTGAATGTTGGTCCCAATCATTTATCCTGGTTGGAGACGGGAGAGAATGAAGGTTCGTTGGATGATCAGCTGCCGGATGTCGATCTCTTCCGAGTCGAAGCAGTACCGGATTACCTGGCTGACATTGCCACTTATCTGACCACGGGACAATGCCCTCAGGATTACACCCCGCTCCAGAAACGCCACCTGATCGTCCGGGCGGCCGACTACCAATTGATCGCAAGGTAGCTATACAAACTGGGCCTCGATGAGGTGTTGCGTAGATGCATCCTTGACCACAAACGGGAAGCGGTGATGTGGGAGTGTCACAGCGGTGTTGCGGGAGGGCATGTGGGTGCGAAACCCACCGCAAGGAAGGTGCTCCAAGCTGGCCTGTGGTGGCCGACAGTACATACTGACTGTAAGGCCTATGTGAAGCAGTGCGATTTTTGCCAGCGGACGAGAAGGCCTTCGCACCGGGATGAGCTTCCGCTACACCCAGTGCATGTGTTGCCGCCGTTTGAAAAGTAGGTTGTTGATTTCGTAGGTCCCATCGCCCCTATCGCCAGACACTCCAAGGCCCGGTACATTATTACCGCCATGGATTACCTCACCCGGTGGGCTGAGGCAGCGGCGGTACGCAACTGCTCGGCGGAGACAGCTGCCCGGTTTATTTTCGAACACATCATCAGTCGGTTTCGCTGTCCACGAAGCTTAACCAGCGATCAGGGTATGCATTTCATTAATGCCACGGTCAAGTAACTACTGGACACGTTTATGATTCAGCATCATAAAAGCAACCCATACCACCCGCAGGCCAATGGTACGGTGGAAGAATTTAACAAAATTCTTGAAAAGGGCTTGACTAAGATTTGCAATGCTCAGCGCGACGATTGGGATGAGCGTCTCCTGGCGGCATTATGGGCCTACCGGACCACGGTGAAACGCTTGACCAATCAGACGCCATTCCAGTTGGTGTATGGCCGGGAAGCTGTGATTCCCGCCAAGTTCATTGTACCCAGTCTTCTGATCACTACGTCTCTTCTGTTCTCAGAAGAGGAGTCACTTCGGGAATGCCTCCAAGAGCTACAGGAGCTGGATGAGGCCCGATTCCTGGCGGAATCCCACCAGAAGGTTCAGAAGGCCAGGAATAAAGCGTGGCACGACCGCCACATCAAGACCAAAGCCTTCCAAGTTGGCGGCAAAGTTCTCTTATATGATAGCCGGTTCCATAAGTTTCCAGGAAAACTCCAGATGCACTGGTTGGGACCCTACTTTGTCATCGAGATCCGCGACTCAGGAGCCGTTCGGTTGGCACAGCTGGACGGTACAGTCCTCCCTGGGTGGGTGAATGGCGCATGCCTAAAACCCTACCAGGAGTAGGTACCTTTCACTTTTCACCAATAACTCTCGCACCCGAGAGAACCCGTAGAGTAGCTTAGCCGAATAACTCTCCCACAACCGGGATGAGCGTAGGGAGTCTTTTCCGTTCACAGGTAGTCTGTCAATAACCGGTCAGTTGCGGTGACCATACCGCAACCGACTGTGGTCGGGGCAGCACCAGTCCAGCGTGTCAAGGTGCCAGTCCAGCGTGTCGTCCTTGTAGGATCCATCCACGTGCCAGTATCAGTCCAGGTCATCTCCGTCAGTCCTTTTTGTCAGTCTGTAGGATCGCTCAGATTTGCATCATAAATTACCATAAGTAGACAGTAATCATACCATAATCATTTTCCATCATCCGCATTTCCCTCAGCCATCGCGTCCACCCATTTCCCCATGACGTCGTCAGCAACTGTCAGATTACACACAGGCATGCGATCGATCGCACGATTATCATAGGCAAGAAGGCCAGCGGGAATTAATTTTTGTTATGGGGTCTCATCAACTCCGCTCGTGCCAGGTGATGACATAACTTGCATGAAGACCATCATCACGAGAATGACAGACCAGTTCAATTTGGCAATTGCAGAAACTCCAGAGCTGTTGAAGTCTCAAAGCGCACCGCACCAAGATAGAAGATCCAGAAGAATTCTCCAAGTTTACCAGCACTGTGCCAAGATGCCAAAGGCTCTCTTATCCGCTGATGAACCAGTGCTAGACAGTCAAATCCACAGAACAGAGTCGCTAGTTGGGAAATGTGATAGTGCAGCGTTGATAGATGCCAACCTGTCCGACCCAGCCGAATTCCCCCACCTCCATTGGCAGACATACATGGAGCATCACTACACACCAGGCAGCAGCTCAAACAGCTAAATGTGACAAGAGTACAGGGGCCTACAGCAATCGTCTTTGATGAGTTTAAGAACTCTTTCTGTTTTTGGGACTACAGGACCTGCCCTGCAATGGACCCGGTTCCTCCTCAGCCGAATCCAAAACGGGTCCTTGTGGCACAATGAGGAAATCCCCATTCACGCCGAAGACATTCATCAACTCACAGGGCTATCCCAGAATGGCGCAGATGTCTCCGCTACCAGTCAGACATCTTCTAAGCGTGCCCGAAATTCAGAAGATACAGACCTATATACCAAGTATGGCACTCGCCGGGGGGGGAAAGGTGCCAAAATTGATTTGATTAACAAGCCGGAGATTCGGTTCACTTGCTATCTCATTGCTAGCAAGACGATGCGGCATTATACCAAGGGAGAGTGCACCTTGGATACCATCTCCATTGTGGAGCACTGTATCCAAGGCACCAGGCTGAATTGGTGTTCTTCTGTGCTCAAAGAACTGTTCGCGGCATGCGAAGAGAACTACAAGCGCACGACCAGTTTCATCTATGGTTACCTGATTGTAGCTTTCGCCATGTGGAAGTGGCACATTCCTCCTATCCGGCTGCCAGCAGAAACTACCGCGGCCAGCCCCTTGCGATGAAATTCACCTCGTGGTAGGTGTCCTCTGACCCCAGCACTAAACAGGTGAACGCGGAAGCATTTCGGGCTTGGTACGGGTTAATGAGAGATGTGGTGGCTAACCAGCAACGGGTGCCCAGGCACATGTTGGAAAAGTATAGTAAGCAGGTATGGTTCGGGGTAAGCCACAGGCACACTTACATCCGCCCCACTTGCATGCCGGAAGCCCCCTTCCACATGGCGCCGCTTAGATTCCAGCTGGACGATGATACCTTCCACCGCGAGGTTTCTGCGTGGCCGGGGGTCATCAAGCACATCGGCGACGGGATCCCCAGATATAACTTTGAGCAGATGCTGCCGACGCAGCGGATTTCTGAGACAGGCGCAGCAGGGTCCTCACAGGCCGCGGTGGGACCTTCTCAGGATGCAGCCGGGACCTCACAGGAACTGCCCGAATCACTAGTCCCCGTCGTACAACACTTCAATGCCCAGGTACGAAGTCTCAACGTGGCGACCCAAGTTGTTTCAAGTGGTGCCCCTTTGTTCCCTTTATTTTCTGAATTCCACCTTAGTTGCTCTCTTGCTCCATCCCATACTGCCCCTCTCACCTCCCCCATCCCCACCAACTTATTTACTTCCACCAGCCCCATCATCACCCCAATGGGCGAAACGGGCCCGACACTGGATCAATCAGACCCCCCTCCATCCAAGCGGGCCCACATCGCCGTCCCTGATCCAGTGGTGGACCTTACTGATGATGATCCGCCATCCACTCCACTCACAGGGACATTGATTCCGAGGGAACCCTTGATAGATCTGTCAGAATTCCTTAATATTCGCCTCCCCCATACCACCTCCACCCCGTCCACCGCTCCCTCCACTGGCCGTCCACCTGCCACTTCATCCATTCCATCCAACTCCTCTGCCACTGTATCAGACCTTCTGATCCAGGAAATTTTTGGAGGAGACCACGGGGCCAAAGTCACCTCCAGTACCGAGGCCGTAGTACCACCAGTTGACCCCGTGGCCACACCCCAGGATCCTGTCTCTACTATATTTACCCGGCTGGCCAATGTTGGGGCTGACTTGGTTGAGGCTTCGCCTGAGCATGCTGACCCTCCCCCCACAGACCATATCACTCAGCAGGAATGGCCTGATTCCAATATGGGCACCTCAATGCAGCAACAGACATCGGTGTCTCCTCCTGAGAACTACAACCGATCAGTGGCCAGCGGCCAACCTCTGCAGGAGTGAATGCCGGAGCAGGGCGCTTTCGGCATGACCAACGTAGAAACATGGGGTACAGGGTAGTTGTACCTATTCATTCAGCGGGCGGCCCTGCAGGACAAACAGCTTCATTCAGAGTTGTAGCAGCGGTGCGAGGAGCAGCACTATCAGATCACAGCGCTTACTGAACAGCGCGATCAGCTGACCCAGGAGAAGACCTACCTGCAGGAGCAGGTCACCGTTGCTGCTCGGGCATTTTCAGACATATGGCCCGCTGTACGAGCGCACCATGCCCCACTTTCTGATGATATCACGGTGAGCAATGTGGCTGTCTAGGCTTACCACATTCGGACTGCCTTCACTGGTCTATGCAGGGAAAATCAGGAACTTCAAGCAGCGTTAGCCGCATGGCCCACACTCCCCGACCCACAGATTGTCTACTCAGAACAGGTGGCTGCCAAGCAGACCCAGGCAGCTCGCATGCAGGCGACCCTTCACTCCATAGCAAGCTAGGCTTACGGCCTCCTGCAAAGTCTGCAGGAGTGTTCACTCGCCCTCACGGTTAAAACGCAGCCCATCTCCACCTAGCTGCAACAGATTTCCAGGGAAATTCAGGAGACCGTAGACCCAGCACGGTTAGATCAACTCTATGCCCAGGCAGATGAGCTTGAGGTGCAAATGCAACAGACTAAGGCCAACTCAGCAGCAGCCAAGCAGGTCATTCGGGAAATCCGTCCACCCATTCAAGCCAGTGCCAAATCAATACAACAATTGGATGCAACGACCGCGACCCAGCTTACCACGATGTTCGGGGCCATCCCGACGAATATAGAAGAGGCCACTGCCACCAGGAAAATGCTATGTAATCATGTGCTTGGCCAAGAGATTAATACAATGGAAAGTTGTTGTCTCAATGAGAGGTTTACATGCATGTAATGTGTTTATGCTATTTTAAAATTTTATTTGTTACTGTCTGAATGTTTAGTAATTGCTCTTGCATATAGAACTCTGTCTATGTGATCGATGTATTGTCCATCATGAGTTGTGACTTCGTCCCTTGCCATTGATCTCATCCCCTTTCTGCATGCAGTTGCGGCACACCTCGGGTGAGATTCACTGCTCTCCGGAGCAGGGTGAAAATGTCGGCGTGATCCTAGACTACATCGGACCCCTTTGTTGGCCACAATTCCTGAACCTGGGCCTTGTCCGTGAGACCTGACTCCTTGCCAACACTTATATAGTAACCATCTAAGCCTAAGAAAATCCTAACATCTTTCTGCTTTTGAGGAGTGGGTACCCTTTTGATGATGGTGATATTGTTTGGGTCTACCTATATTCCTACTTGGGATATGGAGTGTCATAATACAACCCCTGATTTCTTCAAGAATTCGCACTTTTCTGGGCTCAAGGAGAGATGAATCTCAATGTGCCTTCTTAGTACTTTACCCAAATTGGAGAGAGCTTACTGGAAGTCATCCCCATATGGTGTGAAATCATCCATGTAGATTTCAATAGAGGCATGGACTAACTCAGAAAAGATTCTCAGGACAGCTCTTTAGAAGGTAGTTGGGGCATTGCACAACCCAAAGGGTAAGAATCTATAAGCGAAGTTACCTAAAGGGCAGGTGAAAGTAGTATTATCCTAGTCTTCAGGGATGATTTGAATCTGATTGTACCCACTAAACCCATCTAAGAAGGAAAATAACTTCTTCCCCGCAAGTCCATCCAGGACTTGGTTTATAAAGGGAAAAGGGAAATGGTTTTTCTTGGTGGCTTTGTTAAGTTCTTGTTAATCAACACAAATTCGCCACTTCCCATTCTTCTTTGTGACTAATACAAGAGGAGATACCCACTCATTGTCGGATATAGGATATATGAACCCTGCATCCAATAGTTTTTGCAACTCTTCTTTGCCTATGTCCTTCAGAGTTGGGTTCATCCTTCTTTGGGGTTTTCTCACGGGATTGCATCCTTATTTGATGTAAATATGATGTTTTCACACTGAAGGATGCACCCCTTTCATGTCTTTGTAATCCCAAGCAAATGCATCTATATTCTCTTTCAAAATCTGGCACAATTGCTTCTCTTCTTCATTTGAGAGGTTTGGGTTGATTTTCAGAGATCTAGATGGGCCAAACTAAATAGCCTTGGTGGATTCATAGGTTGACTCAACTGAGTGCACTTCCATCCAAGGTTGTCTTTCAGACTCTTTGACTAAGGTTTCAAGAGGAATGTTACTGGAGGACTAGTTTTGAATGGCATGGTCGATGAGTTCATCGTCATCAAGTTGCCCGCCTCTACGAATAGCATCTATGGTACACATAGGGGAAGTGTTAGATAACTCATATTCTTCATCCTCCAACCATATAGGGAGATCATGATCAATGGAATGTTGGGTTGGAGGATATAACACTAGTTTTTTAGACAAAGGCCCATTTTTTATAGTCATGTTTCCTACCCAACAGCTAATATAAGCATCTGCAGCGGCTAACCAAGGTCTCCCTAAGATGAGGGGATAACCATTGAACTTGGTTTTTAGTTGCAGGACCAGGAAATCTGTAGGATACTCCCAAGATTCAATGGTAACCATAACATTCTCAAAAATTCCTTATGGAGTTACTATGGATCGATCTTCAAGTTGTAGAATTGTTGTGGTTTTCCTCAAATTCCCTTAGAGATTAAGTTTAAACATAGTTTTCTTGGACATGACATTGATGGCAACCCATATATCAATTAGAGTGTTGGGGAATATGACATGATTTACATGCACATCAACAACTGGACTACCAGGGTCTAGGTACTTTGCAAATATCACCCTTCCCAGCATTAGGTCAGAGAGTTGTCCTACCACATTTATGGTGGGGGTATATTTCTTCTTTCTCCCATGTTTCTTGAAGCACTTTCATTTGATGAGACTATTGTAGATAGGGACATCCTTAATGGCCTGGATAATTTGTATCTTTACACACAAATTTTCTAATTCTCCTAGGAGTTCATGTTGGAAATGTTTTCATTGATGGCAAAGGTAAAGACAGGAGCAGCACCTAAACTATCCATGAGGCAAAAGAGACAGAGAGGTAGCAGAGAAAGCAGAAGCAACAGAGGAATTAGAGACAGGGCAGTGGAGTTGAAAGGGCCTGAAGGAGATTAATACAGAGGCTTATTTATGAATTAGAGATCTAATATAGTTTATAGATGAATTATTGAGTAATTATTCATTAATTGAGTTTGTATGGCATAGACTTTTATTGAAGACTAAAACCCTATGGTAAAGACTTAATATGCTTGGGGATGAGTTGGAGAATTGCTTAAATGGAAAAGGTGATGGAAAAGGACATCAACAGAAGACATCAAGGAACATGTGCAAGGACCAGAGACAAGAAGTGAATTGAAGTAGAGTTGTCCAAACGACAGAATAGATTGTTCTCTTGTTTTCATCAACAAAAGAGTTTTGTAAGTAATTTCAATTAGCATAAATGAAGAATCTGTTTAGTGGCTCTGAGGAGATGAGAGAATTGATATAAGTCTACTTCCATATTATTCGAAAGGATCGATCCTCCAAGAGAAAGCGGAACTGTACCATACCTGTATATTTCTTGTGGAAGCGGGAGTTAGACCTTCAAAGTTTGTGAACATTGAGAACCCTGTGCAAAAGGGTAGATTTGTAATTCTGTGCACGATTGAGCAAACTAATGTGAGTTCGTAAATAAGGGCTTATATATGTATCAAGATTGGATGCGATCTTAAATGAATCCATAGCATACGGTGTCATTCGATTTAACTCTAAGTATAGAGCATTTTTAGTTGTACAAGAATGTGCGATAGTTAAAATACTCCAGGGTGACTTCTATGTATTCACTGTTGAAAGAAGTTTGATACCCCTTAAGTTCTGAGCTAAATTTATTATGTAGGGTGTCGAAATGTTAACCCCTGTATGGAGAGGCTTTCTCAGAGTCCCAGTGTGAGTGTTATGGAGAAGAATGTGATGAAAGCATAATGGAATATGAATGCAGTAAGTATGAAAGGACCAAAACCTCGAAGCGAAATAGTTATATATATAACGAAAGAAGCGAAGTATTAGAAGCGGAACTCGGAATACGAAAATCTGACTAATGAACAGTAAAAACGGGTTGGCATTAGTAACCGGATCACGAAAGGACGTGGAACCTTGAGCGAAGGTGAGGAACCACGAGGTGTGAACAGTGACGACGGAACCTGGAGTAGAGGAGTGGAACCATGAAAGAGGAACAATGGACGCGGTTTAGAGCGAACCGGTGGTTTTCATCACACCAACTTCGACGGGCAAGCGGTTTTCAAGAAATCGCAGCGATTCCATAGAGCGGCTGACACGTGGCATACAAAGGGACCCCAAAACTGCTCTCACTGCGTGCCATCGTGCGTTATTTTTCGCGCATCTTCGCCGAGTGATATCCATCCGATCAAATGAGGTGGCGCGACGTGATAAAAACCGTCGGATGGAGATGACCGTTAACGCTGGGGCCCAGTCCATCGCGCAACTATTGAATATTAACCCTCGTCCAAGTTAACCACATGATTTCCGTTGGATCAAAGGTTGAAAAAGAGATGAATTATCCACTGTTGGATCGTGAATAAAGTTGCAAGGTGTCTAACAAGGTATGGGTCAGCGTTTAATTGTTGATTATTAAATAATCAAAATATAAAAATGTGGGCTAGTGTGGGTTAAGTGGTGATGCCGAAAGGATAATAGGCATTAATATTACAGTCTTTTGACGTTCGAATACATTCAGTTAAAAAAAATTTGAATAGAGGATTCAATTATACAGTGCGAAATGCTTATGATTGGGCGCTAAAAGCCACGGTTTATTAATAGTTTTAATGTTTGAATTTGGGAATATGCATACATGACAATATATATATTTATATATTGTGCTAAATTTGAAACCTATATGAAATGAGATTGGGTTAATTACAAGAGCCTGCAAGAATGAAAGAGCGAGAGACAGCGGCAGAAAAATGGTACAGGGAAAAAGATGAATTGAAATTATAATGTGAGTTTCAAACCATTATGTTTAAACTCATATATAAATAGAGAATGTAGACAAGTAGCCAGAGAATAGAGATGGTAATGAACAGACATCGCCCAGATTCATATGTATTTGAGAATAAAACCTGAAAAGCAGTTATATATGTAGCTAGTGCACTCAAGTACAGTGAACAGATGAATAGACACATAGGTGAACCAAAATATACAAAACAGTCATTCAACAACAGCAGAAAAGACAAATCTAGTAAATCCAAAGTCCAAAAAATGAGGTGAGTGGAATTGAAATGTGTAATTGAAAATGTAAATATTTCTTTGTTTATATTGTTTGTGATGCAAAGGCAAGTATCCTAAGGAAAAGAAAAATCCCACTGTAGCATGGAAATTTGTACATATTATTATAATTTTAAATTGAGTTGGATAAAGGCATAAGAAGACAGAAGTCAAAAATTCAGGACTATTCACGTCAAATTCCCTAAGGAATGTAAAGAGTCATGTGATGAACTCTATATATAATATCACATTGATATGCATAGAGAGGGTTAGAGAGAGTAAGGATAGAGAATGAAAAGCATAGAAGATTGAGGAAGAGAAGATAAGGAAGAGAGGAGCAGAAAGAGATGTTATTGAACAGAGCTGATATCTGAAGTAAATCAACAAACATTTCTTGTGATAAATTCAGGAAGTTGGAGCTTCCCTATCAAGTTGAAGCTTGATAGCTGTCAGTTGTAGCTGAATGAGGTTGGAGCCTCCTGTAGGTTGGTGCCTGCAGAAAAATAGAAGGGATTTGGAGCTTCCTTGCAAGTTGTAGCTTGCAGAATTGAGGTTGGAGCCTCCTGTAGGTTGGTGCCTGCAAAAAAATAGTGGTGAGAGGGAGTTGGAGCTTGCCTTTGCATCACAACAATAATAAGATGTGGTTTTCTCCCTTTATGGGTTTCCACTTATATCTATTGTCTCTATCTATGTTTCCTGTGTGCTGAGATGATCTACCAAATCTGCTTAATGTTTATTACTCTCATAATAAGTTTAATGTCACATTAATTTAATACTTGTTACAACATATTAATACTATTCATATACTAAGGTTGAATACAAAAGTAAGTTGTAAATAAGCCGATGAAAAATTAAAAAGCTCATGTATGTATTGAACTAATTCACCCCCCCCCCCTCTCAGTTCAACTAAGAATTCAACAGTTCAGTCTCCTCAGGGGTGTGTTGACTAGGGTGGATCAACCGCTCAGGAAAAGGAGGTTGTTGGATATGAGTGTTACCTTCTTCTTTTTCCTCCTCAACCTCTACAGGTGGAGATGGAGGATGATTGTCTTGGAGTACTCATACCAACCTGAGATTAACCTCCTGTATATCCACAGCATGAGTTGGATAGGATGTTTCTCCACTGGGAGCCTATTGTGCCCATCTGTTGTTCGGGTTCGGATTGGGTTGTGCGGGTATAGGTAGCCTAGGTGGAGCAACATGAGTAAGTTGAGGTTGACATTGGGGTGGAGGCATTAGAGTAGGTGGTTGATTTTGTTGAGGCCTCCACCCTTGGGATGGATTGTTCCACTGAGGTTTTTGTGGAACATACTGCTGAAATGGTTGGTTTACTGGTTGAGGATGATATGAAGGGTTGTAAGGCCAAGTAGGAGGTGTAGACCAAGATGGAGGAGTGGGGGTGTACCAAGGTTGCATGGCTGCACTCTGATTGTTGTGATAGTAAGAGTAAGGTGCACCTTGCATACCTTGTTGATATGACCGAGGGCATTGAGGCCTTCTCTGGTTCATGAAACAGAGTTGCTCTAGCATTGCTTCCCCACCTTGATATACAGCCCTAAGTCCAGGTAAGGAGGGACACTTGTCGGTGGCATGATTCTCTTTACAAAATGATAAAACCTCTATGAAATTCAGTAGATATTCATTTTTTGGGTGCTTCTGAGTACATCTAGGACAAAATATGGCTAGGGCTCTCTCTACTTCCTCTTGCTTCCTTTTGACCTACATTGTGTCCATTTGCAAAGAAAATGTGTGCATGATCCGGGTGGATATTGGTGGCCACCCACCTATTCCACTTGGGGCCCCACCATTTTCTCTTTAAGTTTTTCAGTTTCGGCACAACTTACTATTTTTAGAAGTTTTTCGGGTCTTGAACTTCCGAAGCCATTTTGAAGCCCTAAAGGACATTTTTTGGGCATCGTTTTTCCGAAAAATCTGATTCCATTTCAGAATCTACATTCGCGGTCAGCAGTTTTAGTCCTCAAATAGATATTTCTAATTATGTATCATGTGCGTCAAATGAGATAGTATGCCAAATTTACAACCCCGGGAAATTGATGTACCAATTTACCCCGATGGGGCCCGTATTCTGGTGTTTCATCTCCTAGGGTTAGATTTATGGATGGTTAGGTTTTTCCATTGTTTCTAAATAATATATAGGCCTTAGAGCCTCATTGTAACACAGAGTTCAGAGGCCTTTAGCCGCCACATATCTTCTCATAGATAAGCTACCAACGCCCTAGCTAGTTTATTTCCATTATGTCTGTAAGAAAATTTCAATTCTTTGATATTAATTAAATGAAGTGTTATTTCCGTTGCATCTTTGTATTTATGGTTATATGTGTATATATTGCGTTCCTTCATAAATCCATATCAATATAGTATGTCACTCTTGAATTCCTATAGCATGTTTCCAATCTCATGTTTTATGAAGGTGGAAGAGGAAGGGGTATTGGATGTACTTTGGCTAGCTCTTCCCTTCTTCCTAAATTCCCTAGAATGGTTTCGGAAGACAGTTTTGATTACTTCATAGGGTTTTTGGTAGATATCTCCTCCTGATAGCATATTCAAGGTTTCTATCATCTCTTCACTGATCCCTCGATGAAGTACAAGTTTAAGTGATGTAGGATCAAGAATGAAATTGTCTCTCTTATAGTTTAATTGAAACCTCTCTTCATAGTCCTCTAGGGATTCATCAGGTCCTAGGGTCATCCTAATATTTCATTCTTAGCTTCCTTGGACCTACAGTATTCTTTGTATTTGTTACTGAAGGTCTCTTCCATCTGTGCATAGTTAGTAATGTTATCCCCATGAGGAGCCATGAACCAACACAACACGGCATCCTTAAGGGTGGATGGGAATAAATTCAACTTCTGATCATCATAGGTGTATTCATAAGTCCTACAAGCAACAGAAAATTCAAACATGAATGTGTCAAGGTCCTCAGAGGCGAGTCCATGAAAGTGTGAGAGAGATGAGGGGCTAATGTTTTTCATCTTAGTTTCCCCATTTGCCTCTCTTATAGGAAAGGCTCTATGGGTCCTAGGAAGCAAGTCCCTTAGTTGAAACAAGGTCTTCTTCTTCTTCCCCAAAAGGATCCTCAAATTATTCAGAAGCCTCTCCTATAGGGGGTTAAATCTCACTGCCACTGAAGAAGAGCAAAGGGTGGATAGGAGGTGATTTGGGGGTTTTGGGTAAGGTTTGTCTTTGGGTATTCCTACTCCTATGAGGTAGGAAAGTCATATCTTTTTGGATTTTTTTAGTATTTCTGAAATGACATGAAAAGAAACGAAAGCATAAAAGAATGTTAAAAAAACATCAAAATATCTACTAAGCACCTCCCCGGCAACGACGCCAAAAAGTGGTGAGCCCTGGTTTTGCACCAAGAGTGATGCAACTCCCAGGGGCTTCCCTAATTTACTTTATCAACCCAAGGTTCGTAAAAACTTGGAGGTGAGAGTGTTATATACACAACAGATGCAATCTTCTCATGTCATCCTCTTCTACTTTACAAAAGGGTGTTATTTCTTAAACTGTGATAAGGACTCGAAAGTAAATTTCTAGAAGGAAATGACATGAATGAAACTAAAATAAATTTTTGGAAAGGAATGATAGGAATGAAACTAATTTAATTTTCAGGAAAGGAAATGACTAAAAAGAAACTAAACTATATTTATGAAAATAATGATAGGAATGAAAATAATTTAATTTGAAAGAAAACTAGCTTTATGGAAGAAAGGAAAAGATAGTAACAACAGAGAAGTTGAGGCACATGGATTGGGCCCTAACCCACAAGCCTAGCTCTCTGAAACTTAAATCAGTCGAATGAAATCAGTCTACTCATTTCATAAAAGAATAACCTCATACATCTCTGAAAGTTTGAACACTAAGTAAAATAATAAAACGCTCAATAGCTTGCAACAAAGTTTCAACTAGAATCAACTAACTCCTCCTAGTTCTAACTCTTCTCTATTTATTCTATAGGGCAGCTACAAACATCTCCCTAGAAAATAGTGATTGAGTCCACTTGACTCCAGGTAAACAAATATTGAGTGCACTCCTGTTTGCATTTCTTGGTTGCCTCTGGAATCGAATTGCAGGAGAGAATCCTTGGGGATCCTTTGGATGCCTTTGAAATTATAATTGCTGGAGAGAATATTTGGGATCCTTTGCCTTCCTTTTAGGGTTAAGGAGGGTGTAAAATCCTCCAATAATTTCTCCTTGTTTTCTCCTCCAAGTCTTTATGATAAAATCATTATAGAAATGCTTAATAAATCATGATTTTCTGCACTCAACCTCATATTAGGCACTCAGAGTATGTTAGCCTTAATCACCACCTATACTAGCATCATAAAACAAAATAATAATAAAAATGCAAGAAAAAGAGATCTAAGAAGGAAAAAATGTGACCATTAAGCACTCCAAATATGTCTAATGATGGAGCTCATCACCATGCCCTTATTTTTATGGGCGATTAAAGGTGGAAACGGTTGGATCTCCATTAAATGCAACTTACCTCCGTAAAAACAATCAAAAATCCCATAATATTGACTCATTAAATACATAAAACCTACCTCATCCAATCGTAAAATCACCTTTTCACCCAATTTCACTGTTCTAATGGCTAGTTTCTCCTCCTGCACATCACCTCTGTGCTCATGTCGCACCTGTCTACGCATTCCTCTGGTGTCGTGCGCAGACAAATGGATCATTATGCTCCGGCCATAGAGTCATTTGGGGGGCATAGGATTGTCCCTATATGGCTTCAATTGACTTCCATTGAAATACCCAGGAAGATTCTCACTGCGCAATGTGGCCAAGTGCATTGCACCTCCATCAGTGATTTCCTTCACAATGTATGGCCCCAACCAATTTTTCCTGAACATCCCCAGGTGACGCACAAATCGATCGTTATATAGCAAGGCCAAGTCTTCCTCCTTGAACACCTTCTATCTGATGTCCCTATCATGCCAGGCCTTGTTGCGCGCCTTTTGCACTTGCTAATGGAAGTTAGCAATGAATTGATCCTCTTCTAAGGCAACCAATTGCACAAGACGTTCCTCCATGATGTCAGGCTCAACCATATTAGTGAATGATGCGATTTGAAAGCTCAAGATGATATATTCCATTGGCATTATTGCTTCTTGCCCATATACCATCCTGAAAGGTGTTTTTCCAGTCAAATTGGTGCATGTGGTCTTATAATCCCATAACATAGAGGGGATGTGCATGTCCAATCATTCTAATTTTCATTACAGATATTTGTGAGTGCATTCTCCAAAACTTTGTTGAAAGCCTCTAGTGCACCATTTTCCTAAGGGTGATAAGGGGTACTCGTTTGCTGATGGATCTAAAATTCCTCTGTCAGAGCTTCAATGGTTTCATTAAAAAGTGTGTACCTATATCACTCATCAATATCTTCTAGCATCCAAATCTATTCAAAATATGTTAAAAAATGAAGTGCGTAGCGGTATCTGCAGTACAATCCTTAATTATCTTAGCTTCTACAAATATGGTTACATAATCAGTGGCAGTGATGATATATCATGCTTCCGTCTTCTTCCCTGGAGGATTGATAGGTCCAATAAAATCTATAGCCCATTTATCAAAGGCCTATAGGTCCATTTAAGGCTGCAAGGGCATTTCATCTCTGCGTGAGGGCTTCCTTGTTCGTTGGCATGCATCACAGGCTCGACAGTATGCATGTGCATCACTGTGTAGTATGGGCCACCATAACCCAGCACACAATACCTTCTTGACAATAGCCTTCCCTGCATAGTGGCCTCCTACCACCCCTCCATGAGCCTTAGCCAAGATATCCTGTCTCTCATGCTCCAAAAAATACCTTCGTAATACTTCATCTGCCCCTAACTTGGACAATTGACTAGAAATCAAGATAAAATATGTTGCAAGAACAACCAACTCTTTCTTTTTTTGCACTGAATATTCAGCAGGTGCACTTCTAGTGGTCAGAAAGTGAATACAATCAGCAAAGTTCTCATCAACCACCTTGATAGAAAAGAGTTGTGCATCAGGTAACCCCTCCTCCAGACTAGTTGGTTCTTCCCCATTCTCAATGTGTGACAAATGATAAGGTCCAAAATTTAGTCTTCCAGTCTTCACAATGATTTTGAAGTCATATTCCTGAAATAACAGCAACCATCTTCAAATATTCCCCCCCAACACAGGCTTATTGACCAGGTATTTCAAAGAATAATGGTCAGTGAACATTTTGAAGTGTCCTCCTAGTAGATAGTGCCTATTTTTTTCAGAGCATACACCATGCCTAATCCTTCCCTTTCTATGGTTGGGTAGTTGTGCTCTACACTGGGGAGCTTCCTACTGGGAAAATAAATAGGGTGATCAATGTCTCCTTCTCCTGGCTGTGCTAAAACAGCTCCAAGTGCTATACCAGATGCATCTACATGTACATGGAAAACCTTAGACATGTCTGGGAATATCAGAATAGGTACAGTGACCATCTTCTCCTTCAACATCTCAAATCTCTTTTGACATTCCTCATCTGAGAAAAATGACACATCCTTCTTCATTAACTTATCCATACGCGCAGTGATCATAGCATAGCCTTGAATGAACTTCCTATAATATCCAGTGTGTCCTAGGATGGAGCGCAAATGTTTCTCATTAGTGGGAAACTCTATGCTGATGATAATTGGTATCTTGGCTAGGTCTACCATCAATCCTTGCTAAAACATTATATGACCCAAAAAAATTCCAAAAGGTACACAAAATATACATTTCTTCAGGTTAAAAGAAATATGGTGCTTACTACAAGTGTCAACCATCATGTGCAGGTTTGACACATGCTTCTTTACCAACCCAAAAATTATCAACTCATCAAAATACACCTCTAAAACTTTTTGCATGAATTTTTTGAACGCAGCGACTACTACGCGCGAGAAGATCACAGGTGCATTCTTTAATCCGAAAGGCATGACAGTGTATTGGAAAGACCCCCATTCTATCGCAAAGGTGGTATTTTTGCAGTCTTCAAATGCAATTATGATCTGATGATACCCCGAAAATCCATCGGTAAAATAATAAGCCTCTTTTCCTCCCACATTATCCAGGGTCTCATCTAAAAATGGAGCATGGAAGGGGTCATGCACACAGGCATCATTCAGCTTGCACATATCTACATAAATCCTTGTCTCTCCTTTGGTCTTATTTTCTTGAATGACCATGGGACTCACCCAATCACACTGCTCTACAGGCTCAATGATACCTGCATCAACCATATTTTCTTATTCCTCTTTTACTTTCTTCTTATACTTGGGATTCAATCGATGTCGTCGCTGCTTGATAGGGCATGCATGTGGTTTCAAAGTTATATTCATAATGCCTAAGTCTCCTACAATTCCTTTGAGCTCAGAGAAATTTGTGGGAAATAGGTTCTAATATTATATCAACAATTCTAAAAGCCTCCCTACTGTGTCATCATCCAAATAATCCCCTATTTTGGCCAAATTGGGTTGTTCTTCTGCCCTAATTTTGACTTCCTTTAACTTCAGAGGTTTATTTACATCTACCATTCCTAATGAGGGCCCTGCAACTGCGCTCTCCCCTTCGAACTCAAGGATGTTGATATTTCTTGGCTCATCTTCATTATCTTCTACTGACAGGTTCCTACAATTGACAATATCTTGCATCTGCGCGTCCCATGCTGGCGCAACGCATTCTCTTCACAACCGGGAGTTGTCAAAGACAAGAGCTTCTATATCTTGCAGAGCTTCATCTAATCCCTCTTATCCCCCAACCAAGCTAAATATTGACAGGAAATCATCAGCCATTGTAATCCAATGGCGATTCCCTCCGTGTAGCTCCATTTCCAAATACCAAGTAGTAGGTACCGACCCCAATGAATGAACAAACATATGAGCCCATTCGTTCCAGGTCTTTTCCTTTCAAACCTCCATCCACATATCCAGGTGCTTGCATAGGTCTCCCTAACCATAGAAAAGCTCTGTTGGTGGGGTAGTAGGAGGCTCAAAGTGAAACATCATCATTTTGCTACATTCCTCCCAGTTTTTGAAAACTCCCTTGTGTGTATCCCACCAATCCGTTGGGGTCACGCGCATGGCCAAATGAAGTGCCCAAAACCTTCATTATTCTGGGACAACCTTTTCCAATTCTTCCAAAAATACTACGACACTACCAGAACCATAAAAATAGGGTAGTTATCTTACCTATGAGAAGATGCATCAGAATTTTTTAGTGATCTTGAGGCAGCATAGAAACATCATGCAATCGATTCTGCCAGTTCTCCATCTCCCCATCCGAATCTGAGAAACATGAACTATCCTTCTCCCAATTCAGAATTCTATCATTTGTATGATTGATCCAATCCTCACCCAGCATAGTTAGCTTGTAGATATGGTCGACATCGTCTCCCTCGAGCATTGGTTCTATATATCTTTCTCCTTATGCCGGGTCTAGTGGTATTGTTACCCGCGTACCATCATTCTCAAAGATGATTCTTCTATGCTTTAGGTTGATGATGCCTCCCATATCGACGACCCAATCCAACCCTAGCAGCACAGGTTGGGGGTCTGCATCCTCCACAATTTGTATCACTTAGAAATATGTGCATACCTTTACTCCAGTAATGTCTACCAGAACTTATGGAAGTCTTCCAAGTAAAATGGTCTTTTGCTAATTGGCCATGTGTAGCTGAATGGTGGACCATTCCAACTTTGGTTTTCCCGTCTTCTACCAGGTCTTCTTAGGTAGAACATTTTCATTAGACCCTAAGTCCAGGATGATTTGATCCATCTCATACTCTACAATTTGCATGGTCATGCACATCTCCCTACCATTCTCTTCTTGTTCTTATAAATCTTGTTCACAGCATTAGTCTTAGTTCAAGGCACTTCTTTGTCCACGCAGTTGTCTATCAGGGCCTGAATATTATCTACTACTTTCTGATTGCACAATAACTTAATATAGGTGTTGAGTCAATTTAATGCCTTAAATTGCTAACATAAATTATCAATCGGGGTTAGTAAACTGATGAAGTGTGATGCACTGTATTTTCTTAGTTAACCTTTCTCTTACTTCATTTTTTTGTATTTTATATTGTTTTGGGGGGTTTTTTTCTTTGATTTCTAAAATGTGTTAATTCTAAAAACTATGAAAAGAATCAAATGAATCTAATGAATTTTAAGAAGGAAGAAAAGGAAATGTTCCTAAGTTAATCTAATTTAGAGAAAAATAAACCAAGAACTGTTGACTGTTTAGAACCTAATTTGGAAAACAAGGCATCTATTTTATCTTATCATTAGTCCTATTCCATGCATTTAAGTCATAAAGCTAAAAATTAAATTGCAGTGCTTGAAAGTAAATATAGAAAACGAAATCAACTAATTGTACTTCTAGTTACTCTAGCATTCAATTATGAGGTATGACCTTATTGAGATGATGCTAAGTAACTGTCTGCACTTAAAATTCTAATGTCCTAGAACAATAAGCAAAGAATGCGATGAAAACATCTAATGTATACTCAGTTACTTCCAATATTCAATTATAAAGTGTGATCTTCTTGAGATAGTGTTAAGTAACCAATTACACTTTGATGAACTAGAAAACTGATTAAATTCTGCAAAAGGTAACTCAATAATTGCACTCATTAAACATTCAACCATTCAATCTTGAAACATGATTAGATCAAATTCTTTTAGAATTATCTTTAGGAATATCAGTAATTGCAATTAAGTGAGGATATGAAAGAAAAATATGAAAGCATTTAAGACTAACTAAAAACAACTAATGTATATTTTAATTTTCTGCAACATTCAATGTGAAGTTTTAATCTTCTTGAGATGCTATGTGAGAAGTCAAATATGCCTTAGTCTCTAAGTTCCTAAAAATAAAATGACAATGTGAAAAGTAAATTCAACCACTGTATGAATTAGACATTTAAACATTTAGTTTAGGATCATCATATTGAAATGGATTTTGGAAACATCTATTGACATGGTTAATTTACAATTCTGTTTTAAAGAAATGAATGACAAAACAGTAAGGAAAACTAGATAACTGTGAATTCTTATTGCTTCAAAGCTGTAATATCCCAAGATGGGAATGCAGCAGTGCATAAGAACAATACTGGAATAGAAGGGAGGAATTAAATCATAAAATGTGTTAATAAACACATTTCCATCAAATGAATGAAACAGTAGCAAAAGGAGCTCTTCTACATCCTCCCAAGTGGGGAAAATGCAGTAATTTGACCCTAAAAATGTTATTTCCAGAGATTTGTGTTTTAATAGGGAGAAATAATACTTGGTTACCTTATAATATAGATTAAGGCCCTTAAATACAAAATAGAAACCGAAAAAAATCACTTTTGATAAGTTAAACAGACCTCCCGGCCTCAAATCATCTCAAAAATGGCCAAATCCCATGACTTAAGCTATGCAGAATTTTTGAAGCACATAATAGCATTATTTTTTGACGGTTTTTATAAAAATAGGATAGAGAATCATGGATCTAGATTTTTATTGAACAATTTTCTAAGAAATAGGGATTTGGCCTCCTTAATACATTATAAAGATAACTTGGCAAGGGTTTCTTGAGAGCTTAAGTAAAAAAAGAGCAGATCTGAAAGTTAAACTCTAAAATAACGTAGTATTACTGCAAAATTACATTAACACATCTTAATAATACGATACAGGGATGAGAATCCCTTATTCTAGCTTTCTGGGAGAAGGGTTGGCCCTTTTCCAAGGAAACTAGCTCAAAAACAAGGGCTTAAACCCTAATGTTGTAGCTCTATGCAAAATGAAGCAGTTCCTGCAAGGGACTGCACTATAGGAGATGAGGAATACTTTGGCCAAATTCCAAGATGTGAAATGAGCTCAGGAATATTCCTATCTGATCTCTTAAGAGAAGGAAGGCTCCCTCTACTGAGAAACAGATCTGAAAGTGGTGTTATCAATCCTCCACCGCAACACCTTGCAACAAATCACTATTATCTGCATAAATAATTCCATAGTTGAAGACCGATGCTTGGCCTCAAGCTTGGATGTGGAGAAATGCAGTACAAGACTCACCCAAGAGGCCTCTCAAGGTAAGAGGTGGGATTCCCGCTTGAGAACACCCGGTGCTAAACAGCACAGCAACCTTGCTAAACAACAAGAGGAATCAATAGTCTAAACAGACCAATATCAAATGATAATATCAAAAAGGAATAACAAAGGCTCCCATCCTCTCCATATATATCAATTGAACCTCTTCTCATTCGGTCCCATCCATATTTTCCACCAAGCTCATGCAATTTTTCCTCCACTAAAATGGTGTTGTTCATCAAGGAGATTCAATGTATCTAGACAACGTTGTTGACTTGGTCAAAGTTGACTGAATCAACATGATCCAACCCCTGTTCACACCCAAAGGTGCTCAATCTAACTGCTTATTCTTCCTCCTTTCGCATTAGGAGTGTTATTATTCCTTCTAAAGAGGTTAATAGGCCTCCCTACCCATTTATTCACCCACCTAGTGATAAAACCAACTATAATATTCCATTTATATGAAGGCTAATTTTTTGGAATATTATAGTCCTCCCCTCCAAAATGTTTCTTTTCCTCAAGAAACTGTATAAGGAGTGAAAAATTTCTCCCCTCCTCCTCTTGTGGCCTCCTCATCAATATTTCCCACCACTACTCAAAACAATCTGCAATAAATTTGTCCTCTAATACTCCTTCCCAAGCATGCAAAACCAAATGTCTCACATCATGAAAAGGTGGAAGGTGTAAGTGGAAACCTTCTTGTTTTCTAATGGCCTCGTAAAGATAAAAGTTATGACAAGAATAGGGGATCTCATGACCAATGAGAGACTCCCAAACCCATGCTATCATCCAAATGAAATGAGCCATTCTAGGTAGCTCATCAAAAGAATGCTCAACCCCTGGTGTATGAAATGTGTTGGGGTTGCATGGAAAGATTATATTTTTACAATCAAGTGGTTTCTCTCTCCATTTATGGTAAGTATGGGGTTTTTTATAATCTTGGGCTGAAATTTCATGGCCTCCAAGAATGGCCCAAGTTACCCCACAAAGAAAATCAGCCATGAAATTCCTCCTCCAAGAACGCAAGTTCTTCAAATGGCTCCTACCATGTGAAGACAAGAAGTGTGGTGTGGCAATCATGGTTTGCCCATTGTTTATCCTGAAACATACAACATGTAAAGCAGGGAGAATCATGCTCCCAATGGGCATCTCCAACTCATCTAGCACTCTCCAAACAAAGCTCCCCATGAACATAAGAATATCAGCAATACATGGAAGCAAAAACCATTGAAAAAAAGCTACCATATGACAACCGGAGAGTGGATTATAGTTCCACAAATGGAACTAGCATAGGGAATCCCTTGCCTGCATCAAAATAAATAATAACAATTGCTCTCGTAGCCACTTGTTTTCTACCACAATCATTCTATAATATAGAAACATGAAAGTACAAAGTGGTGTCAATGGTGTACATCAAAAATCATGTGGCTTCCCCCACAAACCACCAATAAGATATTCAATATCAATGTTGCAAATGGCTTCAAGTACATCATCATACAATATGCAAGAAGGGATAATCCTTCTTGGTACAACATGCTGCTCATATAAAGTAAAGAAGTACAAAACATAATGTGGAATTATACCTTCTCCACCATGTACTTGGGACCTTCAGTTGAAATGGATCAACTGGAAATTCTCCCTCACCTCCAAAGAGTAGGGAAGTGGCTATGACATCCTCTCTATCACCATCCAGGCTATGCATCTCTCCATATGCTGAAATATATCATGTTGGATGCCCGCCCAAATGAAATCCTCTGCCAAGGAAAGATATGCATCAAAGTGCATGGAAAAGAAGTTCTCATGTGCTGCATGTAGCAGCTTCTCCTTGATCTCAGAAGCTCTAGTCAAGAAGAATCTGCCATAAGAATAGATGACCACATCATCTACCATATATCTATCATCTCAATCCGAGTCATCAAGAATCATGCAAGCACCAAGATCCTTGGAGTACTCTACCAAGAGTTGAGACCTCCAATATGGATCAATCCTCCCAAGAGACAGCGCTGGTGATATACAATGTGAAGCTCTCCACATGTTGTTGTCTTTTCCTTTGACATCCCTCATGCCAAAGTCATCCTCCAAATTGCTACCATGCCCATCATGTAGTTTCTCATGCTCAAAAAGAAGTAGTGATCTTTGGAATTTGGCTTCCCATGAGAAGCTACCATCCAAAAACAACCTCCTGATCTTGGCCAATGTAACCATGAGTGGCCTCCATGTACTCCAAAGTTTGGAGGATTATTTCCTCAAAGGAAGTACCCTCTGTTTCTCAAAATCCATGGAGCAACTCCCTTGCACCATGAAGGTGCCATCCTCCATCACTGCAGCAACTTCTGTTAGTGCAGTACATATAGTGAGAGTGGGTGGTGCAGAAAATGGGAGAATGTCTCCCTCCTCCTTGAGTCTATCCCAAACTCTCTGCGTTGTACTAGACTCCTCCAAAGTAATCAACTCTCTGGAATCTAAGAGGGGTGAACCAAATGGCAAGATATCTCTTACCAACTTCAGATTTGGTGGCCTCTTGGGTGGAATGCCTCCATGTAATGAGACATCAATGTCAAGAGTAGACTGTATATATGGATGGGAAATCTTGCCCTTGCCCTCACAGCACAAATCAGTCTACCTCTCCCTTGCATTAGCTTTTTGAAATAGATAGGGGTGTGTTCTCCTCATCAAGTGATGTTGACCTTCCTCCCTACCTTCTTTTTCCATCTGCAATGCTCCACAACCATGTTGTCCATTGATTGTGCCTTGACCTCCATATGTGAGATCTTGGGGAACTTCTTGCAATTCTACAAGAAATCCTCCTGTTGGAGCATGTACTCCTCCTCCCTCTGCATGAGGTACTAGATATGCTCTATATGTGACAGCGTTGTTGCCCCCATCCTTCTCTTCCTCTTCATTATGAATGGGAGGTAACTTCTTAATAAGAGGATCCTCTTTTGAAAAAGGAACCTTCATGCCCTCATGTTAAAAGTCATGAAACGGAGATCTTGCCTCTAGCAAGGTGTCATGCAAGATGTGAGTTTCTCCAACAATTTTCTGAAATGGATTTGAGTTTTTAGGTCTTCCCAACCCATGCAAAAATTTTATTTGTTTTGGCATGATTGTTTCAAAATGTTTTCCATCAAATCTTTCCACCAATCTCTTAGTGAAATTTGAAAAAGAAGAAGTATTGACATTTGTTGGAACGGGGTCTCCTAACAAGCTGCGAAACTGGTCCATTTTTGTTATTTTTTATTATATTTAGTGTAGCACAGGGGTTTTGGGGTAGGTCAAAGCCCCGAATGTATTGTAATGGGTCAAAGGGTAAACTAGGGGTCCGAAAACCATGGGTTGCAGACCATAGGAATGTTGAGTCTATATTGTTATAAATAGATATGCATTTCGGATTGTAAATGATAGGAATTGATGAGCTATTGATGCAATATGTGGTTTAAGCTAGCTGTTTGGGTTTTGGGGAACAGAATCCTCCTGGCTGTGTGCATGGGGATCCAAGTCCAGATGTGTGCGGACCCTACTGCTGTGTGCGCAAGTTGGGAAGGGAATTGTAAGGAAATATTGATGAATGAATGAATGCGAAGGATTATTAGAGATCTGAATCTGTGAGTACTGTTGTATGAATTGCTAATAATTGTTGTGTTAGGTATTTTCTATCTTTTCGCTGCGAAGGTCTGTGTACTGAATGCTTGGATCTAGATCTATTCTGCTACGTTTATATAATGCTGTGTTGATGTTATAAAAAGCATATAATTGTATATCTAGTGCACGTGGATGCAATTAGATACATAATTAACCCCGTGAAGAAATAAGGTAATCTAGGAATTACAAAATAGAACGCAGCTCTGCTTGCCTTACCCTTCCTTTCTCAGGGTGCGGAAACCTAGTTCCAGAACCCACCCATACTACCTCGGGTGAGACTGTACTGCCAAAAGGGCCAGTAGTATAGGGGTTTATTGGAAAACCTTGCACATCGAACTTGGGTCAGGACCTCTCAAGCCAAAAAAATGGTTCCGTTGTCGGGACTTGAAGGAGTCTAAGAAATGGGATCGGGTAATGGCATTGGAGATCTAACGCGGGGTGGAATGAGTGATATTCTGGGTGGAAGCGCAACGCAGAGCAGTAAGAACTATTGAGACAGTCGAGGAGAGGATTGCTCTGCTCATAGTCTGCTGAGACCTACATAAGGTCCGTCAGCTACCCCGACGTTAGGGCCCCAGGAAGATAAACCAGAGGAGCCCATGGCAGCACACTTAAAGTTACCTACTTTTAAAGGAGCATCCGATGAGGACATGGACCGATTTTGGTTCATTGTCGATTCGGTGTGGACGACGCAAGGGGTGTGTTAAGTCCCTATATTAATAGTGTAGCCCCTTATTATTGTTAGTGTCAACCCCTTATTGTTATTATTGTACCCTTGTAACCCCCATTTTTTTATTATTGTGCCCTTAAATTATTATTGTTAGGTCGGCTAGGATTACATTGTGGCCCACTAGGATTACATTATGGCCCCATGGACTCCTATATATAGAAAGGAGGTTTTGTAAATTGTATCATCCAAGAATTGTTCATTTTATTAATGTATTGGAGGTTTCCCCCTCGAAGTCACTCATTTCTAAGGCGTTGATATCTCTTTTCTTCTATTTTTGGAGCTGGTTACACAACATTTGGTATCAGAGCTTTGGATTCTAGGGTTTCGATGCTCCAAATAGGTCATCGTGTAATTTTCGCTATAACGTTTTTTCTATGAAGTTTCAGAAGCTGAAATTTTTAGGGTGCGAAGCTGAAATCCTGAGGCAGATTGTCTAAAACTTTCAGAGCTTGGTTCGAAATATTTTCGGAGATATCATCTGTGGAAGTTAGGTATTTTTTCAAGCTCCTAAAAAAGTCATCGTGGAATTTTCGCTATCATTTTTTTTCTACGAAGTTTCAAAATCGGAAATTAGTATGGTGTGAAGCTGAAATCCTGAGGAAACTCATCAAAAAAATTCAGAGCTTGGTTTGCCATATTTTTGGAGATATGATCTGTGGAAGGTAGTGCTTTTTCAGGCTCTTGAATTTCATCTCAAAGAGGTGATCGTGGGAAAAGTTCAATAAATCTCTCTCTGGGCAGTGAATTTGAGTGCCGTTAAAATTTGTCGCAAGTACACAGACTGTAGTTTCTTGGCTATCAATTTCAGAGACAGAGGATGAAACAGTGACACGTGGCAAGTCCTACAAGTTTGCTCTACTGAACCAGTCCATAATTAGGTCATTGTGGGAGATTGGACACAAATTTTACTTGGAGAATCCAAATCAAGTTAGACCTGTGGCATTTGAAAGAAGCTTCAGAGGGCTACTATAGGGCTGAATTTTAGATATCGAAGATTTTCAATTACAGAGATAATTCAATTTCAATATCAAGCTCCTCAAAGCAAGAAAAAGGTGTGTATTGTTTTTTCCGAATTGCATAAGTCTTGTTTGAAGAATCAAGTTGAATTGATTCCAAGGGAATATTGAAGAATTTTTGTCTATAATGGGTTCTATTATGCCTCCAAAAAATAATTTCATACCCATTAAGCCCTCAGAAAATTATATTATGACGCATGAGGAGGAAGAATTGCAATATGAGATATCAAAATTACGGTACCAAGTGCAACAAATTTCGATCTTACGAAGAGCAACCGAAGATGACATAGATGGTTTAAAAGAAAAAATGGAGGCTAATTTGGATGGTTTTAAGGATCAAATAAAATCTATTATAGATGATAAAGTAGTGGAATATCACAATGAGCATCAACAACAAGTTCTCCAACTCTCAAAGGATAACCTAACTTTGGTGCAAAATCAAATGAAACAACTGGAAGATCAATATCACATCGAAAGAAGTTCTGAAGCAGTCACAGAAACAAGAAATCGACAAGTACAATCAATTTCAAAGTATCTTAGCAAGTGGAAGAACTTTCCTGTAGAAGATTCCACATGCGACGATGAGAATTTTATACAGAAGCATTAAGAAATAATCAAGCGTTGAGGACAACACTTGTTTGAAGGAGAGGGGCATGTTAAGTCCCTATATTAATAGTGTAGCCCCTTATTATTGTTAGTGTAAACCCCTTATTGTTATTATTGTACCCTTGTAACCCCCATTTTGTTATTATTGTGCCCTTAAATTATTATTCTTAGGTCGGCTAGGATTACATTGTGGCCCACTAGGATTACAGTATGGCCCCATGGACTCCTATATATAGAAAGGAGGTTTTGTAAATTGTATCATCCAAGAATTTTTCATTTATGTAATGTATTGGAGGTTTCCCCCTCGAAGTGGCTCATTTATAAGGCGTTGATATCTCTTTTCTTCTATTTTTGGAGCTGGTTACACAACAGGGTGGCAAGCGATACTGTGAAGAGAGCATAGCTATCCTTGTCTTTCGAAGAGAGGGAGCTAGACTGGTATATGCGGTATATATCTCAAAACGAGAGCTCAACACTTCAAAATATTAAGGATGCCCTAAAACAACAATTCTGAAAGTCAAAACCCTATTCCCATCTGGTAACGGAAGTAAAAGACTTCAAGCAAGGAACATCTAAGTCGGTATGGGAGGCTGATCAATGGTTAATGAAAGCGATCACGGAAGGTGAGTTCAAGTATGATGACAAACATCACACGGAATGGTTCATCACTATGCTGCTACCTCATTTACACATACCCATGGGTCACCAGACCTTCTAATCGCAGGAAAAAGACTTGGAAGCTGCCATGAAACTTGAAGCTGTGCCTAAGGATGACACGAGGGAAGGAGTGTAGCAAATTCAGGAGCAGCTCGGAGCCATGCACCTATAAGTATAGAGCTTACAGATGAAACGGGGGAAAGGAGTCGGCACGGACCTCTGGTGCGAAGATTGTCGAGTAGCGGGACTACATGATACAACCCAGCATCCTCGGATAAATAGGGGTGAATTGAAGCAAAAATGGTGTAGGTTCTACCGATCTATAAGGCACGATGAGAAAAATTGTCACACATATGACTTATTGGTAGATCAGGGAAACCTTTATAGGGTACAGTCTGATCCTGCCTCTCCGAGATCTCCCACGACCTTTGGTATCTCCCCTGCAGGGGGCAGGGGGGACGAGGAGGGAGCGCAGGAGGAGGACGGGGCCAGATGATCTGCTACAAATTTGGAGAGGTAGGGCACTTTTCCAGGGACTTCCCGAATCCCACTAGGCAGTCCTGCAAACATTATCGACAACTGGACCATGAGATTGAAGACTGCCCGATCTTGTTAACAAAAATGAAGGAAAAACAGTCTACCCCAACCCAAAATGTACAGAGATTCAAAGCGGAGCTAAGGAGTGGAGATCCCAGTATAAAATTCATGATGCATAGCATGGTCACCCAAGAAGCAAGGGAGGAGCTTGCTGCTTAGAAGGAACCAAATCCCAAGAAACAGGAGTCGCTAGAAGCCCCTGCGCAGCCGCCAGGGCAACCTTAGACAGAAGAGGAAGTTGAAACCTTGTTAAGCCTCACCCACACACCCTACCAGTCGTTCCAACATGGGAGGCCCAGATGCAAGACATAGTCAACTGTCGGAGCTCGGCGATTAACGAAGAAGAGGATAACCCGGGGAATGTCTCTATTCCGGAATCTGAAGGGGAACGTACCGTTATCAAACCATCTCCCTAGGATATTGATGTAACACAACCTCTCTAGCTACATGAATTTAATATTGGGATAGAAGAACACCCTAAGCTGGCTAAAGTTGGGGACTATTGGGATGAAGGCACTGTGGGAAAAATTGTTGAGCTACTTATGGAGTACCAGGACTTATTCCCTACGAAGTTTTTTGAGCTCAAAGGAATCACTGGGGACCTCGGTAGTATTCACATCACTTTGAAGCCAGGGGCGCGGATCGTCAAGTAGCAGCCCTACTAGTTGAATCCTAAGTATAAGCAAAAGGTCAAAGAAGAGTTGGAAAAAAATTTGACCGCAAGTATAATTGAACCAGTTGAACAGTCAGATTGGGTAAGCCCAATGGTCGTTCAGGAGAAAATGGAAAAGGGCGAAATACCCATCTGTGTGGACCTATGAAAGCTAAACAGTGCTTGCATTCATGACCCCTTCCCTACTCCCTTCTCTGATGAAATCCTTGATAGCGTGTGTGGCCAGGAGGCTATTCCTTCACTAATGGATTCTCGGGATACCACCAGATCAGAATTTCACCTAAGGATCGCAGTAAGACCACCTTTGCCACCAAATGGGATTCCTTCTAGTATACGGTCATTCCCATTGGTCTTAAGAATGCACCTGCTATATTTTCAAGGGTCGTAGTGGCTGTGTTCAAAGAATTTATTCATAAGTTCCTGGAGGTTTACTTCGATGACTGGACAGTTTTTGGCTTAGTGAAAGACCATGTGTCGAACCTACGGTTAATGTTGGATGCATGCCGGAAGCACCAGATTTCCTTGAATATCAAAAAGTGCATCTTCTGTGTACCTTTCGAAATCTTGCTTGGACACATAGTCTGTTGACAAGGACTGATGGTTGATCCTACGAAGATAGTCGTAATTATCAACCTGGTAGCCCCTATAATGGAGAAATAGTTGCGCTCCATTCTTGGTCACATGGGCTATTACAAAAAATTCATTCAAGGATACGCTCTGATCATAGCACCCGTGGAACAGCTGCTAAAAAAAATATGTCTCTTTTTTCTGGAATGATGAATGTCATAAGATCTTCGAACTGCTAAAAGAGAAGATGATTTCGGCACCCATACTGATATTCCCTGACTAGTCAAAAGAATTTCATGTACATGTTGATGCGTCAGGCATTGCCCTGGTAGCGGTCCTCACTCAGCCTGGTGTTGTGACCAGCAACAACCCCCCTTTTTATTTATTATTAGTAATAATACTAAATAAATTCCACCAATCTGGATCAACATTGTATGCAGGAGTATATCACTCGGCTAGCAACCAAATAAAGGGAAACTGAACCATCAGCCCCATCCATCTGACCCCATAGGTATGAATATATGCTACGAAATGTGGCATTCTCTATAGAGCCTATGCAAAGTTAGGTACCCCAAATGGTTCTTATCCTCTGACAGCTGAGGATGACACCATCCACCTTTTCTGAAAACTGTCCAACGCTTCCTTAT